>CM038602.1:10699242-10738130 GCA_021533255.1 Ceriops tagal
GCTAAACAATTGAGAGTAAAGACTTTGAAAACTCCTATTAGTATTCTATGGCATCAATAATGAATTGAATTTCTTTCATCTTCCAAACTTGTAAGTGTAACCATTTTGTATAAACTTTAACTAAGTAGGGTAGAACACGCCACACAAACGTGGTGACCTAGATCTGAAGGTCCATGCATGCTAAGATTATATGTATTACAAACATAAATCACTTAGCAAAGATTTTTTTTGTTTGCAATTTAATGCATAGTGTAAAAAATTTTTGTATATATACAACTTACCATTAAAGAAAAATATAAATTTTTTATTTGACAATTATATACCAAATAAAAAGGAAAGTTATTTCCAAGATAAAACAAATCAAATTAAATTACATAATGAAATACAAAAGTATAAGCGATAACAAACTTAATGACCGCAATAATTATTGTATCTGATAATAATATCAAAATATTAAATACTTTCCAACACTTTAACTAGTTCATAATTTTTATAAGGTAATACAATAAATTTTATTTATTACCTTAACGTGTAGCGTAGTGGATCATTACTAATAATATAAAATTTTTTTTTTAATTTCTTTCGTACTTTGTGGCGGCAGCATCAACAATGGAATACAAACCCATATCATGAGTGCGAACCAAAAGAGTTGCGCAATCTTTTTCTTTTTCTTACTTGTACTGGCGTTACCGTGGCCAAATCGCGTCATGTCCGCCGTGGGCACAAGTGATTATGTTGGCGACGGTCTTGCGAGAGATAAATTCGTTGTTTACATTGTCAACAACTTAGGACGTGATATTCTCCACGTCCATTGTGCCTCCAAAGATGATGATCTCGGGAACCATGCTGTGCCAATCAATTATAACTATCACTTTAACTTTGGCTTGAATTTTTTTTTTTTGCACTACATTAAAAAAAATTTAGTGGCCAAACGAGAAAATTAAAATGATATTTTGTAAGTTATCTTTTAGTTAGGTTAATATGAATAAAATTAAAGTAATTAACAATTCTTAATAAATATGTTGAAATATATTAGGAGGCGGGACGACGCAAACTTGAACGCGCTTGGAAAGCGGCAATATTGGTGGCAATGATCATCTTCTGAGCAAGAGGAGGAAATAGTTTTCAATTATGTAAAAAACGTAAATATGAAATTGAAAACAGTGAAGTTAAACGATGCGAATAATTAAATGTTTGTCTTTTTTTTAAAAAAATATATATATTAAAAATTTAGATCATTATTTAAGAAGTTTTGGATTTTAGTTTTGATAAAAAAATATGTGAGTATAGAAAGGGAAAAAAATACCCTCATTTTGTAGCTAAAAAGAATAATAATTAGATGCATTGTTGATAGTAATCTAAATATTACAAAATGTACAAAAAATAATTATAAATTTTTATAATTATATTGTAAATATTTTTTAATTTTAATTTTAGTTTTATATTTTAAAATTTATTCTAAATTTACCTTTTTTAGATGAAAAATAGTTAAAATCATTAAAAATTGTATATTTACTAAAAAAAATTTCTTAATGATTTAACTATGTTTTATCAAAATAAGCCTATTAAAATATATATATTCACACTTAAAACATTGAAAACATTTTCATAATTAAGTTAAATTAAAAAAAAAAAAACTCGCGTCATTCAGGGCACTGTAGCTTGTGATGTGTGAAGTGGGGTGCACTCATAAGCATAGTTATTAGATTTGGCCCGACGTGACTAATTAGGCCGAAAACTTCGTGGCTTCGGCATTTAATTGGGCAGAGTCACACTATTAAACTGGATTGTCATTGAATTGTTACCATTCAACCCAAAAGAGAAAGTAGAAAGAAGGAAAAAATAAAGACAAAATTTTAAGATGGGACAAAAATAGGTATTATTATTTAAATTTTTTATTTTTTGAGGTTAAAATTTATTAATTATTTCAATTTATAAATTAATATTTTATCATATCTTGTTTATACATTTTTTAATTATATATACAATTCAATCAAATATTTAACGATTAAATTAATTATTTAGTACAATCATGTCATGAGATTGAGTCCATGGTCAAATTGGATCTTATAACAATGCTTACAAACGTCAACGAGTGCAAGGGGGGAAGGAGAGAGTGAAGATTCAAAAGCCAATTCGGCTGTTAATCCCAGGCCTTCGGCTCAATTGCAATGGGACGAAACAGAAGACATTGGCTCTAATGCCAATGAACGAACTTGAGTAGTTCGCTGAATTGCAAAGAGTTGTACTTCATGAGCTCTTAGCTTCAACCAATTGCAGGTGGAAACCGTTGCACTATTTTATAAAAATAAAAATATAATTATTAAATTTTGTATATTTTTAAAATAATATATATTAATTATTATATTTATAAATTAAAATTTAACATTATTTATTATTATTATTATACTTATCTAACTTTTGATATAAATAAAATTTATTATCATTCCGATTAAATTTAAATGAGTCTTTTTTACTTTTAATTTTAATATTTTAAATTTAAAATAGAATATCAAATTTAAATAAAAATAATAAATTTATGAGTGTGAATGTAAAAGTCCTCATAAATTATACGAAAGAAGATGTCAAATTTACTATACTTATAAATTCATATTATACATAAATGTAAATATTATTTAAAAAATTATTATTTAAATTATAATTTTAAGCGACATTCAATTATATATTTAAAATTTTACTTTTATATAATTATAATTTTAATTATATATCATATTTATATAATTTATTTTACATTAAAAATTCGATTCTTTTTTATATTCTACTTTTTTTTTTTTATCCTAAAGGTAAAATAAGATATGCCAAAAAAATTGTTTTAAATTTTTATAAAATTTTATAATTAACTCTTAACTATTTTTATGTTTTTATTTAAATTTTATATTATTTAAATTTATTTTAAATAGGTTATTTTTAAATAAAATTGTTAAATATATTGATTAAATAAAATTTATTAATTATCTAACTACTTGTTATTTTAAAAGTTTAATTTAATTTGAAATAAATTTTAAAAATATAAAATTTAAATAAAATCATAAAAAATTAAAATTTAATTATAAAAATTCTTAAAATTTTTAAAAATATTTATTTATTTATTTTCTTGTTTTAGATATCTCAAGGAGAGAGAGGGAGGGGTCTGAAGTTGGCCCCCTAAGCGACGTGGAGCTCTCTTTGATTCTGATTTGACAGAGTAAGGCATAGGTGTCATCCGTGATTGGAGTATGGGAGTTTAGCATCTCCTGTCGGTGATGGTGCCTGGAGCCTTAGTTGGAGGGAGCGTGTTAAAATGGAGACCTACTCCTAGTAGCAGTGTCAGCAGGGAAAAATGTCGAAGTTGAGCACTTTGGGTCCATTTGCAGCGTGGCCTTCTTCTGGGTTGTCTTCAACTTCTTCATCCAGTCATCCCAGGAAGGTCATTCAGTTCCTGTTTTGCATTCCTTTTATTTATTTATTTATTCATTTTTACTCGGTTTGTTTGTTAAAAGAATACAGTTGCTTTGAGTTTCCAAGGATTCAAGAACCATCCCATTTGGCCGTAGTCCAGGATTCTGCCTTTTTACGGTTCTTCTCGACCCTTTTGGGATAATGGGAATTGGTGAAGGGGTTGCCTTATTCAGCCATTTTTACATAGTCTGTGGTGTGATGGACAGGTTGTTTCCTTCTAGAACGTGGGACAGAATCAACTCCCTCCCGTTTTGTTTATATAGATGTTGAGTGCTTAATTTCTGGTCACCTCTTAGGCTCGCTCAATTGGTTGAGCTTTTGCCTCGAATAATTTCTTATTACGGTCATGACCAATAGGTTATGAGTTCAAATTATGTTGTCCTCGTTCTTCGGATTGATTGTTAACCCACTAACAAGATAAGGAGGACTTTAATTTCGTTCATCCTTTTGCCTCAATGGACTTTCATGTAAGGAGGACCAGTTAGCATTTATTGTATGATCCATTCTTGAGTCACACCTGAGAATTTAAGTTTTCAGTTTGAACGGTTTCTTGATAATAAAGAATACATTTAGCTGTTTAGTATAAGAACGTGTGTATCATTCAATTGATAGGTTCATATGGAGCCTACTTGTGCAGCTCACAAAATTAATGATGTGCTTATGATTTGGCAAACATTCTGGATTTATGACTTTTTCTGTTCACGGAGTTATCCCTTTCTTGCCTTAAAATATGTCTTGATGTAAATCCATGTCTTTTGGCAGGCAGTGGGAAACAACCATCTCATTGTTAACCGAGCACCATTCAGATTGACTTTAGGATCCCAAAAGTATCTTGTTCAACCCAAATTACACATCCCTTCAAGAAATTCAATAAGCAAGAAGGTAGGTACATTGAACTACAGAGTCTAGAATTTGTATTGAACTAAATTACTGCAGTACATTGAACTATATTTGTTTACTATCGCAACTGTTGGTTCTGACATGTAATTAATTAATTAATTAATTAATTGTTTATCTTAATGGTTTTGTGCTATCTATAGTTTGTGTCTGTGCCTGCCATATTCCAATCAGTGATGCCAGGGACATTAGGTGTGAAAGGCACTAAGAGTTTGACTGATGTTTTTACCATGGCGCACGGCACGAGTGATGGTTCAATGGTTTTTGATTTTTGTTGTCCACTCCACCTTTGTTTTGAAATAAGCTGTGACATAATGTACTAAAAAGTAAAATCTTTGATATCATGCATTCTCATTTCCATTTGCAGCATGGACTGGGAATCACAGCTGTCATGGCTGATGACAATCTAACATTGACAAGTGAGGAAGGGATGGAAGACATTGGACTTTTAAGGATTGATCCTGAGTTGGAACCTTTTAAAGATCACTTCCAATACCGAGTGAAGAGATATGTAGATCAGAGAAAGCTCTTGGAAAAATTTGAAGGAGGCCTTGAGGAATTTTCTAAAGGTAATTTCTGGCATTACAGGCTCATCCTTTAAATTACTTATATATAATTAACATTCATGCTGTCTTTCCACTGTCCTGTTCCTTGTGCAAATGTTAGACCTTTTGCTTCCACCATTTTGTAGGTTATCTGAAATTTGGATTTAACAGAGAAGAAGGTGGCATTGTCTATCGTGAGTGGGCCCCTGCAGCACAGTATGTTGTTCACTTTCAAAGATTAGGGAATAATTTTGCACATTTTGTCATACATTGTGTTTTTCAATTAGAAGATATCGCCTTTGTAATGCAGGGAAGCACAGGTTATTGGTGACTTTAATGGATGGGATGGCTCAAAGCACAAGATGGAAAAGAATAAGTTTGGCGTATGGAGTATCAAACTACATGATTCTGATGGACATCCTGCCATCTCTCACAATTCCAGGGTCAAGTTTCGATTCAAGGTTGGAAATGGAGTTTGGGTGGATCGAATTCCAGCTTGGATTAGATATTCCACTGTAGAGCCTTCAAATTTTGGAGCATCATATGATGGTGTGTACTGGGAACCACCAACTCCACAAAGGTGCATAATGCTCCTGCTTGGAGTGAATTGCTAGAATCCCATGAATATTCCATACTAAACAGAAACCTAATTACCTGAAAATATTTAAGCTGTTATGCCAATAATCTTATGCTTTTTTTTCCTTTCTATTTTCAACTGCTAAGAATAGATTTAAGTCTAGAAGCTATGGTATTTATCTATGTCTAGAACCATGTGACTGTAAACTAAAGAAGCTGTCCCTAGAGATCATTGCAACTGGACATATGTAGCATCATTCACTGCTCAAAATACCTTTTTTTTTTTTAATTTTTTGGCACATATGCTCAAAATACCTTAATAATGTATATTTTGTATCATTTCACGTAGGGAGCAACCCCTGTTATTTGTTCTTTTGATTTTCTATGCTGTGGAAATGAGTCCATTGTTGATCCATTCATTCATTGAACTTTACAGGTACCAATTTAAATACCCTCGGCCCCCAAAACCCAAGTCCCCACGCATATATGAGGCTCATGTTGGAATGAGTGGCTCAGAACCTTGTGTAAATACATACAAAGAATTTGCCGATAATGTTTTACCTCGTATACGAGCAAATAACTACAATATGGTGCAATTAATGGCAGTGATGGAACATTCCTATTATGCATCATTTGGGTATCATGTTACAAACTTTTTCGCTGTAAGCAGTAGATCTGGAACTCCTGAGGACCTGAAATATTTAATTGATAAAGCTCATTCCTTAGGTCTTCGTGTCCTGATGGATGTTGTACACAGCCATGCAAGTAATAATGTTCCCGATGGCCTTAATGGCTTTGATGTTGGACAAAGCTCAGGAGACTCCTACTTTCACACGGGTGATCGAGGCTACCATAAGCTATGGGATAGCAGGCTCTTTAACTATGCTAATTGGGAAGTTCTTCGATTTCTCCTATCCAATTTGAGATGGTGGCTTGAGGAGTTTAATTTTGATGGTTTTCGATTTGATGGAGTAACTTCTATGTTGTACCATCACCATGGAATCAACATGACATTTACGGGGAATTATAATGAATATTTCAGCATGGCAACTGATGTTGATGCTGTTGTTTATTTGATGATGGCCAATTGTTTGATTAATGATATTTTGCCAGATGCCACTGTGATTGCTGAAGATGTTTCAGGTATGCCTGGACTTGGTCGTCCTGTCTCAGAGGGAGGAATTGGTTTTGATTACCGCCTAGCAATGGCAATCCCTGACAAATGGATTGATTACTTGAAAAACAAGAGTGATGAAAATTGGTCAATGAAGGAGATCTCATGGCACTTGACTAATAGGAGATACACCGAGAAATGTATTGCTTATGCTGAGAGTCATGACCAAGTATGATGTCTTTGAGTTTCTCATTTGTTTACTTTGATTATATCACAATTTCTGTCATTTTGGCAAAGCTTTACCATTGGCAAGGTTACCGATAAGAATTGAAAGTACAAAGGCAAAAACTGAACAAGATTAATTAGCATACTTTTGGTTGATATCATGCACAAAGTGGCATCACAATACAAAATTTTTCTTTTCTTTTAGCAATGTTCGCATATAGAGTAGATATTCTAAAGAAATGTGGCTATTAACATTAAAAGCGACAACTACTCTATCATCTCTTCATTCCTTCAGAGTATTGTGTCTTATCTTGCAGGCCATTGTAGGTGATAAGACCATTGCCTTCCTGTTAATGGATGAAGAAATGTATTCTGGCATGTCCTGTTTGATTGATGCTTCACCTGTTATTGAGCGAGGGATAGCACTTCATAAGGTTTGTTTTAGACAGGCTCATGAGCACTTTCCTATTTGCATTGGTAAAACTAATGTCCTTTACTCTGGCCGTGTTAGCTGTTGATGTCTTTCAGTAGAATTCTGGTTTTGTATCTGAGGTTTAATAATTTTATCTCTTTCATGTACTTATATGTTGCAGATGATACATTTTATAACTATGGCATTAGGAGGCGAGGGCTACCTTAATTTTATGGGAAATGAGGTACGCAAACTGGCATACTTCCCTTACCCCTAGCTGTCGAAATCTTGGGGGCTTACTTCTGAACTGTGAGGCCTGTCCATTTTTTTCCTGTGGCACTAGATCATCTTTTTCTAATTTCCGTGGCTATTCAAAGGTCCAAGTTTCTCGTAGCCATGAATAGTTTTAGCTCATGCCAGGTTGATCGGTCCATAATGTAATATGACTTCAAATTAGTGTGAACTTGTGCAAAATGAAATACACAGATAATGAGCATCCATACCATCAAAGCCTCCAAGGCACCAACTAGGTCCACTTCTTTGGGAAACATGTTGAATTGTGTGGAGAAAATAGAAGAGCCTGTTAAGGTTCCTACCTCAAAAGAGGGATATATATTACTGGCGTCAGTCATTTAATATAAGTTTTATGGAAAAAATGCTTCAGTATGGCCATCCTGAGTGGATTGACTTTCCAAGAGAAGGCAATGGGTGGAGCTATGATAAATGCACACGCCAATGGAATCTAGTGGATACTGAACACTTGAGATACAAGGTTTGAGGACCTCATTCCCTCAACCTAGATTCTCTTTTTATGTCTATTTTAAATTTCAAGTTATGTACTGTCAATTGTCACTGAGTGAAATATGTGAACTTCAAGATTAAGGAAAAACTCATCTTCTCTCTTAGGCTATAAGTTAACCTAGAGTGGCTTGACTGTTTCTCTCTCTGACCTTGTCCTTCTTTCTATGAATGAAAACCCTATGTATGATGGCCCTTCTTTCAAAGCTTGGCTATTAAAAACTTGAAAATCTAACGTTTGTATTGTGCTTGAAGTGGCCAAGTTACCATGAACCTTGATTGATATAAATAATCATACCATGAACTGATATCTTCTGCCACTTTTTGGTCAACACTCGGCATTTACTAATTATTCATCTGATATGTGGTTCATCTGATATGTGGGGCAATTACAGCATAAAATGTGGTAGTGTGTTAGATGTTTCCATCCATCATGTTTTCCATGTTATTGATCGGTCATCCTATTAATGTTTTCCATTTATTTTCTCTATTGCACCTGTGCTTATGGTTACGCCATTTCTTGTGCTTGGACATGTTCAGTTCATGAATGCATTTGACAGAGCAATGAACTTGCTTGATGAGAAGTTTTCATTCCTTTCGTCAACAAAACAGATTGTCAGCAGCACAAATGATGAAGATAAGGTATAGATCTGCAGTTTAACTGAGATTTCCTTCACCTATGTCAGAAATGGGTTATAATATCTCTTGTCAGCAATTGTGGCCAAGTGACTTTTTCTATAGGTTTATGTTTGGTAATTAATTACATATATAGAAGTGGGCTGACCACTTGCTGAATGGAACTCAGCCAGGAGAGGCACCTCTCAGATTTGTCTAGTGATAATTATGCAATAAGAAGTTAGAATTAGAAATTTGGATTCTTGACTGTTTTCACTTTTACTAAAATTTGAACGTGCAACTTCCTCCATTTGAGAGTAATCTACTACTAATTGGACAGCACTTAGGTTGTGTGAAGTTGTTATCGTAGTCATCTGAGTCTTATAGTACAGTCATTTTGTCTTGTTTCTGACATTGATTATTTTGCATTACAGGTTATTGTATTTGAGCGCAGAGATCTGGTTTTTGTGTTCAATTTTCATCCAGAGAAAACATACGAGGGGTATGTATTTCCAAACAAGCAGCAGACCTGACTGTTGTGATATCTGA
The DNA here is from genome assembly GCA_021533255.1 of Ceriops tagal. Lineage (NCBI taxonomy): Eukaryota > Viridiplantae > Streptophyta > Magnoliopsida > Malpighiales > Rhizophoraceae > Ceriops > Ceriops tagal. The sequence continues at coordinate 10,708,433 of CM038602.1, forward strand.
TGCACTGTGAATGGCAGCAGGCCATATTTACTGCCAAGTTGAGGATAGTTTGACAAGGATTTAGAATCTCATCCGCTGATTATTAGTCTGGTTATTTTACAGGTACAAAGTTGGTTGTGACTTGCCAGGAAAGTATAGAGTCGCATTGGACAGTGATGCTTGGGAATTTGGTGGACAAGGAAGGGTAAGAAATCCTGAATGGCATCCCAAAGAATACAGACTAGAGCGAGCAATTTTTCTGTTCTTTTTTAAGTTACTCCCAATATGAAACTTTGGGGAATAAGTATCTGGAATTAGCTAACATTGCTTATAAATGGGACAAAAGATGGATTAATGATTTCATGACACTGAAGTCTGTCAGTTGAAATGCCTGGTAGTAAATCTCAACATATTTGATAAAAAAGATTACAGCTGCATGTATGCTGGTTAAGGGAACCCTTTTATGGGGGAGGGGAAAAGTTGGGATGCAGCGGTGGGGCGAAAGTTGGAACACGTTCTTCCTTTTTTCGTTTTCATTGGCATCTGGTTGATGTTCATTTAGTTTATTGTCGCAGGCTGGCCATGATGCTGACCATTTCACATCTCCAGAAGGGATACCAGGAGTACCTGAAACGAACTTCAACAATCGTCCCAACTCCTTCAGAGTTCTATCTCCTTCTCGGACATGTGTGGTGAGTTCCATCATTATTTGGGTTTGTTCTAGGTTGTCAAGTTTGTCCCCTTACACTACAATATTGTTCCCTCTTCCTGCAATTTCTTTGTTAAGGGACTTATTGTTGCAACATCTATTTTCTTCTCGTTTCAAATTATTGGTTTTATACCTTTTTCGTCTTCTTCTTCTTCGCTAGCATCTTCTTGGTTCTTCGCTGATTTCATAGTCTGACATGTGTCCTCTTAGCCATCAGAACACCTGATATGCTCACCTAAATGATGCATCTCGATAGGCTTTAGCCACTTGCTTGGTTTGCCCATTTGCAATAATCTAAGGGATGCAATGCCTCCTAATTGTATTTTGTGGCACAAATTCTTGAAAGGTTTACCATAGAGTGGACGAGAGTCAAGAAAAAAGCAGCAACATCAGCAGGGCAGGCGTCGATGATGACTTGTTAGCAGCAGATGTTGCAGCAAAGCAGAAGGATTGCGAGGGACCAGGGGGGGAGCACCAGGATATTGAAAAACCACTTCCTCTGGATGATGGAGAGGTTGGTCCAAGCAAGACAGGATACATGGAAGCAGAAGATTTTGGGGAGGGGCCATCAGATGACTGGGATTTTGGCACTCTCATTACTCCATAATATGGTAGAAATCCATGGCTTGGAAAAACTGCTTTTGCTTGTAAATTTTGAGGTCTCTTGTAGGTGGCACGAGTATTATGCTATGGTGTATGTATTTGTATATGCAAAGGATTGTTTCTTGTTGGGCTTGTGGGTAATAAATCTATTGATACCAACTTGTATTAGGTGTCAACCAAGAGTGGAACGCGCCAATAATATGTTATAACAAGAAAGTGAAAACATATCTATCAACACAAATGGAACGATACCAATACCAATAATAATGTGGTTAAGCTTTGTATCTCCCCGTTGTGAGGTTAAAGATAATTGAAAAATTATTCAATGAGAATCAAAGGGGGAGATACGACGGTATTTGCACACACAAAAGGGCGTAGACATGCACAAACTCAACACATCCCAATGGTCTTCCATGGTGGATGTCTTGGCCTAGCAATGGTTAGTGGCTAGCAGGAGAGGGATGAGAGAGTCAGTCCATTGCGGCCATTTAGCGGGACACCGCAAATTTTCTAAATTGGGGTTGGCAAGTTTTGACTCATGATAATGCTAATGGTTATATTATTGAACATCTCTCACTTCAACCTGTTTTACCTATTGACTTTCACGATTGCTGTTGAATTTCTCTCTTAGTTCACACTTTTCCCTCTTATCATTTTCTTTCAACCAAATCAAAGACCCAAAAAAAAAAATAAAAAATAAAAAATTATCACTTTCGGTAACATCAAATTCGAAATATTGAATGTAGGAATCTCCTTTGGACGGCACACAATCTTAAAGAGCAAAACAGCAATTAATCAGGCTTTGTTTTTTTTTTTTTTTATATATAATTAATGGGACATTAGGTTATTGTCTCGTGTGCCCCCCCCCCCCCCGTTCGGATGGGAATTTATAATTCAAACAATAATAACTCTAAACGAAACACTCTTACACCTTTTTATGTCAAGTTATGTTGATATATGAGGTTGTAAAAAAATAAGTCGGGTGTGCCAATAAAAAATATATAAAAAAAATTCATATAAAAAAATAGTATAGTCATCCTTCCTCTCGTTTAAACAGAGTATTTACAAAATAATTATATTTTTAAAATTAAAAAAAAAAATTGAAAATTTTGAACTATATTATTTATTTATGTTATTTTAGGTATAAATAAGAACATGTAAAATCGGAGGAACAATCGCTCTTAAAAAGAATTTAAAAGCAAACAGAAGGCGTGAAAATATGGAATCACTGGCCAAAAGATCATTGCGGATGGTTTTATTCACGCAGACACGCACCCATTGAATAGAATAGGCACTGGTAGGGCTAAGCAATGGAAGAGAGAGAGACGTATGGTGGTGCGATGATACTCAAAGCAGATACATTGCACGCACAATCCCCATTGGCACCCAAATTGCGCGTAAATTGTTTTAAAAGAAAAAGAAAAAGAAAAGAAAAGAAAAGAAAAGAAAATCTTCTGTGATTACCGCCAGCCAGGACAATGCCAAAGACGACGCTTTGCCTGTCAGTGCAAACGTACCAACCCAGATTCTTTCCTCTCCCAGAGAGAGAGAGAGAGAGAGAGAAACAAGGAAAATCCCCATAAATCTTGACCCATGCATTCCTGTTTATATATCTATTTATTTTTTTTTGGACTCTACTACGTGGAAGGACGAGCGTCCATAGAAATTACAATAAATAAATAAAATATATATATATATTCAAATCGCGTTGCTCTCACGTAAAGAATTCGGGTGCACTTAATAATATTTTCCCTTGTTTTTTTATTTTATTTTTTAATGCTTTCATCCTTTCTAACCAACCAGTGTCGCATGCGGCAGCCATGAATGAAGGCGGCCTTCTGACGACTTCTCATGTCATGCGTTGAACTGAGACTTCCAATGATCCACTGCAGAGTCATGAACGAAGCATAAAGTAAGAGAAATTTAATAATTAATATTAATAGTATTAAAAAATATGTATTGTAATGAAATGGGAACATATGCTCTCGCATTATTTGGGGGGGGGTCACTGCCAGATCAGATTTTGAAGACCATCTTTTGAGCCACGTGGTTTCTTTTCTTCGCTCAGTCTCTTTTATCTTCTTACAAGCAGGCAAGCAAGCAAGCAAGTTACAATGTTTATATATTTCTATATATATTTTTATTTATTTTAAAAAAAATGTAAAGTTGCATTAATATATAAAAATAAAAATATATTTATACTAAATTAATAAAAAAATAATTTTTAGTATAAACAAAAAATATAAAAATATTAAGTAATAAATACTCAAATTTATTCTACTAAATTTATGTACCAGTTTTTATCTTTTTTTTTTTTTGTAACTGAGTAGATCTAAAAAAATTATATTTTAAAGACTTCAAAAAATAAAAGGAATTTAATTTTTACTTTATTATGAATGTTATAAAATCTTCCTTTCTTATATAGCTTATTTATGCAATTCAAATTTAAAAATTACTTTTAATGATTAATAAAATCTCGCACACATTTTGCCATTGATTCTAAAAGTCAACTACTTCTCTCATTGAAAGTGATTGGACTTTTGGCCTTACGAATATTAGTAGCTCCAACTGCATAAAATACAATCTTCATTTTCACGTATATCTTCTTCTTTTCTTTGTTTTGATTATGATTTGTTGATTTCTTTGTTTTTTTTTTTCTTTTTTCTAATGTTGAGGTTACAAGCAAGCAAAAGATTATGGGTTTTTTTTTTTCTTTCTTTCTTTAACTTCTCTCATTACAATATGTTATGTATTATGAGAAATTTGTGCTTTATTTTTAGTGCACAAGAGTTCGTGCCTTCAATGCTTGAAAGACTATTCCCAACTAACACTGAAATCTAAGCATTCATTTTATATATTTTAAAATTTTAATTTAAGAAGAGATATAAAATTTATAAAAATATATAATAGTTATTTTTATTGTGCAAATTATGATATTATAAGTTTTCTTAATTCACTAAAAAGTCTTCAAGACTAATCAATATTGAGAAGACGACAATTAAACATTATAAATAACAAATTCTAAAATTTACTTTTAAAAGAAGATTCAAGTAATTATATATATATATATTAAAAGTTTTAGATTTAAATATTTCAGGAATGAAAAAAGGATTGCGCCCATATACGGAATATCGTAATCTGCTGCAGTGATTCGGTCTGACTTGGGCAATACATTGAATCGGATCGAAAAAGTTAGAAATCGAAGATAAATAAGTGCGAATATAATATATATATATATATATATATATATATATATATATATATATATATTATAATTAATGAATTTTTTAAAATATAATAATAGTCAATAATTATGAATATTTATCCGTACTTACTTATTCGTGTCTCCTAACTTTTTCGATTCAATTCAATGTGTTGCCCAAATAAGACCGAATCACTACAGCAGATCACAATATATATATATATATATATATATATATACGTTTGCAAGCAACTAACTACCCTTTAAATTAATACTAAAAAAAAAAATAATAATAATAAATTACTAAAGGATTATGATCTTCAGTGTGCCTATATTTACACGTGTGTGTGTGTGTGCGCGCGTGCGCGCAGAGATCGAGAGAGAGAGAGAGAGAGAGAGAGAGGTTTATAGGTTCTATAAATTCATTGCCTCCATTCCTAGAAGCACTTTGATTTCTACATTACACTCTTCTTCTACTCTCAATTGTCGATGCCCACTTGCATTAAGCTCAATTTCCTTGACTCTCCATAAAACTCCAAGCAACCACTCCACTCAAGATAACACATTTATGTGCGCATTCCAAAAACCAACATCATAAACAGCGATTCCTGTGAAGACCACAAGTTGCAACGTTGATTTTTGATCCACTTGCACAATATTTACAATTATATATATATATATATATATATATATATGATTCTCATATTACTGTGACGTCCTCTTTGTATAAAACTTAGTAGTTGTGGCGAGCAATGATTGGAGTTCTAAGAAGGCCAGGAGCAGTGACAAGAACATAATGGTGAGGTGCTTGAGCTTGGTGGGTGTTGTGATATTGGCAGTTCTAGCCGCATCAATGGTGGTGCTCCCATTGATCTTGCCGCCGTTGCCGCCGCCCCCGCTTGTGTTCCTGTTCTTTCCACTGGGGATAATGGCTGCTTTGATGTTTTTGGCCCTCTCTCCTTCAGAGGCTTCTGGACTTGCTGCCAACCTTCATGATAATGCTGCTGCATGAGCTAAACAGATAAGCTTTTATGCTCGTGACAATGATTTTGGGGTTCTGTTAAAAGGGATTGTTGGCTAGGTTTCGATGGTTTGGATCAATCTGCATCGTGATGCACTTGGTTAACGGTACATTTGTAGTGACATTTTCCCTGAATTATATTAGTACATGCAACAGCAGCTTCCATGGTCATGTTAGTGGATAATGACCGCATTCAACCCAAAAAAAAAATTGGAAAAAACACAGAGAGAGAGAGAGAGACAGAGAGGGAGAGAGAACGAGATGCACTTTTATTATATTTGGGGTTAAATGCACTGAACTCTTTTGTGGTTTACCGCATTTACGTCCGACTTTCTTGATGCTTGAATTTGTATTCAAAGACACCTATGCTTTCTTATTTTGGAAATATTGGAGCTCTCCATCACCATTCTGCACCCATATCACCTAATTGGAGCGTTTTCTGGTCTGATGGGAGCATTAAAAAGAGCATATAGTATAGAAATCTCAATATGAAAAGTTCATAGAGCTAACTAAGGATATTGCTATGAATATCAATCATATTGACTCACCTGTGCGAGCGCCATGAAAAACTCAGAAGTTACTGTTTGGTCTAAACAATAGCAATATGTGGCCCAACTCGTTTCTGAAAAAAAAAAAAAAAAAAGAGAAAGGAAACAATTATTGGATAGTGACTTCATTATTTTTCCTGGCTTTATGACTTTTTCTTTTTTTTCGAACAAATGGTTGGCGACTAAAGTTTGCCCTTTATTGGAATGCGCATATGCATTATTTGGTTGTACGTAGACGGCCAAGATTACCATCTAAAATGGAAGTTTGATGGTTATTCCGCCGCCCAGTTTACCTGTACATAACTAAAGTTTGGATTCTCACGATGGCGTCCCCCGGAAAAGGCAAGGAATTGTGACAAAGATGCGCTGTAAGGTTTCAAATTCGATGATCCTTGTGATCAAATGTGTGCGAGAGATCTATTATAAGCTATCCATACTTAGATGTTGAGCATCAACACCAAGATGTTGAGTCTTCTCTTTAAAAAAAATAAAAAAAAAATTGTAATGAATGACCCCCACCTCAGCCTACGTCCACCAGAGGAATAACCAAATATTTCTGCCATGGTACTTCTTCGTTAAAACAAAAAAGGAAAACAGGTTCAGGGCCAAACATCATTTCAAATCATCAAATCCTGTAAGAAGACTGGGGCGGCCCCCCCCGATTTTCTGGCAGATACAATGTTGGGCTTTCTTTCCTGGTGAGTCATGAAAAGGGTCCAGTCGAGTGCTTTGTTAACAGCAAGTTCAAGTTCACTTTGATCAATTCCCTAACGAGGAATGTAAGTTGACGTGGCCCAGTGATCATGCATAACCGCAAAGACGCGGAGAAAAAGGGGACCCCTTCGTGGATTGCTCTTGTTTCTTCTTTTCTTGTTAAGAGGCAGGCATACATAAAGAGTAATCAGTGCAGCAAATGCTTGCAAAGAATTGACGTTCCATCTATTTAACATAACATTACAGAATCATTTGCATTGTTTCTACAAGTGTACAACAAGCTTCAATAGAAAATAATCAGGCAATATGCCCGAAATTGGCACGAAATTGCTTAATCCTCGTCAAAGAGCGAAACTCAGGGTCCTCCTACATTCATCGGTTAACCATTTCCCCTTTCATCCTTGCTCACATCTGATTGTTAATGATATCTCGCATCATCTGTAATGGGATCAGCCCTTCAGTCCGTATGGCATCCTTGTTTGGGTCTGGACTGATGAAATAGAGGGTTGGCAAACCACGAACCTGAGACCCATTAAGATGCATCAAATTTTGTCTTCATGAGACCAACCTTCTTACAAATTATCTATGACTTCATTTAGAGTAGTTCGAACATTTAAAATGTACGGGAAAATATTAGCCTATAAACAACTTGGCACAAAACATCGGCCAATACTGTGTAAATTGAAGTGGCAATGGGATTTTGCAGCTGGCCAACAAAACTTTAGACGCAAACAAAGAGTGATACGGGTAAAGAAATAAAGCATGGAGTGATATTTGGACATTTACCTGCATGTCATGCGCAAACTCGTATTCATCATCAGTATCAACCTTAATGATTTTCAAGTTGTCCTCGTATTCAACTGCAAGCTGCAGAAGTTGTTATCATTTTATTAAAATCCACAAGATGGGATAAATTTATTGTCATATACATTAGAAAATGACTGGGAATCTTAAAATGGGTACCCTAGCATTTATCACATATTGCAAAGAATATCAAAACCAGAAAAAGAAGGTTATCTTTGGATGTAAAGGGAAAGCAAAAGCAAGGAAAATCAAGCTGATGATGATTGATGAGTTCATGTCCTGGAGAATTTAGAGACACAGGATGAGGTGAGACAAATCAGGCAACTTGGACAACATCATGCACTTATCTACTTTGTATCAAACTAACTTAAGTGCAATGTCCACTTTGTAACAGGTAACATTTCATTCGAAATACTTAGGCAAGAGTAGTTAAATAATTGTCCTTTTTTTGTTTCGTCTCATTTGATTTCCTACCAATAAACCACAAAGTCCAAGGAGTTGTGACTTAATGAATTCTACAAATAGCATGACTGAAGGATTGGAATTTAGCAACGTCAACTAGCTCTTCAATTATATTCCATAAAACATGAGCAAATCATTCTTTGGACAGACAGGCATGAATATGTTGAAATCTAAGTTATCAAAAACAAAATATGAAGAAATCTAAACTCTGTGGTTTGAGATTTTTGTTAGCTCAGGATCACCGCAGCTGGGACACCCTTCTCAGGATCACTGCATCTCATAGTAAATTTTCAATGTTTTGTATGATTTGAAAAATGGCAACAAGAAGGTGGCTGATCATAGGTCAGAAACTGTAGCAAGAACAAAGAATTTTCATAATGAGTTTCACAGCTAGGATACCTAAGTTTTCATTTCTACAAACTCAGGGTATACTGGGGAGGGGTAGTTTGGGGATGTGGGAGATGAGTAGCAACATTACATTTTCAAATCTTCCAGAATTTCATCCGGTGCCAGCATCTTTATATTTCACGAACAGCTACAACATAATATTCCCACCAACATTTCTAAGACAAACTTTTCCCAAACTGCAGCCTAAGACTCAACTTTGGAGCTGTAGGCCCTAGAGATGGTTCAATACAGGATATAATTACTTTTGCCACTGTCAAAAGCTATAATTGTGACAGAGTCCCCTTATATTTACTATAAAAGGTGACTTGCAGGGAGTAGATTGGCAGTCAGTGCATGTACATCTTCATACCATGCAATAATTTCCATTTCTGCAGTTCTTTGATACATCCTAGCCCTTCCTTAAGATCTTAAGAAACACATATTGGCAAACATTGTCTAACCCCTCAAATCCATGAAAATATGTACAGAGACTTGAGCACGCCCATTTTGGGACATTGTTATGAATCCAACACCCTAACCAACTCTGAGCAACAAAGTAAACAATTCATTAGAAGTGTGCATTTGCATAACAAACATTAGAGCTAACAAGACATGTATCAGGTCACTTTTTCAGAAGCATCTATCTCCATTGAAGTACTTTAGTAAACCCCCCCTCCACAACCCCCCACCCAAAAAAAAAAAAAAGTTGAGGTGTGCGGTCTAGCTATGAGGCTCTTTCATTTCCCTTCCACTGATGTAAACTGCCAAATGAAATACTTTTAGGTATCTCATCCATCTTATATAATTAATCAGCCATTGCTAGTATTTGTTTCCTTCATTGAAGGACCGTACCATCTGTAGTATATAGTATTTTTTTCCTTCATTGAAGTATTCTTCTTCTTAGCCAAAATTTTAACCCAAAATCTCTATGCTTGTTCCATATGCCAATGAAAACCAAATTAAGGATCACGAGCAAAGAGTAATTTTCTTTTATGCAGTCACAATAATTAATATGTCATGCCTAAATGGTTGCTCAAGTTGCCATCGACATCAGGCAGTTTTGCTCACAATAACATGGGCATGAAGAATATAATTTTGACCTCAGCAGCCTGCATGCTGGGGAAACACCAATCTCCACATGTTTTGTCTGACTGTAACTTGGTAATTTTAACTCCTCAGACACATTAAGCAGTTTCAACTTCATTACATACGTGCATAGAATATTGCAAGCAAAGCAGGTAGATAGCAAATAGAATGCAGCAAAAACATAAACGAACAAAAATTGGGGCACACCATTTCAAGTTCTTGGGCCATCAAAATGCAGGGTCCACACCATGTTGCATAGAAATCAATAACAAGAGGCACTGTCCTCTCTCCCCTTTCTAGCTCTTGAATCTCCTTGGCTGACAGCTTTTTCTACTCATTAAGAACAAACAATAGACAGTAAGCTTACAAAATTGAGGACAATAATGTATAAAGACCAAAACTTTTACAATCCAGAATCCTATTTTTCAACAAAGAAATCAAAAGGCAGCTAAACAAATCAACTATTCATAAAAAATAATAATAAAAAAAAACAGCTGCGCAATATAGATAATAGAAGACAAATAAAGAAAAATTACCAGCAATCATATAATGGGTAAATTAAAGAAGTTGATGAGAAAATTTGGAGAAGATTACCACAAGGTAGTCTTCTCTAACATGCTTGCCCTGAAGGGGCCTGCAAAGGAGTCTTCTTGGTTGAGTTGAAACTGCAAAGGGACTGCTTTTGATGGTGGTTTTCAACAAAGAGTAAGGAAAACAAAGGCAAGGTGGTGGCAGTGGCTGTGCTGAAGCACGGGAAGTGAAAATAGAAGATAGACCCTTTACTTCCAAAGTTGCGTGGGTCTGTAATTGAGCCATTTTGAGAGTGTGGAACTGATTAGAGAGAGAGAGAGAGAAGGGGGGGGGGGGCGGGAGAGAGAAGGCTTAGCAGGATTTCTACTTTTCTGGAGGTTTTAGAGAAATAATTTCCCATTTGACACCCTCTTTTGCATTCCGATTCTCAGGCTAAAACAATAAATAAAAAATGACTAAATATCATGTAATAATCAAATTGGACTTTGTGACTAGAAAGAAAATAAGATAATTTTTTTAAAAATATATATATATAACAAAAATAAATAAAAATTTTATGATAACTATTTTTTTTGAATGTACATGAAGTTATTATTGTATTTTAATTTTAATTAAAAGATAAATTCACTAGTATTTAATAAATTTTAAATTTTTTTATTGATAAAATTTTATTAGAATTCAGGATAAGTTTAAGAACTATATTATTTAAGTTAAGAAAACATGTGCACTACTTATTATTACATACAATAATTATAATTTTTAAATTATATAAGCATTATTTTTTTATTTTTTTCATTTTACATTAAATTTTTATTAATTATATTTGTTGTTAGCAAATTTATTTAAAAATTAAATTATCAATTATAATAATAAAAATTGACAGTAAATACCTAATAATATTCATGTAAATATCAAATTTTGTGATTTAGAATATGCATAATTTGTAAAAACTAAAAAAAATTAAAAATTATGTAAAATCTGTTTTTAGTCTTGTTGAAATGGAGAAAGATTTAATTATCAATTCAAACTCAAAATGTAATATTAAATTTTATAATCATAAGATTATATTTAATGGTTAAGTTATGAATTTTGTTAAATAAAAAATAATTTGTTTTTGTTTTTGTTTAAAAAAAATTATTAGGGTAATACCATTTAGAACCGTTAGCCCATTTCGGAGCTATTTTTGACGTTTTGCAAAGAAACTTCACGCCGCCGCGTCCACCGCAGCTGAGGCCGGTCGCCGGGAGTTGGCTATCTGTAAGTCCAAAGAGCCTCAGACCTGGCATGCATTCAGATTAACAGCTTCCCCTTTCATGGCAGTGTTAGAGCAGTAACTACAACTAGTATGATTCGTTGAGTGTGTTTCTGTTTGTGGGGTTTTGTAAATTTTTGTGTATTTTTCTCTGAGGTTTTAGCGAAACCGAGCAGAGAATCCATCTCTTTGACCTGCTTTTCCTTGGTTGTTGTATGATTTTTTTTTTAAGAATCTGAACTTTGTTATTGATTTGGAAACGCTTCGGGCTGGAAATGGTTAGTGCTTTTGGAAGGAATTTTCTGTTTTCTCTGCTGCAGAACAAGCGTTTTCTGCAATCATCTGCAGTAGTTTGTCAGGTTTCTTCGTCGTTCAAGGTTCAGTTTCTTGTTAAATCTTGTGGGCTTTCCTTAGAATCTGCTGTTTCAACATCCAAAAAGATTGAGCTTCGTGAGAAGAAGCTCCAAAAGATTGAGTCTGTGGTTGAGTTCTTTAAATCTCATGGTTTCGAAGATGCCCTTTTGGCTAAATTGATTGAAAAGGTTCCCAGTTTGCTGAATTGCAAACTAGAAAGCAATCTCAAGCCCAAATTTGATTTCTTGATTGAGAATGGCTTTGAAGGTCAACTTCTGCGGGACCTTATCTTTTCAAATACGCAAATTCTTCTTAGATCCTTAGGTTCTCATATTAAACCGTTGATTGAATATTTGAGGTGCTTCATTGATAGTAATGAGAAAATTGTCAAGGCAAGTAATCGTTCTTCATGGTTGTTGGCAAAAAATATGAAGGCATTAATGCAACCAAACATTGAATTTCTGTTAAAAGAGGGAATGCCTGTGAAGAGTATCTCAAAGTTGATTGTGAGACAGCCAAGGGCTGTGCTAGCAATGCCTCATAGAATGGCCAATGCATTGAAAGCTGTTAAGAATTTGGGAATTCAACCAGAGGCTCCTTCATTTGGAGATGCTGTTAGATCGATGTTGGCAATCACTGAGTCAAGACTGATGAAGAAAATGGAAGTGTTCAAGAGTAGGGGGTGGACTGAAGAGGAGATTTTGTTGGCTTTTAAGCGAGTACCACGTTGTTTGCAATGTTCGGAGGAGAAACTTCAGAGCAGTTTGGATTTCTATATGAACAGTTTGAACTTGGCACCACATACGATCATTGCTACTCCTTGGCTTCTCTTGTACTCTATTGACAAAAGGATTCGTCCAAGGTATAATGTTTTAAAGTTTTTGGAGTCAAAGAAGTTGATCAAAATTGACAAGAGGATTGGGTGCTGGCTAAATATGACCGAGAAGTGTTTCCTGGAAAGATGCATTAGGAAGTATGCTGATGAATATCCAAATTTACTGGAGTTCTACTTAGAACAAACGAGGCAGAAAAGGTAGCTGTTCAATGGTGAAGGAACAAGGTACAGCTGCAATGTAAAGAAAAACTTTCACATTCCAATTTCCTTTTGGCACCCTTCTCTTCAATTAAAACAGTTCTAGTGTTTGTTAGTACCAATTGGTGTTGCCTGAATTATTGTTTGATAGTTCTCAACTATTATAAAATAAAAAAAATAAAAATAAACTAGTTTTTTTTTTTCCCAAGGGGTCCCTTTTTATTTTCATGACCGAGCCCGGATCATGGGCCATTTTTTTTATTCCAATAAATCATAGCAGAGATAACATGAGTAATTTAATTCGAAAACAAAAATAGTTGTTATTAAAACAACGAACAATCAGAAGCAGGATGATTTATATTCCTAGGATATAGGATCAAATAATATAGAACTTGCAGTGGCTTTGAGAGGAAATCTATTTCCGGTTGTACTCGTGACCATTTTTACACTTGATTTTATCATATTTCATGCATATGACAAAGTCTTTTTTTTTTTTTTTTGGGTTCAAATAGAAATCTTTCCATTATTTTTCATCATTTTTCCATTAACAAGAATAAAGATCTCATTGAAGTAGGTAATCCCCATGCAAAGTGTGTGTATATCTGGTAGTTGTTTACAATGCTGGTCCTTCTAAGAATCATTTAACGTATGTAGCCTTCCTTTTTGTCTTTTTCAAAGGACTTTTTCTAGGTTTTGCACCCATGACATTTTGGTTACAAGGAAGAAATCTTTATTGTTGCAACAAGCTCACCCTCATTGTTTTATGAATACCATCTTTAATTAAAAAAAGAATTAAGGAAGAAGAATTTTTATCATTTAGGAATTTTTTATTATTTTACAAAAATTGACTCGCTTAACAGGTTAAAACTCTTTTGTACTGTAATGCCTTCCATGGCCCAATTGCTGATTAAAGAAGTAGTGCTGTTCTATCTTTTGCTCTTTAAACTTTTATCTAGCTTCTGATGTATAAGTTGAAGTCAATCTTTACAACATGGAGTCGCTTGATCTCAAAAATAGAACCAATAATTTCCCAATAGGTTGGGAAAGGTAAATACAATCATTGAAAAGACTTATTCATTTCTAGCAGTAAAGCAAATGTCCGTTAAGGAGTTATATTAAGGCATATGATACGATGCTTCGGAAAATGAAAAGTTTGCTAGCAAAGCTTTTTAACCTCTACAAGCTTGCTAAACAATCAGAGCAGAAAAGAACATAATCTTAGAAATTTGAAGTTTATGGCACAAATGAAGCAAAAGCTCCCCACAAAATTCAGATGCCAAAAAAAGATACAAACTTCGAGCTTCCTTCTTGAATAGCCCATTTCAAATGATTAAACAGAGGAGGTTGTAAAACTGAACAAAGTGATTGCAAGTTGTGAAACATTCCTCTATCCGGGATCAAGATCAACGAATGGGTTCCACTGCAGAAGTGAAAATAAGAAGAGATCGGGAATTATTATATGAATCAAAGGGTGGACATTATTGCCAACTCTTTTCCTTGTCAGCCTCTTCCTGACATAATCCAGTCTTTGCTCATCCCACCACTGTGCGTCCTCCACTCCTTTTGCAAGAAACAATGGAGGAAGCTGCTGGTATGGGCAGTTGGACCTCCAGGAAGTCTCTGGGAGGCCTAATCTAGAGACCCTTTTGAGATGGAGAGAGAAAGTCCACCTTAGAAATACAGAAGGGTCTTTGCTGCCAAGAATAGGTGGGTAGTCCCAGTCAAGGCAGCATGGTATTTGGGTGGAAATGAAGAACTGAGAGAGGATAGGTGGATTTGTTGTGGGGCTGGTTAGGAGTTGACGCCTCTGGTCCCAGATTGTGTCTTCCATGGCATAAGGATAAGGTGGATTGATGACTGATTGGCATTCACACCTCGTTTAGAATTAAAAAATTTAAAATTTAAAAAGGTAAAGACAAAACAAATTATTCTCTCTTCCCTTGTTTGGATAAAATCCTCGTAGAAGGAATGATGTCAAAAGAAAGTATGTGAGAAATGGAACCTTATTCTCATAAATATCCTAGTTAATTGTGTGGTGGGGTACTAAAGGAGCAATTTTGGTGGTAACATACACAGTAACATTCAAAGCTAGTCGTAGCAACTAACTTTATCACCAAATTAGTTATACTGAAAATTGATTTGTTTCGCAACAGATTTCACACGATCTTTCTTCGATTTTCTTTCCCTTTGTAAAACATAACAAAACACTATTAATTCTCTCATTTTTTTGCCTAAACCCAATATAGTGTTAGAAACATTGTTTGCAAAGTGATGCATTGACTAGGACTCTCGCACTTTCCTTTCAGAAGAATCTATGACTTGGGGCATTTTTGCTTCGTGCGGTCTTTGCAATTATTATATTTACCATTAACACGGTTGCATCAAGCAACACAATGCATTTCCAGCCATATGATCCATCGAAAATGCTACTAGTCTTGCATAAGCAATATCCTGCATTCCTAATGCACTTAGTGACCTTAGACCATCACGCAGACAATGAGATGTTAAGGCAAAATTTATCATTCCAAAGTTGGTAGATTTGCTAAATTTCTCTCGTGTCAAAAGCTCAGATCAATGCCAATGGAACAACATAAAATCGTTTGGGCCTTGAGGAGCCATGGTGGAGCTATAGCAATCCAAAACAAATCTCAAGCATTGTCTACACAAGGATGTGGCTGTGAAAAAAAATTAGAGCAAACCATAATTTCTTCCTCACTCCAAAGAAAGGAAAATGGGCTGCCACCTCCTCCGAAACAAAAGTTTTGTCAGCTAGGGGAACTTTGATGAGAGCCAAGTCCAAGCACTCAATACAGGAAAGACAATTAAAGCAGAAGCCTGGGATTTTACCAATGGTATCACAATGAACGAATCATTAGAACAAAACCGACTGATGGATAATCATTGGATAAAAACAGTCCTGGTAATCAAGCAGCAGACAAGTGGGGGCATGGAAAGGGTTGATAGTGGAAATGAACAGTAACACTGCAACATACCACAAAAAATACAAGTTCCTGGTTGGCGAGAGCTGCAGTGAACTCACGTCTTTCCAATTCTTGTCTGACAAAGGCTTGCAACTGCAAGCAAAACAATAAAATGTTATAATGCATTACTGATGGATACATGGGTGGATAATGGACCTCTAATGAAATTGACTAGAGCTCACTTCAGCTACCATACTTTATGAATCATTTTCATATTATATGACTCAGGAAATAAATTGACAATATATGTCACGAGATTTCCAAAGCATCACAAACATTACTCAGTAAACACATACTAAAATGAAAAGGGAAGACTGAAGTCTTTCTCAATCTCAACACCCAACCAATTATGAGTTGGAACACCAGCATACAAAGGCTGCATTATTTTACAATAAGAGCAAAATGAGAAGCTTTAAATGGCAATTCCTCTTGTCCAAGGACAATAGACTCATCCCAAAAAAAAAAAAAGGCATCTTGCAAAAGAACAATAGAATCATCAAAAAAGAATATCCTCATGGGAATTGAAGCCAAAATTTCCACCCAAACAAATGCCTATGAACCATTTAACCTAAACAGAATGAGAGACTGCAAAATGAGAGAATCTCTCTCTCTCTCTCTCACACACACACACAAAAACAAACACAAAAACACACAAAATAGATCGATAAAGAGAGGGAGAGAGATAAAGTGGGTGCAAACCTCATAATGGAACTCTTTTACCGTCAAAAAGAGTCTTTTTAACTGATTTAGAGTTTGAGACATGTAAGACCTCAAGGCAGACATTTTTGGAGAAATATTTGAATCCCATTTGCCAGAAAGGACATGAATGAACTACAAATTCATACAAGCAATGGTATTTAGTTAAATCCACATCTAAATTTATAAATTGCAAAAAGAATAAAATTCTTAAGAGTTGCATTTGTGCTTTTGGCATATGAAAATGCATAAGGATACTGAAATTCTGAATGATATACGAGTGAAAAAACTAAAAAAAGAAGAGAAAATAATCTTGATATCACCTTTAGAAAGGTGCATCTTAGAAGCCTAGCTTGTCTTTGAGCTAGTGATATTCTAATCTGTAGAAAGGGGCAGGAAAAATATTATAGACTCATTTAGGCACCAATAATAACAAAACATTCTTAATTCTGTGAGATTTATCAACATATGGAAAAGTTGATGTTTGTGAGAATACCCTGAGCTCAAGAGCCTGCTCCAATCGTTGAATTTGGATCCACTGTTCTGTCACTATGTCATCCATCTGCAACCAAGTTAGAAACAACAGCTAATACATTGAGTTAAACTGAAACTTGGATACTTCATTACCTTGAAGGTACCAATTCTAACACATAGTATAAAGGATGAGGGAATCTAAAAGCAATAACTTGAACTATAGGAACCATAAAATTGTCTGTAAATTTTCAAATGGGGCAGTTTTCATTCACATTGAATGCAGAGCAAACTTGCAAATGAAGGGGATTGGAACTTCCAGAAAATGCAAGGGTTTTTTTTTTTTTTTTGTTTCATTTGTACTGTCATTCAGTGAAAACTTATCTGCAGAAAAAATATTTATAATGGTCTGGAGTAAAGCAATCATGACTAAACTATAAATGCCAAGTTCAGGAAAGACAGAATCCTCCTGTTTCCAAATGAATGAACCTCATACAACTCTTATTAAACCAATTAATAAATATAACCACCTAGGCAAGAATGTGTTTGTCATTCCTCATCTATGAATACCTCAAAACCAAAATCAAACAGGCCAGTAAGTAACCTTCTCAGCTTGTGAAGTTACCATCTCTAATCTGTCCTCAGCTTCCTGTGCTCGAGATTCTAAAACATGAAGGTCAAAGTTGTTCTTTCTCGCAACAGCCCATAGACCTTGCACCTACACATCATCAAGCTACAGCCCAATTCAGCAGAATCATCCACAAAGCAAAAACAGCTCATCCCTCACTATATGTAGACAATAAAACAATAAGAAAAAGAACAATTACACCAAACCTCTTCCTCAAATACACTAATCCTTTCAGCAACGAGCAATGATTCATCCTACAAGTAAAAACACCATATGCTAACATCCAAAAACGTCCTGTGCAATGATGCGTTTGAAACATAAACATTGGGCTTGATTAAGCATAATAAGTACCAACTAGGGAGGAGATAGCAGCAAAAAATTCAAGTGAATTTTCCATACTTGATTCAATTCATTACAAATGAAGCAATGCACATGCTATCTACAAAACCTTCAAAGTGGAGAGACTAGATTGCAATTGCATTATCTTCTTCTCCATATCCTCAATTCGCTTCTTGCCCTCCAGGATATAATGGTCTCTTGCCTTCACATTCTCCACGACTTCCTCGAGTGCAGACTCTGCGTGCATACAAGTTATCCATTTAGGGTTCCTTTTTTTTTTTTTTTTTTTTTCTCTGAAGCATGTTTTTGGATACTTTAAATTAGTTTTTTTTTTTCTTTCTTTTCGTCAATGTCAGGATTTAAACCTTATTTGCTCGAATTCAGAGTCTAACTACTCTACCACCAGACCACGGAATTAGTAGCAAATTAGTTGAATTATTGATAGATCAATAATGAAACCGTTCCAATCGGTATTTACTGAAAATGATACTGATGGTCCTATTTCATGTGAACACGTGAACGAGTTCTGATTTCCAACCTCAAAAACCAAGACTGAATCCACGATGATTAAATTTACCATTATTTTTTCTTCAAAATTGAATAAAAAGAACGAACAAAAAAGAAATCAAGAAAGTAAATAGAGTTAGCGTCGATCGTTTTGTTACCTACGTTGGCGAGCTTGAGCTTGGCCTCGTGCACCTCGCCGGCCAAGTGGCAGTTCCCGTGGTTTGTTTGTTCATCTCGAGCTGCGGATGTACCACCAGCGCTGGCCACCGCCGCACGTGATAAAATGGCGGGAAATAGAAGCAGTAGATAAGGTAGCGCCCCCATTTTCCGCTGTTTCTGCCAACCACGGCGGCGACCGTTGCCGTGGGAGCTCTATATATATGCGCGCGCACGCACAAGCAGAGACGGGCATATAAAGCGGCAGGCGGCCCATTAAGGGTTGGGCCCAATAAGCAATAGAGAGGGTTCAAAGCGGGCCAGGTATCGAGATATGGGTTGGGCTGAGGCCGTGGAGAACTTCTAGGTAAGATATGTGATCCGTGCAAAATGTCGCAGCATTTTTTTTTTTTTTTAGATAGTTGATAATAATTTTTTTTATTAAAAAAAATCATATAACAATTTTAAAGAATTTTAGTTTATATTATTATGAAATTATGAGTTTAAATATTCGTCAAGTCAAAATATTTTGGTGAACTAAAAATACATTGGGCCCTACAAGACGTAGGTGTTAATAAGAGTGGTAACTGGACTCTCACCTCGGTTGTAGGATTTGTTCCCTCGTACTTCGGTGTAATGACTTGACCTATTTTGCAGTATGTATCCAACAACACTATAAAAAATATAGCATAGCATCCATGTTCTATCATTTCATGAATAATAATAATAATAATCATGTTAAAAATATAAAAATTATTAAAAGGAAAAACGGCTTTGTAACCTATAACACAGTAAAATCAATGGTTCAAAAAGGATACAAGGACTGAGACCTTTGGTTTTCCCTTCGGCCAAGAATTAGGACCTCTCAGTCACTAATTGATATGCTTTTTTCTCTCATGTCTTTCTTCGTTTATGGGCATAGCATTTGTCAATGGCCAAAAAAAAAAAAAAAAAAAGAAAAGTTTGTTGCTCTCAAGCAAGGAACATTATTGAGTAACATTACACCCTTAATTTTTTATTATTATTATTATTATTTAATTTTTTTTAATATTTCAACACTATAAATATATAAATAGGTTTATTATAACTTATTGGGGGCAATAGGTTCAATTTCTATCTTAAAAATTTCTGTTGTTTGAAATCTAATATTGTTACACAACTGCGGCAAAGCCATATATATTCCAGCTAGACCAACATAAAGACCATAATTTCTGCTGTTTTTTTTTTTTTTTTTTTTCCTTTTTTGCCTTCTTCTTCTTCTTCTTCTCGGTTAGTGCTAACAAATAACAACCAAATGCTGACACTTCAGTTCAACAATTGGGACCAACAAGCAAACCCTTTTGATCATTTTGCCTTCCACTCTAAAAAATGGGCCGGTGTTGGAAATGGGGAACTTTTGAGACAAAGATGAAACTTTATTCCTTCAGATTAGTGAAGTACATCACGATTGACAAGAGAGGAAATAGCAGGTATGCTATTACTTTGCCAGATGCCGTTTACATTTGAACTAATACAAAAAACAACAATTTAAGTAGTCAAGATTAATTCAAAAAAGGTACCTGCTGGGACTATTTGTGTTAAGTATACAATCTCAAAAGTTCGAATCCTCCTAAATGCATTCCATATTTCAAACGATCAGCCGCGACGATGGGGGTGTCGAGCTAGCAACTCCCCGGAGTTTGTTTGCTCTAATTCATCACTGTCCCTCCTAACATTTTTGTCATCTAGTACCTTTGCCAGCACTGTCTTCTATTGATCGGTAAGACGTAATAGTAACTTTGACATGCTTATAGCGTAATAGTAGAGACATAATATGATAAAAGCTTCTTTGTTCCAAGTTCAAAAGTTCTCATGAATTCTTCTAGGTCATTTGTAGTATTTTGCTTTTATCGGCAATTTGAAGTTTCGAGCATGTTGATTATGTTGCACCCTTCAAAAGTACATAAAGAATATTAACCAGTGGCCTGCCACTTGTCTGGCCTGATGGATGAGATTCCCACTCTAGTAGTTAATACAAAAATATAATGCCATGAATGTTGCGAGGCAACATTATGAATGTTTTGTATAAAATTCCTTTGTTACTGTTAGAAGCTCCAAAACTTTGTAATCTGTGGAAGAAGGTAAAATTGAGGCTAGTTGGGACGATATCTATTAGCTGACCTGGCTCATCTTTATATGCTTTAACATTCTGTGTTCGATCTTTGAGATTAGGGTATCCTCGAACGAGATTATTTGTCAACTGAGGTTAAGTAATTTCTTAGGTGATTTAAAAGACACAGGTCATGCACTGGGCTAGTATATTTAAGATCTCATTCATGTAGTATTCAATGTAAAGGTTGTATTGATAGAAGATAGGATATTTGATGGGAAAACTAGCGAAACCAAGCTCAAAAGATGTTCTTTTTGGAATATATCTGATAAAGAGGGAATTGTGATTGGCTCGAGAAAGAGGACATGTGATACCAAAACAAGAGCAATGATGTCCCATCTAAGAAAGATAAATTTCTGGCGGAGTGTATGTGTCGATGGTTCCGGTACGTGTAATGGCTGCATATGAAAGGAAATATAGATGATAGATAAGAATAAACAAATTTTTGCAATTAAACCATTTTTAGTTGAGCAAATTTGCAATCTGATTCATATCAGAGTCTAATTACAAGCAAAGTGGACGTAGTGTAACTTTACAATAATGAGTTCATATTAAATATCATAGGTGTTTACACGTTGATGAAGGTGAAGATACAACTACAAGACATGATACAGTTTCCATCTCCGTAGAGTATATACAAATTTAATATAGATGCTGCAATAACTAATGGGCAAGGACTACTAGGTATAAGAAGTACGCTGCAAAACAATGATGAAAATGTCATATGCATGTTCTCCAAGATAATTAGAGCCACTAATATTAATGAGACCTAGCTATTTGTAATTAAGGAGGCTAACGATTCTCATACCACAGTTGCATGGCTAAACAATTGAGAGGGAAAAATTTGAAAACTCCGTATTAGTATTCTACAACATCAATAATAGAACAATAAATCAAATTTCTTTCGTCTTCCAATTTTGCTAGTGTAACTATTTTGTAGACGGTTTAACTGAGTAGGGCGAGACACACTAGTAGGGCAGGACACACTAGTAGGGCAGGACACACTACACAAATTTAACACAAACTTAGTGGCTTAAATCTGAAGGACATATGTACTGGGGTTATATGTATTATAAACATAAATCAGTTTGTATATGTGTTTTTTTTTGGTGTGTTTTTTATTGTTAAAGTAAATCTTTTTATTCACTGTCTAATGTAAGTGTTAAAAACTTTTTGTATATATACAATTTACTGTTTAAGAAAAAAATACAATTTTCTACGCAGCAAAAGTTACACAAATTTTCTATTAATTGGATAAGCGACTTTTTTTGCAAATAGAGTTATGTCCAATGCCGACACAATAGGAGATTTCATATTTTTGAGATATTATTACTCAAAATTTTTATAAATATAATACACATACTTTTAACTATATAACTTCATTTGATTAATTTTTTATTTCAACTCGATCTCACTTTTTTTTTTTATTCACATTTGAAGTTAAATTAATTTAACTTAAATCTTAAATAAATTAAATTAAAAATTTATGTTCATTACCCCGTAAATGTATAAAAATTAGTGAGCGTCCCAAAAACATTGCCTTTTGTTTCATAACGGGGGACTAGTCAGATGGTACCATTGACCATTTTTACAAACAATTAAGAAAAGTTCACCCATGTGAGATTTGGACCATGGAGTATACTGACAAAGCCAACCGTGAGGCATGTTTTCGCAAATTTTAGTGATTCTATATAAGCATTAAATGTCCACAATTTTTGCAAATTGCAATGCACATCCGAAGCTGTACATGCAGATATAGTACATGCTACCTACGTCCACATTTTGGTTAAACTAGTCCTCATATTCCATCACCATCATCAACCCCTTCATCACCATCGTCCCACAGGAGATGATCTGAATGGATCGTTAATTCCAAATCCTAATGGGCCCAATGGAAGGCCTAACCCCTCAAAACCTATTGATCGATACCAGGAACCACACCTAAGTAACACATTGCTCAACAGGAATACTCTGACCAATTAAACTGGCTTGGAGGAATACCCTCGACCTTCGCAGCCCTCCTCCCGTATAAGAAGGCAGAAAGTTTGAGGAGATACCAGCAAGATAGGCACGTCACAGGACAGAAAGAATACCCGCACTTCCCTTTTGCTACGGCATTAACAATGAAGATGTCCACCATACCCAAAGCCCACATTGAATATAGACACAAGTTTTCACGGTCTTCCTTCCCTAATGTTGATCTATACCATCACCATTAAGGAATCACTTTTGATGATCAAAAAGGCTCTGTGGTCGTCATACTTCTACCGCCACAAATCAACTTCTTCTCTAATGGCAAGAAGCTCTATCTTATTAATACTTGAAGCTCTAATTGCCTTGGAGAACATACAATTAACTCTCTTATCATCGCTATGTAGCACAGTTATTATACCCACCAGTTCATGCTCAGTGATTCATGCTACATTTGTGTTGAATTTATATATACCATGTAGAAGCGGTGACCAACTTTGTGCTGGTGGTCTAAAGTCGTCAAGCATGAAATTACCGTGTGGTTATTTTGCTCGTAACCACCACTATAGTATAATCCAAATCACATCTCAAGTGTTATGAACCTGGAATGGCTTGCCTGGGAAAAAATGATCGTTCCTTCCTAATCAAATGGTAAAAAGGTAAAATTAATGCTAATGGGGATGATATCTATTAACCAGGCTCATCTTTATATGCTTTAACATTACGTGTTTGAGTTTAAGATGAAGGTATCCTCGAATGAGATTATTTGTTAACTGAGATTATGTAATTTCTTAGGTGATTTAAATGACACGTCATACATTGGCCTAGTATAGTTAGGATTTTATTGACGTAGTATTTATTGTAAAGAATGTAGGATATTTGATGGCAAAACTAGAGAAATCAAGCTAAAAAGATGTTATTTTTGGAATATATATGATAAAGAGTGAATTGTGATTGGTCAAGGAAAGAGGACATGTGATACCCAAACAAGAGCAATGATGTGCAATCTAAAAAAAAAAAATTTTTGGTGGAGTGTACGTGTTGGTGGTTTAGGTATGAGTAATGGTTGTATATGAAAGGAAATATAGATGATGTATTTTTATACAATTGTGTAATTTAACCAATTAAAGAAGAATAAACCTATTTTTGCAGTTAAACCATTTTTTGTTGAGCAAATTTGCAATTTGATTCATGCTAAACTGTGGTGATAGTCATAAGCAAAGTAGCTGTAATGTAACTTACAATGATAAGTTTATATTAAATATCAAAGGTGCTTGTCCAATGATAAAGGTAAAGATCCAATTATAAGACATAATATGGTCTCTACCTCCACAAAGCATATATAAATTTAATACGGATACTATAATAACTAATGTGCAAGGGGGGATGGGCATAAAAGGTGTGTTACGAGGGAATGATAACATTAATGAGACCGAGCTATTTGCAATCAAGGGGGTTATAGAGCTATAATGGCCGTGGAATTTTGCTGATTATTGAAAAAGACTCTCATACCATAATTGCATGGCTAAACAATTAAAAGTGAAGACTTTGAAAGCTCCTATCAGGTACCATAATTGCATAGCTAAACAATTGAGAGTAAAGACTTTGAAAACTCCTATTAGTATTCTATGGAATCAACAATGGAACAATGAATTGAACTTCATTATAATCAATAAGTGAATACAACAGAGGTACACAATTTCAATTACATCAACCAAATTGAACAAACTCAATTTCAACTAAAATGAGAGGCCAGATGAGTTAACTAACACGAAAGACACTTTCTGTCAATATAACTCAACAACTAGACTTCCAAACAACAATCCAACCGTTCAAGATGAAACTCCAAATGTCCCATACTGGCTGTCAAAATGTCCGTTCAATCGGACTATAGATTAATATTCATTTACAGATTCATCTATATTGTCGTAATAGAGAGAACAGAGCATTACTAGAAACAAGTGATCATAATTTGAAATAAAACCCTGCCCTTGTAGAAAGTCAAATCACGATCCAACCATTCCACATCAAGCTCTATGTGTCCTCTATCTATTAACCAAATTACAACTTGATCGGACAACCAGCAACCTTCTAATTATAAGGTTGATCAAAACTGCACTCATAATAACTTCTCAAAGTATGAATTACAGAATGTAAATTAGATTCCACACTTACAGTCTACCAAATATGATCTTCATCATTTGAAATGAAGAACAAGATAGTCTCTATTTCTCAGATAAATTGTTATTGTTGGATTTTGAAAAGAATAACTGGTGCTCTTATTGGATTCTCTTCCCTATTTTTCTTTCTTTTTTTTTTCTCTCTCACGACCAGTAACCTCTCTCAATTATCACTAAACCTAATCTTAGTGAAAATGAGGTATTTATACCTCATAAGTCAACCAACCTTTTTTTCTTTTATTCAAAGGTTCAAAAGATGTCCTAGGATACCTAACAAGATCTACCGGTATGGTGAGGGACTTAACTTCGCATGTGGTTATTATAAAATGACACTTGCTAATTGCACTTAGGTGGCTAGAGATGACGATTTATATTTGTACGATCGCACTTTGAAAACCTATTCGAAACACTATGGGTGGCAAAATTGATGTGTTTAGTGTATATGATATTCTAATTTGGTTTTCGCATTTAAGTACACTCAATGCATTTGTCACTCACCAATAAAGGAAGAGATAAACTCTCAGCTTCCTTGATTGTCTGGGTTGTGTCTCACGAGACAATTAGAAAGCTCTTTGTTGGACTGTGTGCACCTTTTTCCTTTTCGTTGCTAATGTTGTTGTTGTTGTTTTTTTTTTTTTTTGTGCATAGGACCCTTCTAAAATGCTATTTGCCTCCCATGTATATGATGACCCTGTTTTGATTTGCCACAAGATTTTCATGGGGAAGATTCAAATAATCAACTTGCCATTATATTACATAAATGCTTATATGATAGTCCAAAAAAAAAAAAAATTCTTACGAACCATAATTAGTCCACATTTATGAAGCAATTAGAAAATATGCCACCTGTCTTAGATTTAAATGTTTAGAAAGAATTTGACACCTTACGCCTTGACTCCGAGAATTGAAAGTGAATTGGGTGTATAATATGCCAAGTAATAGAATATAACATATGGCTAGATGGCAGTAACCAAACCTTTAGCCAAAATGGTTACAAAATATACACAAACAATATACGTCTATTGAAATGGTTAATAAAATGAGTAAATGTTTCAATTAGATTTTATCTTTCATTGTTTTTTATTTCAATCAAAAAATGAGTCATTAATCAATGCTACTTAAACCCAATTAGAATAAGATGTATAAGAATTGGAACTCCAGGCTATATATGCATATCAAGCAGCACTACAGTTAAAAACTACATAGATATGGTACAACACATACCACTACACATACTAATTGAACAAAAGTTTTTAAGTAAATGCCCTTGATATTGGGGCAGAGAACCAGTTTCTAAAATGATTGGCTTAGAAAAAATAACAAAATTTTAAAATTAATGATCATTTCTAAGATATAAAATTATTAATAATTATATACTCTACACTATAATCAAAATCCAAGTGATGAAATTAATTTTTCATATTTTTTGTTTTATTTTGAAATCCTCAACAACTTATAATCTCATTTTGACATTAATTGTTAGTTTAAGTTGTTTTCATTTTTAAATTTTTTTAAATTCTCATTTATTGAGTTTTAAATTATTTAGATTTGATTAAATCAAGCTTGCCACTATTCTATCAATGATTCCATGCTTGAACTTTTCAAGTTGAGGGTGGGGACTAAACAAAATGGAAGGAGAGAGGCTATGGAGTGGCAATCTCCACCGATGCATCATTTTTAAGTTCAACGCTAATGGAGCTGTTATGGTAAGCCCTTGGGCCCAGCGGGTATTATTGGAGGGGTCTTGAGAGGGAAGGAATGGGAAAGTAAGGTGTTTGTTCTCCAAGGCAATTGGTGTGACAACATCCAATTGGGGCAGAATTGGAGGCCATCCGGGAAGCTACTAAATTGTGGGTAAATTGGAGTGATGCCCAAGGTAGCAAGTTAATCATTGCAAGCGATTCCTTGGTGGGGATCTCTTGGCTTAATCAACGCGCACGGGGTAACCGGCATAAGGGGTCTAGTGTGAGGCCATCATAGAAAAGTCGTATGATTAAAACGACTGGTATTAATGAGGTTGAGATATTTGCAATTAGGGAGGCAGGAGAGCTGTAGTGTTAGTGGAATAAGGCGAGTCGGGCTTGGCTGATTATTAAAAATGACTCTCGTACCTCATATATATGACTAAACAATTGAGAATAATGATTTTGAAAACTCATATTAGTATTCTATCACATCAACAATAGAACAATAAACTAAGTCTCTTTTATCTTTCAGTTTTATGAGTATTAATATTTTATAGATACTTTAACAAAACATAGTAAAACACACCACATAAACTCAGTGGCTTGAATCTTAAGGCCTATGAGTACTAGGGTTATATATTGTAAATATAAATCACTTTGTATAAGTGTTTTGTTTGTGTGTTTTATGTTGTTGCATGATACTTTTTTGTTTTTAATTTAATAAAATTGTAAAGAATTTTTGTATATATAAAAAACAATTGAAAAAGGAAGCTATTTCCAAAATTAGACAAAGTAAATTAAATTGA
The DNA here is from genome assembly GCA_021533255.1 of Ceriops tagal. Classification (NCBI taxonomy): domain Eukaryota; kingdom Viridiplantae; phylum Streptophyta; class Magnoliopsida; order Malpighiales; family Rhizophoraceae; genus Ceriops; species Ceriops tagal. The sequence goes on from CM038602.1 coordinate 10,735,687, forward strand.
ATAAAAAATAAATTGCCATAAATTAGGATAAATAATTACAAATATAGAAAAATTATAATGACTATCATAAAGAATAATTACATAATAATATTAAAATATTAAATAGTTTTTAAACCTTTAACTAGTGTGTAATTCTTATAAGAAAATATAATAAATTTGTTTATTACGTTAAAGTGTTGAGTACCACTACTAGTAATATAAAATTTTTTTATCATTTCTTTACTTTGTGGCGGCAGGACCAACAACAACAGAATACAAACCCCGTATCATGAGTGGAAACCAAAAGAGTTGCGCAATCCTTTTCTTACTACCATGGCCAAATCGGACACAAGTGATTACCCAGACTGAAGTCCTTTAAAAGATCCAGTCGTTGTTTACATTTTCAACAACTTAAGTCGTGATCTCCTCAACGTCCAATGTGCCTCCAAAAATGATCATCTCGGCAATCATGCTGTGGCAATCAATGATAACTATCACTTTAAGTTTGGCGTGAATGAGTTTGCCACTACATTATTTTGGTGTCATTTTAACTTTGGTCCTGCTAACCATGGTGGTGGCTACAAGATCAACTGGTACGGTGAGGGACTTAACTTCTCATGTGGTTAATTATAAAATGACAACTGCTAACTGCACTTGGGTGGCCAGAGATGATGGCTTATATTTGTATGAAACCTACTCGAAACACTATGGGTGGCAAAAATGATGTGTTTAGTATATGTAATATTTTACTTTGGTTTTTCCATTTAAGTGTTAGATTAATTAACATGAGTGGCCCATATTATTTAAAGTATGACCCAAAATAAAAGGCCTAATATGATGGTCGGTTAGGCATAATGGCAATTTGGGTCATCGGGTTTAAAATCCCTCCACTCTCCCTGTTAAGGATAAACAGGAAGAGAAATATCTTCCTATTAAGAATAACCGTTACAGGAAGAGGAATTTCCTCCCATTTAAGATAACTGTTACAGGAAAAGGGGTTTTCCATTTAAGATAACTGTTACAGAAAGGGAGGGTCTTCCTAATTAAGGTAACGGTTACAGAAAAGGAAGGATGTGTATCTATATATATATATGTTATTACGGACCTTTCCTGGTACTCTTAACCATCAAAGAGAAAACGTAAAGAAAAGAAAGGGAAGAGCAGGAGAAAAGAGAGAAGCGTTAAGGAACAGAAAGAAGGGAGGATTTTCGTCTTCGCTACGGGACATCAGCGTAATGGACAACGTTATGTTGATTTCAATTACAGTTTTTATTGCTAGTATTCGCATAAAGAAAGATCCTATATTATAGAAATAGGAATTTCATAAAGAGAAATTCTAGAAAAGTTATAACAATTGGTATCAGAGCGTGTCTGCGAATCCTGCAATTTGTTTTCTTTTGTCTGTTTGTGTCGTATTTTGATTTATTTATTTTTGCGTAAAACAAAACTCAAAAATAATTTTTTTGTCTCTTTTTACTGCGCGACAACGAAACGGCCGGCGTCGAAAGGAAAGGGGAAACGCCGGCCATGGAAAGTCAGCACCGGCCAACGGCCGACATCGAAAGGAAAAGGGAAAGCCGGCACGAGGACGGTATCCGGGTATGGCGGATCGGCCTTGTGTTTCCGGGTTCACCCGCCGACCCGAACGGATTGGGCACGGCAGAAAGGGGAAGAGCGATCTTCCAGGTGACGCCGGATTCAGGTCGGTCGGGTGAGTGCGGCGGAACGGTCTCCCGGGGAATCGCGATTCCGGGTGACGCTGCGAACCCAGGTTGCTTCGGAGACCCGACCCGAACAGGTTGGTTCGCCCCACGTTCGTCCGTCAGAGGCAACGTCGGGGAGAACCGACGAACGGGGTTGGTTGTCGACGGAGACCCCTTCGAATCACCGGATTGGGCGCGGATCTGGACTGCGACGCCGGTCTGGACTCTGCGCCGGTGGTCGAACAGGGGCGATCCTCGGAGGCAGCACGCGGGCGACGCCCGCAGAACCGTGGTGCTGCCCGCGGGGGTCGCTCGATCGGAGGCGGTGGGTCGATCGGCCGTGGAGCGTGCTGCGGGCCCGCCACCGTGGGTCGATCGACCGGAGGCGGCAGAACGGTGGTGCCGCCACTGTGCCGGCAGCACGATGGTGCAGCCATTGTGGGTTACCTGGTACGCGGGTCCCACCTGCAGTATGGTGGTACTCGGGTCCGAATAGATACCACGTGAAAAGGAACCGGTTATTGGAAAACTCCCACAAGTTAAATCTTCGTAACGAAGATTTTTTTTAAAGTTTATTGAATTCATATCAACATGAATCAAATATTGAAAGCTTGTTAGTCACCAAAGTGGCCTGGCTTTGAAAGGATTTGAACAGTTGATTGTGAATTTTAATTGTTCGTTTTCTTGGATGCTAATGAAATGTTTTGAAATGAACAATTGTGGTTATTAATTATGAAGTTAGGAGATCATCCAAAGATGGAT
>CM038602.1:10748130-10774612 GCA_021533255.1 Ceriops tagal
GAAGAAATACAGCAATCAACCTCTTTGATAGTTTGTATCCGGTTTTAGATGAGAAATCTTTGAAAAATATGGAACCGGTGCTTCCTGGATATATGAGCAATAAAAAAAAATATAATAAATATTTTTAACATTTTATGAATTTTTATAATTAAATTAAAAATTTTTCATACCTTTATTTAAATTATAAATTTTTAAATTTGCTTTTAAAAAATTATTGTTAAATACAAAGTAATCAAAAATTATATGTCACAATATAATATATGTTATTATATCTACCACCACAACACTTCTTAAAAATGCCATTATAACACTTAGTAACATTGTTTAAAGTGATATTTATAAAGATTTATGAAAAACATTTGTGCAGATTTGTAATGACAATTTTTTTTTTATTTTTGTAATATATCTCAAACGTCATAAAAGGCTTAATATAGATGATATAGACTCTATCTCCACAGAGTACATAGAAATTTAATATAGATGCTGCAATAACTAATGCTCAAGGTGTAAGGTGTAATAAGCATAAGAGGTATGCTACGAGGCAATGATGAAAATGTTATATGCATGTTCTCCAACATGATTAGAGCTACTAATATTAATGAGACCTATCTATTTGTAATTAAGGAGGCTGTAAAACTATAGTTTCAGTGGAACGAGATAAGTAGAATTTTGCTAATTATTGAAAACGATTCTTAGTCGCATGGCTAAACAATTAAGAGGGAAAATTTTGAAAACTCAATATTAGTATTCTACGACATTATTAATAGAACAATAATTCAAGTTTTTTTCATCTTTTGTAGACGGTTTAACTAAGTAGGGCAAGACACTCGAGTAGGGAAGGATGCACTACACAAACTTAGTGGCTTAGGTATGAAGTTCCATCTGTTGCGCCCCTTCTCCCATCAAAGTGGTATCAGACCTTAGTTGGTATATCTAACTTGTTTGAATGATGGAGTTGAATATGAATAAATTGGTTTGTTTTAATGACACGAATTATCATATATGGAGGAGTAAAATAAAGGAAATGATTAAATAACAAAAATGACGATGCAAATAAACCACACAAGAGAATACACCAATTTTACGTGGAAAATCCCTTCAAAACAAAAAAGGGAAAAACCACGAACACTCTAAACCAGAGGTCAACTCCACTATAATCAAGTGAGTACAATAGAGGTGCACAACCTTAATTACATCAAACAAATTGAACAAAATTTAATTTGGATTAAATGAGAAACTAATAAGTTAAGTAAGATAGGCCAACTACGTGCTGTCAACTACAACTCAACAAGTAGACCACAAGGCAGTAATCCAACCGTTCAAGATGAACCCCCAGATGTCCCCTACCAGTTGTCCGAATTTTAGCTCAATCGAACCACGGGTCAATAATCATTCATATGATTTTCCAATTCTGCCATAGATGAGAGAGCAGAGAGTTACCAAAATTGAGAGACTTCGGTTTGAATGGAAAACCTGCCCTTGCAGTTCACAGAAACCCAATCTAACTGTCCACAAAGAAGATCTATGTGTCTTCTAACTACTAACCAAAAATCAGCTCGATCGAACTACAAACAATCTTCTAATCACACAGTTGACCAATTCTGCACACAGAAAATTACCTAGAGAATAGAACTACGAAAACTGAAGAGAAGCAGGACTTACAGTGCTCGAAACCCAATTTCCACCGTTCAGAAATAAGAACCAAATGCCCTCTATCAACCATCCAAGTTTTAAGTTGATCGGACACTAATATCCTTTCTAAATGTAAGATCAAAGAACACTACCTTTTTGGTTTCTCTTCCTTCGTTTTTCTCTTTTTTTTCTTTTTCTCTTTTTTAGCCGGGCAGCCTCTCTCACTTTCTCTTTCTTTCAAAACCTAATCTTAATACCTCATTAAGTCATTTTTTTTTTCAAAGATTCCCTCCACATAGAAGGGATACCTAACAATGTACTTGGATTATATGTATTATAAACATAAATCACTTGTATATATGTGTTTTTTGTTGTTAAAGGAAATCTTTTTATTTACCGTGTGATGCAAGTGTCAAAACATTTTGTATATATATATAAATTACCATTAAAGAAAAAAATAAAATTTTGATTTGATAACTATAAAAAAAGAATTAAATTAAATTGGATACAAGGTGTATTATTACAAAAATTATTTAATAAATTAGGATAAGTGATAATAAATTTTAAAAAAATATAATAAATTACAATATCTAATAATAACATCAAAATATTAAATATTTTTTAAACTTTTGACTAGTGACAATGCAATAAATTTGTTTATTACCTTAACGACCACAACTAATAATATAAATTCCTTATTTCCATTTCTTTTGTTCTTTATGGCGACAGCAACAACAATAGAATACAAACCCCATATCATGAGTGCAAGCCAAAAGAGTTACGCAATCTTTTTCTTACTTGTATTGGCGTTACCATGGCCAAATCGCGTCATGTCCGACGTGGGCACAAGTGATTACGTTGGTTACGGTCTTGCGAGAGATAAATTCATTGTTTACATTGTCAACAACTTAAGCCGTGATATTTTCAACGTCTATTGTGCCTCCAAAAATTGATGATCTCGGCAACTATGCTGTGGCAATCAATGATAACTATCACTTTAAGTTTGGCTTGAATCTTTTTTGCACAACATTATTTTGGTGTAATTTTAACTTTGGTCCTGCTAACCATGGGGGTGGCTACAATGCTAACCATTGTTGCTACAGAAAACATTTTTGTTTTAGTGTAAAGAATTTTTGTATATATAAAAAAGGACTAAATGAAAAAAAGAAGTTATTTTCAAAATTGGACAAAGCAAATTAAATTAGATAAAAAATGAATTGTTGCAAAAATTGCTTCATAAATTAGGATAAGGATAACAAATATAGAGAAATTATAATAACTACCATAAAGAATAATTACATAATAATATTAAAATATTAAATAGTTTCTACTAATATGTAATCTTTATAAGGAAATACAATAAATTTGTTTATTACCTTAAAGTGTAGAGGACCACTACTAGTAATATAAAATCCTTTTTTTGTTTTTTTGCTTTGTGGCGGCAGGAGCAACAACAATAGAATACAAAACCCGTATCATGAGTGGAAACCAAAAGAGTTGCGCAATCTTTTTCCTACTTGTATTGGCGTTACCATGGCCAAATCGTGCCATGTCCAACGCGGGCACAAGTGATTACATTCACAAACGTCGTATTCATATCACAAATAAATTCGTTATTAACATTGTCAACAACTTAAGTCGTGATATTCTCAACGTCCAATGTGCCTCCAAAGATGATCATCTCGGCAACCATGCTGTGGCAATCAATGATAACTATCTCTTTAGGTTTGTCATGAATATTCAATGCACTACATTATTTTGGTGTCATTTCAACTTTAGTCCTGCTAACCATGGGGGTGGCTACAAGATCTACTGGTGCGGTACAAGATTTATCAATCACTGTGGTTATAATCACATCGATCCCGCTAACTGCACTTGGACGGCCAAAGATGACGGCTTATATTTGTTTGATTATTTTACAGACACCCACTCGAAATACTACGAGTGGCAAAAATGATGTGTCCAGGGTATGTAATCTTGTACTTTGGTTTTTCGACTTAAGTACACTCAGCACCTTTGTTACTCACAAATAAAAGATGAAATAAATTCTCAACTTCTTTGGTTATTCGGGTTGTGTCTCACGATATAATTATAGATCTCTTTGTTATACTGTGTCCACCAGCTTTTTTCTTTTTCTTGTTTTTTTTTTTGTTTTTGTGCATAGGACCCCTCTAAAATGCTATTCGCCTCCCATATAAATGATGACCCCGTTTTGATTTGCCACAAGATTTTCATGGGGAAAGATACAAATAATTAACTTGCGGCTATATTACATAAACACATAAATAAGGGTGCCAAAAAATATTCTTTTGAACCATAATTAGTTCGCATTTATGAAGCAATTAGAAAAAATGTCACCTGCTTCAAATTTAAATGTTTGGAAAGAATTTGACACCTTATGACTTGACCTCAAGAATGAAAGTGAATTGGGCGTATAATATGTCTAATAATAGAATATAACATATGGCTGGATGGCAATAGCCTGAACTTTGGCCAAAATGGTTATAGAATATACACAGACATTATACATCAATTGAAATGGTTAATAAAATGAGGAAATGTTTTAATTAGATTTTATCTTTTATTACTTTTTTTTTGAATCAAAAAATAAGTAATTAATCAATGCTATTCAAACCCAATTAGAATAAGATGTATAAGAATTGGAACTCTAGGCTATATATGCATATCAAGCAGTGATACAGCTAAACTACACAGATATAGTACAACACATACCATGACATATACCTATTGAACAAAAACTTTTAAGTAACTCTCCCTTGACACGAGGGCCGAAGAAGAGTAACAAATGTTTAAAATCAATGATCATTTCTAACATATAAAATTTTTAATAATTATATACTCTTTACAACATCTTCGAAATTTGATTGATAAAATTAAGTTTGCATATTTTTCATTTTATTTTAAAAACTTCAACAATTTATGATCTTATTTTGATATTGATTGTTAGTTTAAGTTGTTGTCACTTTTGAATTGTTCTAAAGTCTTATTTTTTGAGTTTTAAGTATTTAGATTTGATTAATAATAATATATTCTTTACAACACGATCAAAATCCGAATTATGAAATGAATCTTTCATATTTTTTGTTTTATTTTGAAATCCTCAACAACTTATAGTCTCATTTTGACATTAATTGTTAGTTTAAGTTGTTTTCATTTTTAAATTTTTTTAAATTCTCATTTATTGAGTTTTAAGTTATTTAGATTTGATTAAAGCAAGCTTGCCATTATTCTATCAATGATTCCATGCTTGAACTTTTCAAGTTGAGGGTGGGGACTAAACAAAAAGGAAGGAGAGAGGCTATGGAGTGGCAACCTCCGCCGATGCATCATTTTTAAGTTCAACGCTAATGGGGCTGTTATGGTAAGCCCTTGGGCCCGGCGGGTATTATTTGAGAGGGAAGGATTGGGAAAGTAAGGTGTTTGTTCTCCAAGGCAATTGGTGTGACAACATCCAATTGGGGCAGAATTGGAGGCCATCCGGGAAGCTACTAAATTATGGGTAAATTGGAGTGATGCCCAAGGTAGCAAGTTAATCATTGCAAGCGATTCCTTGGTGGGGATCTCTTGGCTTAATCAACGCGCACGGGGTAACTGGCATAAGGGGTCTAGTGTGAGGGAATGATAGAAAAGTCGTATGATTAGAACGACTGGTATTAATGAGGTTGAGATATTTGCAATTAGGGAGGCAGGAGAGCTGTAGTGTTAGTGGAATAAGGCGAGTCGGGCTTGGCTGATTATTAAAAATGACTCGCGTACCTCATATATATGACTAAACAATTGAGAATAATGACTTTGAAGACTTATATTAGTATTCTATTACATCAACAATAGAATAATAAACTGAGTCTCTTCTGTCTTTCATTCTTATGAGTATTAATATTTTATAGATACTTTAACAAAACATAGCAAAACACACCACATAAACTCAGTGACTTGAATCTTAAGGCCCATAAGCATTAGGGTTATATATTATAAATATAAATCACTTTGTATAAGTGTTTTGTGTGTGTGTTTTATGTTGTTACATGATACTTTTTTGTTTTTAATCTAATAAAATTGTAAAGAATTTTTGTATATATAAAAAACAATTGAAAAAGGAAGCTATTTCCAAAATTAGACAAAGTAAATTAAATTGAATAAAAAATGAATTGCCATAAATTAGGATAAATGATTACAAATATAGAAAAATTATAATGACTGCCATAAAGAATAATTACATAATAATATCAAAATATTAAATAGTTTTTAAACCTTTGACTAGTGTGTAATCCTTAAAAGAAAATACAATAAATTTGTTTATTAAGTTAAAGTGTTGAGGACCACTATTAGTAATATAAAATCCTTTTTTCATTTCTTTTACTTTGTGGCGGCAGGAGCAACAACAATAGAATACAAACCCCGTATCATGAGTGGAAACCAAAAGTGTTGTGCAATCCTTTTCTTTCTTGTACTAGCGTTACCATGGCCAAATTGGACATAAGTGATTACCCAGACTGAAGTCCTTTAAAAGATCCAGTCGTTGTTTACATTTTCAACAACTTAAGTCGTGATCTCCTCAACGTCCAATGTGCCTCCAAAAATGATCATCTGGGCAATCATGCTTTGGCAATCAATGATAACTATCACTTTAATTTTGGCGTGAATGAGTTTGCCACTACATTATTTTGGTGTCATTTTAACTTTGGTCCTGCTAACCATGGTGGTGGCTACAAGATCTACTGGTACGATGAGGGACTTAACTTCTCATGTGGTTAATTATAAAATGACAACTGCTAACTGCACTTGGGTGGCCAGAGATGATATTAACGTGCATATTTGGTATTAGTGTGTATATTTGGTGGCTGAAGTTTCGGCTGATTTGTGTCTATTAGTATATATCGATATTTGGTAGTTGCACATAATTAGGTAAATTGGGGCTGAAGTTACGGGAGCCTGATTGCACATTATACTTGTATAAATATATTAGATTGCAATGAGAAAATCACAAAACTTTTCCCAATTATTCTGGTCTTTACATGGTTTCAGAGCCAGGTTGCTCTAAAAGAATACCGAACCCCTAAACTATAAATCCTAAGACGATGGTAGATCAAAAAGTTTCAAGATCAAAGATCAATTCGCCGTTCTTATTGAGCGCGAATGATGGCCCAGGCCCTCGGAATTCAGGGGGGGGACCGAAAAGACAATGGAGTAGTTTGCTCTCACTACTAGAAACCGGGACATAGCATGGACACATGCTTTCATCTACATGGCTATCCTGACTGGTGGCCAAGAAATTCGACTCAGGGAAGAGGTAGAAGACTTGGTAACCAGGGGCATGGTCATGGTGGAGTAGCACTAGCTAATGTTGCACAAGGGGCAGTAGGGCGGCTGCTAATGTTCTCCATAGAAGACCACTTGATGATTTTGATAAAGTTGGGTTGGAGACCTTAAGCAAAGATGATTAGGAGACTTTGAAGTCTCTCTGGAACACTCATATGAATAATACATCCGTTGCTCAGCCAAGGCTTAATGGTAAGGCATATTTGCAATGGTTGTTTGACACAGGTGCTTTGCATCATATGACGGGCGAGGAAACTGCATTTGTAGAGCTTCAAGGAATACCTCCTTGTCTCGTGAAAATGCCAAACGGTGAACATGTTATGGCAACAGGAGAAGGAATAGTTCTTGTAGGAAAATTATTTCTCAAGGGTGTTTTATATGTCCCTAAAATGCGATGCAATTTGATATCTGTTTCAAAATTAGCCCAAGACAAAGTTCATATTTTGAAATTCACTGATCGTTTATGTGTTGTTCAGGACCGTACTTCGAGGTTGCTAATTGGAGTGGGTGAAGAGCTTGAGGGGCTGTATGTCACATGAGGGGAGCTTCTGGTTAGTGCTTATGGAGCCGTTGCAGTCAAGAATATGGGTTTATGGCATAAAAGGTTGGGACATCCCTCTATGCGAGTCATAGAAAAGCTCCCTACAATAGAAGGTAGTATTGAGATAAATAAAGGGGTTCATGAACCTTGTGATGTTTGTTTTTGGGCAAAACAAACCCGTATTCCCTTTTCTGTTAGTGACAATAAAGCTGGTGATATCTTTGAATTAATTCATTGTGATTTGTCGGGAGCTTATCGAGAGACTAGTTTTTGTGGTGCTACTTATTTTTTGACTATTGTTGATGATTGTTCTCATGGTGTATGAGTTTATTTGTTAAAAGGAAAACATGAGGTCCCATGTGTTAAGAATTTTTTGGCTATAATCGAGAGACAATTCAATAAACAAGTCAAAATTATACGTAGTGACAATGGTACAAAATTTACTTGTTTAGGTGATTATTTTAAGGAATGTGGCATTATTCATCAGACTTCCATAGTTGGGACACCTCAACAAAATGGAAGAGTTGAGAGGAAACATCGACACATTTTGAATGTTGGTAGGGCGCTTCGTTTTCAGGCTAACCTACCTATTCAATTTTGGGAGAATGCATTCTCACTGCAGGATATTTAATTAATCGTACTCCATCATTGATTTTGGGTGGAAAAACTCCATATGAAATTTTGTTTGGAAGCCCTCCATCTATTTCTCATCTTAGAGTATTTGGTTGCCTATGCTATGATAAGAATATTAATCGGGAAAAGGATAAATTTGCAAGTCGAAGTCATAAGTGCATATTCATGGGTTATCCTTATGGTAAAAAAGGGTGGAGGGTGTATGATCTAGATAGGAAGGTTTGCTTTGAAAGTTGAAATGTTGAGTTTGTTGAGCACGTGTTTCCTTTTGCCCATACGGACTCTACCATGTTGGCAACTCCAGATTCCCTGCCTACTGTCATTAAGCCTAGTATATTGGAGGAAGTGCCTGAGATTGAGGCACCTCTGCTAGCTTCTGAATATGATGGACAGTCCGTGGAAAAGGGTGTGACAGCAAATGGGGTCGTACCAGTACCTAAAGTTGCAGAGGTTACGGGTGTAGCGGACGATCTTGGTCGCAACAAACGAGCACAACAGCTTTTATTTTGTTTGCACGATTATGTATTGCATACAGCTGCCCTCAGTCCCTCGAGCTCTCCTTCCTCGTCCTTGGCATCCTCAGGTACACCCTACCCTATCACAAACTATGTGAATTGTGCTAAATTTTCCTTGTCGCATCGTCGATTTGTGGCTGCAGTAACTATAAGGATTGAACCAACCAGTTTTAAAGAGGCCATGCAGCTTTCATATTGGTGTGAGGTAATGAAAAAGGAGGTTGAGACATTAGAGGATAATGGGACATGGACAGTTGCTACTTTGCCTAAGGGGAAGAAGGCTCTTGGTAGTAAATGGGTATACAAAATCAAGTATCATGCAGACGGAATAATCGAGAGATACAAGGCACGCTTGGTCGTTTTCGGGAATCACCAGATTGAGGGTCTTGATTATAATGAGACGTTCGCACCTACTGCAAAGATGGTCATGGTTCATACCTTCTTAGCAGTAACAGCAATTCGTGGGTGGGAATTGCATCAGATGGATGTGCATAATGCATTTTTGCATAGCGATCTTGAGGAGGAAGTTTATATGCATTTTCCACTAGGCTTTACGACACCTAGAGCGGATAAAGTGTGTTGAAGGGAGGTATTAGCGTGCATATTTGGTAGGTGTATATTTGATATTAGTGTGTATATTTGGTGGCTGAAGTTTCGACTGATTTGTCTCTGTTAGTATATATCTATATTTGGTAGTTGCACATAATTAGGTAAATTGGGGCGAGCTTGATTGCACATTATATTTGTATAAATATATTAGATTGCAATGAGAAAATCACGAAACTTTTTCCAATTATTCTGGGCTTTACAGATGATGGCTTATATTTGTATGAAACTTACTCGAAACACTATGGGTGGCAAAAATGATGTGTTTAGTGTATGTAATATTCTATTTTGGTTTTTCCATTTAAGTACTTTCAGCACATTTGTCACTCACCAATAAAGGAAAAGATAAACTCTTAGCTTTTTTGGTTGTCTAGATTGTGTTTTATGAGACGATTAGAGAGTTTTTTGTTGGACTGTGTGCACGTTTTCCCTTTTTGTCGCTGTTGTTGTTATTGTTATTGTTGTTTTTGTATTTTGTTTTTGTGCATAGGAGCCTTCTCAAATGCTATTCACCTCCCAATACGATGATCCTATTTTGATTTGCTACAACATTTTCATAGGACAAGATTCAAATAACCTATTTGCTGCTATATTATATAAACACATATATTAGGGTCTTAAAAAAATGTTCTTTCAAACCATAATTAGTCAGCATTATGAAGCACTTAGAAAAATATCATGTAACTTAAATTTAAATATTTGAAAAGAATTTGACACCTTATGGCTTGAGTTCAAAATTGGACATATAATGTATCAAGCAACAGAACCTAACCTTTGCCCAAAAAGGTAAAAATTAATAAAATGACCAATTAGAAAAAATGTCACTTACCTCATATTTAAATGTTTGGAAAGAATTTGACACCTTATGTCTTGACCCCAAAAATTGAAAGTGAATTAGGCGTATGATATGTTTAGTATCAGAATATAACATATGGCTAGATGGCACCAATTGACCTTTAACCAAAATGGTTACAGAATATATCCAGATGTCATATGTTAATTAAAATAGTTAATAAAATAAATAAATATTACAATTAGATTTTATCGTTCAAGTTTTTAAGTAAATGCCTTTAATGTTGGGGCTGGAGAACAGTAACAAATGTTTAAAATTAACGATCATTTCTAACATATAAAATTATTAATATTTATATACTCTTTATAACATCTTCAAAATTTGATTGATAAAATTAATTTTTTATATTTTTCATTTTATTTTAAAAACTTCAATAATTTATGATCTTATTTTGATATTGATTATTAGTTTAAGTTGTTGTCATTTTTGAATTGTGTTAAATTCTTATTTTTTGAGTTTTAAGTATTTAGATTTGATTAAAGCAAGGTTGCCATTATTCTATCAATAATTACATGCTTGATCTTTTCTAAGTGGAGGGTGGGGACTAAACAAAAAGGAAGGAGAGAGGCTATGGAGTGGCAACCTCCACCGATGCATCGTTTCTAAGTTCAACACTAATCGGGCTTGTATGGTAAGCCTTGGGCCCAGCCGGTATTATTGGAGGGGTCTTGAGAGGGGAGGATTAGGAAAGTAAGGTGCTCGTTCTCCCAGGCAACGGGCGTGACAATATCCAATTGGGACAGAATTGGAGGCCGTCCAGGAAGCTGCTAAACCGTGGGTAAATTGGAGTGAGGCCGCCCAAGGCAGCAAGTTAATGATTGAAAGGCGATTCCTTGGCGGCGATCTCTTGGCTTAATCAACGCGAAAAGCGACCTTGGGAGTATGTACGCGTTGTTAATGAAATTAGGAGCAGAAGGCGTGGAGAAGTCTCCTTTCAGTGTCAGACCAAAAAGGGAGTCAAATAACTTTTGCTGATGCTGATGCAAAGTCGAGTCGGGAGTGGGAAGAGTGGCTGATCTAGTTGTTCGGCTGTAAGAGGTTGCGTTAGACAGAGGATCCCACAAGAAGTTCGGCTTGGTTCTTGGTAAGGAGGCTCACAATTGACCACGAACTATATATATCCTACATCAGATTTGAGAATAGTGTTGTCGGGCCTACCGCATTCTCCTTTATACCCTCCATTGATCACTTTGGGCCTGGAGAGGCTTCAGCGGTCACGCATCTCTTGTCCAGTACACCAAAGTACGAGACCCCATTATCAATTCACAATATACCACGTTTACACTAAATTTCATTCGGTCTAGCAATGGTATTAGAAAGGAGGGGTTCCATTTGATGCTGTGATCTTGTTTTCAGCTCAGGACCCTCGGCTTCTAGGTGCTCTCTACAGGTTGCGTTAGACAGAGAATCTCACTGCAGGTTAGATTTGAGAATGGTATTGTCGGGCCTACTCATTCTCCTTTATGCCCTCCGTCAATCTCTTTGGGCCTGGAGAGGTTTAAGGGGTCACTTCTCTTGTCCAGCACGCCGAAGTACGAGATCCAGTTATCAATTCACATATATCACGTTTACAATAAACTTCACTCATACAAATTAATCCAGATATAGATATATATATATATATATATATATATATATATATATATATATATGTATATAGGTGAAATTAATATCAATTAAAAGTAACAATTACTCTTTTTATATCTATGTATTTTAAAACTTTGATCCTCCGGTTGACTTGATCGTTAAATTGTTAATGTCGTAGTTAATCTCCAGCGCTTAACCGTATCTTCTTCTGCAAGACCTTGCCAAAACTAGATCATCAGGTCTCTTAGCTAACTTGACCAGATCACATTCTGATACGTGTCCTCCCTGCTGAGATCCCCTCATCAGTTCTATTAATACAAAAGGCTGCATTGGTTCTAGCAATGGCATTAGAAGGGAGGGGTTCCATATGATGCTGTGATCTTGTTTTCAGCGCAGGACCCTCGGCTTGTATGTGATCTCTACCATGCACAGGTTCTCTTTTGAGTGTTATTTGAAATGAGAATGAACTGCAAATGGTTTAATCTTTAATACAAAAATATTAATGTCATTAATACAAAAACATTGTTGCTATAGGATACCTTTTTTGTTTTCGGTTTAATACAAGTGTAAAGAATTTATATATATATATATATATATAAACTAAATGAAAAAAGAAACTGTTTTCAAACTTGTGCAAAACAAATTAAATTAAATAAATAATAAATTATTGCAAAAATTAACTCATAAATTAGGATAAAAATAATAAATATAAAGAAATTATAATGACTCATAAAAAATAATTACAATAATATCAAAATATTAAATAATTTTCAGACCCTTAATTAGTATATAATCCTCGTAAGGAAATACAATAAATTTTTTTATTACTTACTACTAGTAATATAAAATTCTTTTTTCATTTTTTTATTTTGTGGCAACAGAAGCAACAACAACAGAGAATACAAACCCCGAATCATGAGTCGAAACCCAAAGAGTTGCGCAATATTTTTCTTACTTGTTTTGGCGTTACCATGGCCAAATCGTGTCATGTCCGACATGGCACAAGTGATTACGTTGACGAAGATCCTTTTCATTTTAAACAGAAATTCGTTGCTAACATTGTCAACAACTTAAGTCGTGATATTCTCAACGTCCGATGTGCCTCCAAAGATGATCATCTCGGTGACCATGCTGTGGAAATCAATGATAACTATCACTTTACGTTTGGCTTGAATGCTTTTTGCACTACATTATATTGGTGTAATTTTAACTTTGCTCCTGCAAACCATGGGGGTGGCTACAAGATCTTCTGGTGCGATTCAAAACTTAACCGTTCATGTGGTTTTCAAGCCATCTATCCCGCTAACTGCACTTGGCTGGCCAAAGATGACGGCTTATATTTGTATGATCATACTTCAGATACCACCTCGAAACACTATGAGTGGCAAAAATGATGCGTCTAGGGTATGTAATCTTGTACTTTGGTTTTTCGACATAAGTATACTTAGCAATAAAAGATGAAATAAACGCTTAATTTTTTTGGTTATCTGGGTTGTGTCACACGAGACAATTAGAGATCTCTTTGTATTGTGTTCATTAGCTTTTTTTTTTTTTTTTTTGTGCACAAGACCCCTCCTATTTAAATGATGACCCTATTTTGATTTGCCACAAGATTTTTATGGGGAAAGATTTAAATAACCAACTTGTGGCTATATTACATAAACGCATAAATGAGGGTTCCAAAAAACATTCTTCCTAACTATAATTAGTCTGCATTTATCAAGCAATTAAAAAAAAATGCCACCTGCATCAGATTTAAATGTTTGGAAAGAATTTGACACCTTATAACTTAACCTCAAGATTTGAAAGTTAATTGGGTGTATAATATGTCTAGTAATAGAATATAACATATGGCTAGATGGCAGCAGCCTGACCTTTGGCCAAAATGGTTACAAAATGTATAGAGATATTATACGTCTATTGAAATGGTTAATAAAATGAGTAAATGTTTGAATTAGATTTTATCTTTTATTGTTTTTCTTTTAAGTCAAAAAATGAGTCATTAATTAATGCTACTCAAACATAATTAGAATAAGATGTATAAGAATTGAAACTTTATGTTATATATGCATATCTAATAGCACTACAGCCAAGAACTATATAGATATAGTATAACACATACCACTGCACATACTAATTAAGCAATAATTTTTAAGTAAATGCCCTCGACAATAGGGGCAGAAAATCAGTTTCTACACTGATTGACTTTTGAAAAATAACAAATTTTTAAAATTAATGATCATTTCTAAGATATAAAATTATTAATAATTATATACTTTTTACAACATGATCAAAATTCAAGTTATGAAATTAATCTTTTATATTTTTTCTTTTATTTTGAAATTCTCAATAACTTATAATGTCATTTTGACATTAATTGTTAGTTTAAGTTGTTGTCACTTTTAAATTTTTTTAAATTCTCATTTATTGTGTTTTAAGTTATTTAGATTTGATAAAATCAAGCTTGCCATTATTCTACCAATGATTCCATGCTTGAACTTTCTAAGTCGAGGGTGGGGACTAAACAAAATGGAAGGAGAGATGCTATGGAGTGGCAACCTCCACCGATGCATCATTTTTAAGTTCAACGCTAAAGGGGCTGCTATGGTAAGCCCTTGGGCCCAGCCGGTATTATTGGAGGGGTCTTGAGAGGGAAGGATTGGGAAAGTAAGGTGTTTGTTCTCCAAGGCAATTGGTGTGACAACATCCAATTGGGGCAGAATTGGAGGCCATCCGGGAAGCTACTAAATTGTGGGTAAATTGGAGTGATAACCAAGGTAGCAAGTTAATCATTGAAAGCGATTCATTGGTGGCTATCTCTTGGCTTAATCAACGCGCAGGGGGTGACAGGCATAAGGGGTCTACTGTGAGGCAATGATAGAAAAGTCGTATGATTAGAACAACTAATATTAATGAGGATGAGATATTTGCAATTAGAGAGGCAGAGAGCTGCAATGTTAGTGGAATAAGGTGAGTGGGGCTTCGCTAATTATGACTCCCACAGGACCAAACAATTGAAAGTAAAGATTTTAAAAACTCATATTAGTATTCTATTACATCAATACTAAAACAATAAACTAAGTTTCTTTTACATTTCAGTCTTGCAAGTACAAATATTTATAAATACTCTAACTAAACAAAGTAGAACACACCACATAGATATAGTTGCCAAAATCTTAAGGCTCATGAGCATAAGGGTTATGTATTGTAAATATAAATCACTTTGTATAAGTGGTTTTTGTTTGTGTTTTTTGTAGTTACAGGATACTTTTTTGTTTTTGGTTTAATACAAATGTAAAGAATTTTTGTATATACAAAAAAAGATCAAATGATAAAAGAAGTTATTTCCAAGATTGGACAAAGCAAATTAAATTAGTTAAAGAAGGAATTACTGCAAAAATTACTCAATAAATTAGGATAAGTGATTAGAAATTATAATGATTGTCATAAAATATAATTACAATAATATCAAAATATTAAATAGTTTTCAAATTTTTGACTAGTGTATAATCTTTAGAAGGAAATGCAATAAATTTGTTTATTACTTTTAAAAAGTGTAGAGGACCACTGCTAGTAATATAAAATGCTTTTTTCACTTTTTTACTTTGTGGCAGTAGGAGCAACAACAATAGAATACAGACCCATATCATGAGTGGAAACCAAAAGAGTTGCGCAATCTTTTTCCTATTTGTATTTGCGTTACCATGGCCAAATCGTGTCATGTCCGACATGGGCACAAGTGATTACCCTGACTGAAGTCCTTTAAAAGACCCAGTCGTTGTTTACATTTTCAACAACTTAAGTCGTGATCTCCTCAACGTCCAATGTGCCTCCAAAAATGATCATCTCGGCAATCATGCCGTGGCAATCAATGATAACTATCACTTTAAGTTTGGCGTGAATGAGTTTGCCACTACATTATTTTGGTGTCATTTTAGCTTTGGTCCTGCTAACCATGGAGGTGGCTACAAGATCTACTGGTACGGTGAGGGACTTAACTTCGCATGTGGTTATTATAAAATGACAACTGCTAACTGCACTTGGGTGGCCAGAGATGACGGCATATATTTGTATGATCGCACTTTGAAAACCTACTCGAAACACTATGGGTGGCAAAAATGATGTGTTTATTGTACGTAACATTCTACTTTGGTTTTTCCATGTCTCACGAGACAATAAAGAGCTCTTTGTTAAACTGTATTCACCTTTTCCCTTTTCGTCACTATTATTGTTGTTGTTGTTGTTTTTGTTTTTTGTGCATAGGAGCCTTCTAAAATGCTATTCGCCTCCCACGTATACGATGATCCTATTTTGATTTGCTACAAGATTTTCATGGGGCAAGATTCAAATAAGCTACTTGCCACTATATTACATAAACGCATATACGAGAGTAAAAAAAAATATTTTTTTTAATTATAATTAGTCTGCATTTATAGAGTAATTAAAAAAATATTACATTTTCAGATTTAAATATTTGAAATGAATTGGGATATAATATATTTACGCAAACATCAAATGTCAAAATAATTAATAAAATAAGTAAATATTTTTTAATTAAAAATACATTATAAAATAAATATAATATTTTTTAATTAAAAATAAGTGATTAATCAATACTACTCAAACTCAGTGATATAAGATGTAGAAAAATTGGATCTGCATGCTATTTATGCACATAGAGCCAAAAATTACAAAGCTATAGTACGACACATGCCTCGGCACGCACGACTTTTGCACTATACCATCATGTTTAATAAATATAACAAACAAGAAAATTAGATTTCAAACAAATTTGACAATTTTTGCACTATAGAGAAAATCTTTACGTGACAATAAATACTATGAATATGTTTACTGTAAAAGAGAGAGAATCATTATCTCTAAATTATCATTTCATTGCATTATTGTTTGTGTTATTAATTTTTATCCTTATCTTTTTTTAATTGACTATAATTGATTTTGAATTCGAAGTTTTCAGTCCTTTTAGCAACAATAACTCATTACTTTCCTTATCATGATCCTAAGCAGCAAAAGTTACGCAAATTTTCTATTAATTGGATAAGCGGCTTTTTGTGCAAATGGAGTTATGTCCAATGCCCGCACAACAGGAGATTTCATATTTTTGAGATATTATTACTCAAAATTTTTATAAATATAATGCACATACTTTTAACTATATAACTTCATTTGACTAATCTTTTATTTCAACTCGATTTCACTTATTTTGTTTTTGTTCACATTTGAAGTTAAATTAATTTAACTTAAATCTTAAATAAAATAAATTAAAAATTTATGTTCATTACCCGTAAATGTATAAAAATTAGTGAGCGTTCCAAAAACATTGCCTTTTGTTTCATAACGGGGGACTAGTCAGATGGTACCATCGACCATTTATACAAACAATTAAGAAAAGTTCACCCATGTGAGATTCGAAAATTTGGAAAGAATTGATTCCTAATGGCTTGACTCCGAGATTTGGACCATGGTATACACACACACACACAATGTAAAGTACATCAACTGACAGCCAACCGTGAGGCTTTGTCCACCATACCCAAAGCCCACAGTGCTCGGACAGGCACACATGACATTACTAATCACTTCAAAAATTAAAAATAAACTGCTACAATTTTTTCTGATTATTTTTAAAAACTTAATAAAAAAATTCATACCCTTTTTCAGTTTTGTTCTTTAACGATGGAAATATAGATATGAGACTATTAATTTCTATGCTCTTGAATATGAGTTGGTTATACTCTCGTTTTATCTTCTCTCTATCCTATTTTCTAATTAAATCTATGTAGAATTTTCATTGTTCTCTCTCGCACTCACGCTCAAACACACAAACATTACCTTTTGTTTGATTTTTAAGTTAATTACTTTGGGCTTTTAGGTGACATGAAGGCAGTCCGTGCGATGGATGGGAGGAATAGGCCAGCTTACTTGGATGCCTCAAAATCTACATCTTCGTCTTCTTCTTCTTCTTCTCCGAGAGGCTTTTTTAAAGTTCATCATTTTTAAATTGTAGCTGTCCATGAACTCATCGGATTCCAGGCAAACAACAAGCTATATCTTCTGTTTTGGCATCCGAAAGGACGCAAAGTGTTGTCATACATAACATCTATTGGCCCTGCGAATAAACTAGACCGGTAACAAAGTGTTCATATGAGGCCATATCTCTTTCGTCTCTTCTTCTAGGTTTATATCATTCTAAATATTTTAGTTTTTTTTTAAATGAATCTTGATTGTTAGGCTCACGTCCATTTGCTTCATCATTATAGTTTTTAGCCTTAGGATTAAGGTATACTTCAAAAAGTTTACGTGTCAAAGCTGTCAAGAATATTCTTAAAGCGATTGCGAATTTACAAATTAATGAGATTTGAAGATGAGAAATAATTCATAAGTAAAAGTTTAAAATACAGTGTGAGGAAAAAAAAATGATAAGAAGAATTATTTCTTGGATACTTAACAATTATGGAGTACTTGATCTAGGAGTCGATTGCATGTGTTGTGATGAGCCTAACAATGCCTAATGTGGCAGATTTGCACCAGAGGGTCAAACTGTTGTATCCTCTGCGGAGTTAAAAAAAATAATTTCGAACCAAAGGGCTTGAATATATGGTTGTGCTAATAAACTTTTAACTTCAACTTTAGTAAAGTGAACTCTTCTAACAGCCAGTTAGAGAAGAGCAATCCTGAGACAAGTCTTAAATTTACGCATGTGCATGTGGAAATTTTTAGTGGCCAAAGTTTGCCAAATTGACATGAGAATTGAGCTGCAAATAGTTAATCTTTAATACAAAAATATAATGCCATGAATGTTGCGAAGCAACATTATGAATGTTTTGTATTAAATTCCTTTGTTACTGTTAGAAGCTCCAAAACTTTGTAATATGTGGAAAAAGGTAAATTTTTTTAAACATCAAGTTTTATTGCAATTAATACTATATACATACAAAAACACAAATTTAGGCTTATTATATAAGTAAAAATACAAAAACCTCATCTACGAGACAAATTTGGAATCTAAAACGATAAACTCCTTGGATTCATACCACGAATGCAGTGTTATGACTCCTTTCTTATTTAACCAAAGTGTTTGCAAAATAATTATATTTCTAACGACGAAAGATGAAGGAAACTTGGTCTCCGGTTATATTCATTATGTACTTGAATATAGACACAAGTTTTCATGGTCTTCCTTTCCTAATGTTGATCTATACCATCACCATTAAGGAATCACTTTCGATGATCAAAAAGGCTCTGTGCTCGTCATACTTCTACGGCCACCAATCAACTTCTTCTCTAATGGCAAGAAGCTCTATCTCATTAATACTTGAATCTCTAATTGCTTTGGAGAACATACAATTAACTCTCTCATCATCGCTATGTAGCACAGTTCTTATACCCACCAGTTCATGCTCAGTGATTCATGCTACATTTGTGTTGAATTATATATACCATGCAGAAGCGGTGACCAACTTAGTGCTGGTGGTCTAAAGTTGTCAAACATGAAATTACTGTGTGGTTATTTTGCTCGTAACCACCACTAGTTTAATCCAAATCGCATCTCAAGTGTTATGAACCTAGAATGGCTTGCCTACGAAAATATGACCGTTCCTTCCTAATCAAATGGAAAAAAGGTAAAATTAAGGCTAGTGGGGATGATATCTATTAACCAGGCTCGTCTTTATATGCTTTAACATTATGTGTTTGAGTTTAAGATGAAGGTATCCTCGAATGAGATTAAGTAATTTCTTAGGTGATTTAAATGACACGTCATACATTGGCCTAGTATAGTTAGGATTTTATTGACGTAGTATATATTGTAAAGAATGTATTGATAGAAGATAGGTTATTTGATGGCAAAACTAGAGAAATCAAGCAAAAAAGATGTTATTTTTTGTAATATATATGATAAAGAGTGAATCGTGATTGGTCAGGGAAATACCCAAACAAGAGCGATGATGTGCAATCAAAAATAAATAAATAAATTTTTGGTGGGGTGTACGTGTGGGTGGTTTAGGTATGAGTAATGGTTGCATATGAAAGGAAATATAGATGATGTATTTTTATACAATTTTGTAATTTATCTAGTCAAAGAAGAATAAACCTATTTTTGCAATTAAACCATTTTTTGTTGAGCAAATTTGCAATCTGATTCATGCCAAACTGTGGTGATAGTCATAAGCGAAGTAGCTGTAATGTAACTTTACAATGATAAGTTTATATTAAATATCAAAGGTGCCTGTCCAATGATAAAGGTAAAGATACAACTATAAGACATAATATGGTCTCTACCTCCGCAAAGCATATACAAATTTAATACGGATACTATAATAACTAATGTGCAAGGGGGGACGGGCATAAAAGGTATGTTACGAGGGAATGGTAAAATTAATGAGACCGAGCTATTTTGCAATCAAGGGGGCTGTAGAGCTATAATGGCCGTGGAATTTTGCTGATTATTGAAAAAGAATCTCATACCATAATTGCATGGCTAAACAATTGAGAGTGAAGACTTTGAAAGCTCCTATCAGGTACCACAATTGCATAGCTAAACAATTGAGAGTAAAGACTTTGAAAACTCCTATTAGTATTCTATGGCATCAACAATGGAACAATGAATTGAATTTCTTTCATCTTCCAAACTTGCAAGTGTAACCATTTTGTATAAACTTTAACTAAGTAGGGTAGAACACGCCACCTAAACGTGGTGACCTAGATATGAAGGTCCATGCATGCTAAGATTATATGTATTACAAACATAAATCACTCAGCATAGGTTTTTTTTGTGTGTGTTTTTGGTTGGTAGAGGAGATTTTTTTGTTTGCAGTTTAATGCATAGTGTAAAAATTTTTTGTATATATACAACTTACCAGTAAAGAAAAATATAAATTTTTTATTTGACAACTATATACCAAATGAAAAGGAAAGCTATTTCCAAGATAAGACAACTCAAATTATATTACATAATGGAATATAAAAGTATAAGTCATAACAAATCTAATGATTGCAATAAATAATAATATCAAAATATTAAATACTTTCCAAAACTTTGACTAGTGCATAATCCTTACATAACAATGCAAGAAAAATATAAATTTTTTATTTGACAACTATATACTAAATAAAAAGGACAAATCAAATTAAATTACAAAATGAAATACAAATGTATAAGTGATAACAAATTTAATGACTGCAATAATTACCGTATCTGATAATAATATCAAAATATTAAATGCTTTTCAAAATTTTAATTAGTTCATAATTTAAAAGGCAATGCAATAAATGTTGTTTATTACTTTAACGTGTATTAATAATATAATTTTTTTTTATTTCTTTTGTACCTTGTGGCGGGCAGTGGAATACAAACCAATGTCACGAGGGCGAACCAAAAGAGTTACGGAATCTTTTTCTTACTTGTACTGGCGTTACTGTGGTCAAATCGAGTCATGTCCGACGTGGGCACAAGTGATTCTGTTGGCGACGGTCTTGCGAGAGATAAATTCGTTGTTTACATTGTCAACAACTTAGGACGTGATATTCTCCACGTCCATTGTGCCTCCAAAGATGATTATCTCGGGAACCATGCTGTGCCAATCAATTATAACTATCACTTTAACTTTGGCTTGAATTTTTTTTGCACTACATTATTTTGGTGTAATTTTAACTTTGGTCCTGCTAACCATGGGGGTGGCTACAAGATCTACTGGTGCGGTGCAAAAATTATGCGTTCATGTGGTTTTGGTAAAATCATACCCGCTAACTGCACTTGGGTGGCCACAGATGACGGCTTGTATTTGCATGATCGTCCTTCAAAAACCACCTTGAAACACTATGAGTGGTAAAAATGATATGTTTAGGGGATGTAATATTGTACCTAGCTTTTTCGACTTGAGTACACCTTTGTCACTCACAAATAAACTCTCAGCTTCTTTGGTTATTTGGGTTGTATCTCACGAAACAATTAGAAAGCTCTTTGTCATATTGTTTTGTTTTTGTGCACACAACCCCTCTAAAATGTTATTCGCCACCCATGCAAATGATGACCTGTTTTGATTTGCCACAATATTTTCATCAGAAAAGATTCAAATAACCAACTTGCGGTTATATTACCTAAACGTATAAATGAGATTTCAAAAAACATTCTTTTGACTCATAATTAGTCCGCATTTATGAAACAATTAGAAAAATACCACTTAGTTCAGATTTAAATATTTGGAAAGAATTTGACATCTTATGCCTTAACTCCAAAAATTGAAAGTGAATTGGGCTTATAATATGTCTAGTAACAGAATATAACATATGGTTGGATGGCAGCAATCTGACCTTTGGCCAAAATAGTTACAAAATATATACAGATATTATACGTTATTAAATGGTTAATAAAATAAGTAAATATTTTAATTAAATTTGATCGTTTCTCTATTTTTTTAATAAAAAATGAGTCATTAATCAATGCTACTTAGAACCAGTCATGATAAGATGTATAAGAATTGAAACTCTAGGTTATATATGCATATCAATCAACTGTACAGCCAAAAACTACATAGATATAATACAACACATATTACGGTACATTGTGGAAATACAAAGAGTTGCGCATTAGAATACAAAGCCCGTATCATAGTGGAAAGCAAAAGAGTTGCGCAATCTTTTTCTTACTTGTATTGGTGTTACCATGGCCAAATCGTGTCATGTCCGACATGGGCACAAGTGATTACCCTGACTTAAGTCCTTTTAAAGACCCAGTCGTTCTTTACATTTTCAACAAATTAAGTCGTGATCTCCTTAACGTCTTTCTTGATTGTCTTTCAACCAAGGCATGAAATTGTTTGAACACATCAAACACTTGATCTTTAGTCTTTAAAGCATAAACCAAAAGTTTCCTCGAATGATCATTAATAAAAGTCACAAAATAAGCACCACCAAGTGAGCATACCTTTAAAGGACCACACACATCAAAATGCACCAATCAAGCAACTCTAATTTCTTAGAAGGAAGGTGACTTTTAAATGTGACTCTGTTCTGTTTTTCAGCCAAACAATGAGGACACTCCTTTAAAATTATACTCTTCACACCTGGAAGATGGTTTTTCCTCATCATACAATTCATCCCCTTTTCACTCATATGGCTAAGTCATTTATGTCATAAATCAATTAGATTCTCATTTTCCACCGCATTCACTCCATCTCTAACAATAGAAACTTGCATAAAATACAAATTATAACATTTCTTACCTCCCGCAACAATTAGGGAGCCTCTAGTAAGTTTCTACTAATTATCATTGAAGATACTGCAAAAGCCCTCATCATCAAGCTTTCCTGTTAAAATCAAATTCAACTGAATATCTGGGACATGTCTAACATCTTTCAAGGTCAGCTATGCTCTATTGCTAGTCTTTAAGCAAATATCACAAATACCAATGACTTCTGCTAAGTCATTATTACCCATCTTTAATACCCCATAATTACCAGATGTATATTTAGAAAAGAATTCCTTACGTGAAGTAACATGGAAGGAGACACCACTATCTATCATTTAATCAGTCTCATGAGATGTTAGATTAATCACATTTTCATCAGAAATAACAATAAGGTTACTAGTACCAGAAGTTGATGCAGTAGCAACACAATCATTATCATTATACCTTTTCTCATGCTTATCACTGCCATTTTTATTTTCTTTCTTCCACTTATAGCATTTCTTTTGAATATGACCCATCTTTCCATAATAATGACACTAGACATTCTTATACTTTGATCTTGACTTGATTCGACTTTTACTTCTGCTCTTTTTACCATTACCTCTTTTTTGGTTTCTCCTCCTGTTTTTGGTAACTAGAACCTATAAATTTAACGATGATGAACTCTGAGATCTTTTTCTTATCTTCTCATTTAGCACACCACCTTTCATGAGTTCTAATGAAACAACACCACCAGAGGCAGAATTCACAAGTGAAATCCGAAATGTCTCCTAAGAATCAGGTAATGTAACAAGTAACCATAGCCCGAGAACCTCATCATCAAATTTAATGTCCATACCCAACAATTGATCAATGACACCCTGAAACTCATTCAAGTGGTTTCCAACTGAACTCCCTACTCTATATCTTAGCTGCATCATTTTCTTTAGCAAAAACAACTTATTATTACCAGACTTTGAAGCATACAATGTCTCCAATTTGCTCCACAAAGTCTATGTATGTGTCTTATTACATATGTGATTGTAAACATTATCATCAACAATTTGCTGTATGAAGCCACAAACTTATTGATGCTCAAACTCTTACTCCTTATCAATCTTTGACTCAAGTTTGGAAGCAGCAAATATTGGCAGATGCCTTTTCTTCATAAATAAGAGGTCTTTCATTTTACTTCTCCATATATGATAATTCGTATCATTCAAACAAAACATTCTATTCACATTCAACTCCACCATTCAAACAAGTCAAAAACACAACCTTGCTCTAATACCACTTTGATGGGAGAGGGGCAATGGAATACAAATTGCCCAAGAGACCTCTCCCACTTGTTTGACTTTGTGAGAAGTTGATTGAATAATAAATATAACAACTTCAACAATCACACAAAAACACATGGATTTTTTATGTGGAAAACCCCTTCAAAGTAAAAAGGAAAAACCATGGGACACACCAATCTAGAAATCAACTTCACTATAATCAACAAGTGAATACAATAGAGGTCTATAACCTTAATTACATCAACCAAATTGAACAAATTCAATTTGAACCAAAATGAGAGGCCAAATGAGTTAACTAACATGAAAAACATTTTCTATCAATAATAACTTAACAACTAGACCTCCAAACAACAATCCAACCATTTAAGATGAAATTCCAGATGTCCTATACTGGCTTTCCAAATGTCTACTCAATCGGACTACAGACTATTATTCATCTACACAATTCATCTATACTTTTGTAATAGAGAGAACAGAGCATTATCAGAGACAAGTGATCACATTTTGAGATAAAACCCTACCCATACAAAAAGCCAAATCACGATCCAACCATTTCAAATCAAGATCTATGTGTCCTCTATCAACTAACCAAAATACAACGTGATCAGACCACAAACAACCTTCTGATTATAAGGATGATTAAAACTACATGCAAAATAAATTTCCAAAGTATGAACCACAAAATTTAAATTAGAATCCACACTTACAGTCTACCATATTTGATCTCCACCGTTCGGAATGAAAAACATGATAGTCTCTATTTCTCAACAAAAGTTTAGCTCCATTGGATAAGCATTTACCGTTGGATTTTGAAAAGAATAACCGGTGCTCCTACTGAATTCTCTTCCTTGTTTTTCTCTTTTTATTTTTTTACTCTCTTTCGACCAATAGCCTTTCTCAATTCTCACTAAACCTAATCTTAGTGAAAATGAGGTATTTATACCTTATAAGTCAACCAACCTTTTTTTTCTTTTATTCAAAGGTTCAAAAGGTGTCCTAGGATACCTAACAAGATCTACTAGTATGGTGAGGGACTTAACTTCGCATGTGGTTATTATAAAATGACACCTGTTAACTGCACTTAGGTGACCTTTGAAAACCTACTGGAAACACTATGGGTGGCAAAAATGATGTGTTTAGTGTATGTAATATTCTACTTTGGTTTTTCCATTTAAGTACACTCAGCGCATTTGTCACTCACCAATAAATGAAGAGATAAACTCTCAGCTTCTTTAGTTGTCTAGGTTGTGTCTCACGAGACAATTAGAGAGCACTTTGTTGAATTGTGTGCACCTTTTCCCTTTTCATTGTTGTTGTTGTTGTTTATTTTTATTTTTATTTTTATTTTGCATAGGAGCCTCCTAAAATGCTATTCGCCTATCGTATATATGATGACCCTGTTTTGATTTACCACAAGATTTTCATAGGGAAGATTCAAATAATCAACTTGTCACTATATTACATAAATGCATAAATAAGGGTCCCAAAAAACATTCTTCCGAACCATAATTAGTCCGCATTTATGAAGCAATTAGAAACAATGCCACATGCCTTAGATTTAAATGTTTGGAAAGAATTTGACACCTTATGGCTTGACCTCCAGAATTGAAAGTGAAGTGGGCATATAATATGTCTAGTAATAGAATATAACATATGGCTGGATGGCAGCAGCCTAACCTTTGGCCAAAATGGTTACAGAATAGATACACACATTATACGTCTATTGAAATGGTTAATAAAATGAGTAAATATTTCAATTAGATTTTATCTTTCATTGCTTTTTTTTAATTAAAAAATGAATCATTAATCAATGCTACTTAAACCCAGTCAGAATAAGATGTATAACAATTGAAATTCCAGGCTATATATGCATATCAAGTAGTACTACAGCTAAAAACTACACAGATATAGTACAACACATACCACTACACATACTAATTGAACAAAAGTTTTTAAGTAAATGCCCTCGATACTGGGGGCCAGAGAACTAGGTTCTAAACTTATTAACTTCTGAAAAATAACAAATTTTTAAAATCAACGATCATTTCTAAGATATAAAATTATTAATAATCAGATACTCTTTACAATACGATCAAAATCCAAGTGATGAAATTAAATTTTCATATTTTTTGTTATATTTTGAAATTCTCAACAACTTATGATTTCATTCTGACATTAATTGTTAATTTAAGTTGTTTTCACTTATAAATTTTTTTAAATTCTCATTTATTGAGTTTTAAGGTATTTAGATTTGATTAAAGCAAGCTTGCCATTATTCTATCAATGATT
>CM038602.1:10774712-10820950 GCA_021533255.1 Ceriops tagal
GACGGCTTGTATTTGCATGATCGTCCTTCAAAAACCACCTTGAAACATTATGAGTGGCAAAAATGATGTGTTTAGGGTATGTAATATTGTACTTCGGTTTTTCGACTTGAATACACTTAGCACCTTTGTCACTTACAAATAAAGGATGAAATAAATTCTCAGCTTCTTTGATTATCTGGGTTGCGTCTCACGATACAATTAGAAAGCTCTTTGTTGTACTGTGTCCACTAATTTTTTTCCTTTCTTTACTTTTTTGTTTTTGTGCACAGAACCCCTCTAAAATGCTATTGGCCTTCCATGCAAATGATGACCCTATTTTGATTTGCCACAAGATTTTCACGGGGAAAGATTCAAATAACCAACTTGCAGTTATATTACCTAAATGTATAAATGAGATTTCAAAAAACATTCTTTCAACCCATAATTAATCCGCATTTATGAAGCAATTAGAAAAATACTACCCACCTCAGATTTAAATATTTGGAAATAATTTGATATCTATGCCTTGACCTCGAGAATTGAAAGTGAATTGGGTGTATAATATGTCTAGTAACAAAATATAACATATGGTTGGATGGCAGCAACCTGACCTTTGGCCAAAATAGCTACAAAATATACACAGACATCATACGTTATTGAAATGGTTAATAAAATAAGTAAATATTTTAATTAAATTTTATCATTCTCTGCTTTTTTAATTTGCTACAAAATTTCATGGGGCAAGATTCAAATAACTTACTTGCAGCTATATTACATAAACGCATATATAAGGGTCCCAAAAAAAACATTCTTTCGACCCGGTATGTCATAAGAAATGAACACATTGATTATGAAGGTAGAGGTCCAAGGGATTTGTCAATTCCTTGGTTATACGAAGAGGAAAATTCAAAAAAAAAAAAAAAAGGGAAATGTGAAGAGAAATGGCCAGTGATAATGGCATGCTAATCATGGAGGTGTTCGCTGCAGGGTCTACGGGAGCGGTCCAGGGGACTTTCTGGTGATCATCCTTCGAAAACAATACTCGAAGCCCCTACAGTTGGACACGATAATGTGTTTTGATGTACTATTGTATTCAAGTGTTTGGCACTTAACCGCATTGTTCCTTTGTTCCTTAATTAGATTGACGAAGAAATACAGCAATCAACCTCTTTGATAGTTTGTATCCGGTTTTATGATGACAAATCTTTGAAAAATATGGAACCGGTGCTTCCTGGATATACGAGCAATAAAAAAATAATAATAATAAGTATTTTTAACATTTTATGAATTTTTATAATTAAATTATAAATTTTTAAATTTGCTTTTAAAAAATTATTGTTAAATACAAAGTAATCAAAAATTATATGTCACAATATAATATATGTTATTATATCTACCACCACAACACTTCTTGAAAATGCCATTATAACACTTAGTAACATTGGTTAAAGTGATATTTATAAAATATTTATGAAAAATATTTGTGCAAATTTGTAATGACTTTTTTTTTCATTTTTGTAATATATCTCAAACGTCATAAAAGACTTATTTTGTTGTTGCCATAAGATGTACAAGAATTAGACCTTCAGGCTATATATGCATATCAAGCACCGTTAAAAGCAAAGTGGCAAAGAGTGTCAAAATGCCCTTTCATGTTGCCGTGACAGCAATTGCGACACCTTACAGCAAATGGCAGTGTCGCATAATGTATTACTGGTACCATAAGCAGAAAGACCTTCCGGGGTCTGGGATGGGAGGCTTTACACGGATACTGCATTCAGGCCGTCCTGAAAACCTGATGGATGAGATTCCCACTCTAGTAGTTGATCCTCTTCCAGCGGACATGGATAGGGTGAGTATGCTTTGTTCATTATTGTTCGCCACCCCTGTATTTTTCTCCGTGTTGTGTTCCTTCGCTCGTTAGGTAGTGTTAGGCTAATTTCTTTCGAAATGTGCCTTCTGTGATAGACACGGATACTTTTGATTGCTGCAGATTGGCTTTGTACCATGATTTTTCTGGTTACTTAGAAATGAACGCTTATACTCTGAATGATATAGAAAATTCCATGCTTTAAAGACTGAATTGTAATTCGGGACTTCCATATCTAGAAGCTTGCTAAATGCACCAAAAGTGAAAGTAGGAATGGTTGACTTTTGATCTCATAACTGTTGATGGCAATGGGAGGAAGATGAAAAATTTTCCGAGATTAAATCGTTTTTTATTATTTTACTTCACATATATATATATACACCCACAATATGATAAAACTTGAAAGTTGGAATATTTAAAAACTACACTTAATAAATTAAGAAAAATGTCTGTTTGTCTTCCCAACACATTTGTTTGTTTTCATTCTGCCTATTGTAGAAGATGAGAAGTCTAGTTTATCTTTTTTGAAAAATTCTCAACTCATGTAAACTTAACTTCTTCACAAATCCAACCATCTCTCTAAGCTGCTAAAATTTATCTTTCTGGAGGGTTTTTGTTAATATATCAGCTATTTGATCAAGAGTTTTAATATACTTCACCTCAACCTCATTGTTGGTAATGCAATTTCAAATAAAGTGAAACTTTTCATTTATATGCTTGCTCCGATCACAAAACACTGGATTTTTCGCAAGAGCAATAACTAATTTGTTGTCCATTATAATTCTAGTCAGCCCTTTTTGTGCAAAATGAAGTTCACATAGTAATTTTCTTAACCATATTGCATAACACGCATCGGCAATTGTAGCAACATATCTGATTCATAAGTTGAAAGTGTTACAACTGGTTGTTTCTTTAAACACCATGAAATTGCATTTTCTCCCAAGAAAAATATAAACTTGGTAGTACTTTTTCAATCATCAATATTACTGGCATAATAACTATCATAATATCTTTTTAAATGAATATCATCCCAAGAAGTATAAAAAATGCCGTAATTAAGAGTATCTTTTAAATATCGAAGAATTCTCTTTGCAACTCGCAAGTATTCTTCACTTGGATTTTCTATAAATCGACTCATTGATCTCACGACAAATAATATGTTAGGTCTAATATATGTCAAGTACCTTAGGCTTCCCACAAGGCTTTGAAATGCGATTGAAACAACTTTCCTTAAGCCATCCTCCTTGAAGAGTTTTACCCCACACTCCATCGGGGTATTCATAGGATTGCAATCTATCATCTCGAACTTCTTCAAAATCTCTCTTGCATACGCCTATTAAGAGATAAATATTTCGTCATTCTATTGTTTTACTTCTATCTCTAAATAATATGACATAAGCCCCCTATCACTCATCCAAAAATTGATGATCTCGGCAACCATGCTGTGGCAATCAATGATAACTATCACTTTAAGTCTGGCTTGAATCTTTTTTGTACCACATTAGTTTGGTGTAATTTTAACTTTGGTCCTGTTAACCATGGGATTGGCTACAATGGTAACCATTGTTGCTACAAGATACTTTTTTTGTTTTTGGTTTAATACAAGTGTAAAGAATTTATATATATATATATATATAAAAAGACCAAATGAAAAAGAAACTATTTCCAAAATTGGATAAAGCAAATTAAATTAGATAAAAAATGAATTGTTGCAAAAATTACCCGACAAATTAGGGTAAGGATAACAAATATAGAGAAATTATAATGATTGCCATAAAGAATAATTACAATAATATCAAAATATTAAATAGTCTCCAGACCTTTAATTAGTGTATAATCCTCATAAGGAAATGCAATAAATTTTTTTATGACCCACTACTAGTAATATAAAATCCTTTTTTCATTTGTTTACTTTCTGGCAGCAGGAGCAACGACAATAGAATACAAACCCCGTATCATGAGTTGAAACCAAAAGAGTTGCGCAATCTTTTTCTTAGTTGTTTTGGCGTTACCATGGCCAAATCGTGTCATGTCCGACATGGGCACAAGTGATTACGTTGACGAAGATCCTTTACATCTTAAACAGAAATTCCTTGCTATCATTGTCAACAAATTAAGTCGTGATATTCTCAACGTCCGATGTGCCTCCAAATATGATCATCTCGGCGACCATGGTGTGGCAATCAATGATAACTATCACTTTACGTTTGCCACAAATTTTATTTGCTCTACATTATATTGGTGTAATTTTAACTTTTCTCCTGCAAACCATGGGGGTGGCTACAAGATCTTCTGGTGCGGTTCAAAACTTAACAGCTCATGTGGTTATCCATACCTGAGTCCCGCTAACTGCACTTGGCTGGCCAAAGATGACAGCTTATATTTGTATGATCGTGCTACAAATATCATCCTTAAACACTATGAGTGGCAAAAATGATGTGTCTAGGGTATGTAATCTTGTACTTCGGTTTTTCGACTTAAGTACACTTAGCACCTTTGTCACTCACAAATAAAAGATGAAATAAACTGTCGACTTCTTTGGTTATCTGGGTTATATCTCACGAGACAATTAGAGATCTCTTTGTTGTACTGTATCCACCAGCTTTTTCCCTTGGTTTTTTTTTTTTGTTGTTGTGCATAGGAACCCTCTAAAATGATATTCGCCTCCCATGTAAATGATGACCCTGTTTTCATTTGCTACAAGATTTTCATGGGGAAAGAATCAAATAATCAACTTGCGGCTATATTACATAAATGCATAAATGAGGTTCCCAAAAAACATTCTTCCGAACCATAATTAGTCTGCATTTATGAAGTAATTAGAAAAATGCCACCTGCTTCATATTTAAATGTTTAGAAAGAATTTGACATCTTATGGCTTGACCCTAAGAATTAAAAGTGAATTGGGTGTATAATATATCTAGTAATAGAATATAACATATGGCTGGATGGCAGTAGCTTGACCTTTGGCCAAAATGGTTATAGAATATACATAGACATTATAGTCTATTGAAATGATTAATAAAATGAGTAAGTGTTTTGTGTGTGTGTTTTTTGTTGCTACAGGATACTTTTTTGTTTTTAATTTAATGAAAGTGTAAAAAATTTATGTATATATAAAAAAAGACCAGATGAAAAAGGAAGTTATTTCCAAGATTGGATAAAGTAAATTAAATTAGATGAAGAACAAATTGTCATAAAAATTGTTCGGATAAGTGATTACAAATATAAAAAAATTATAATAATTGCCATAAAGAATAATTACATAATAATATTAAAATATTAAATAGTTTTTAAACCTTTTACTAGTGCGTAATCCTTAGAAGGAAATGCAATAAATTTGTTTATTACCTTAAAGTGCAGGTGACCACTACTACTGATATAAAATCCTTTTTTCATTTCTTTACTTTGTGGCGGCAGGAGCAACAGCAATAGAATACAAACCCGTACCATGAGCGCAAACCTTGGTGGCAGAATATAATACTTCCTTTTACATGGTTTCCATTTCCATAATCGGGGGTATGTAGTCCTAAATAGACCATGGTCTTCTGTTCAAAGGCTAGAAAAGGCCACAATTGAGAAGGTGTATTGTATGATCTTGATTTTGAAGTAATTTTGCTTCTGGTATGCGTTGATGTCTGTTATTGTATTTGTGCAGATACATATTAATGGCAGAACCTGATCACATATTAAAGGGCTTAAATACATGGTTTATTTTTTGGGTGAGGTGGCTTAAATACATGGTTGTGCTAATAAACATTTAACTTCAACTTTAGTAGAGGCGGACTCTTCTAACAACCAGTTAGAGGAGCAATCCTGAGACAAGTCTTAAATTTACGCATGTGCATGTGGACATTTTTTGTGGCCAAAGTTTGCCAAGTTGACATGAGAATCGAACTGCAAATAGTTTAATCTTTAATACAAAAATATAATGCCATGAATGTTGCGAGGCAACATTATGAATGTTTTGTATAAAATTCCTTTGTTATTGTTAGAAGCTCCAAAACTTTGTAATCTGTGGAAGAAGGTAAAATCGAGGCTAGATGGGAAGATATCTGTTAGCCGACCTGGCTCATCTATATATGCTTTAACATTCTGTGTTCGATCTTTAAGATTAGGGTATCCTCGAACGAGATTATTTGTCAACTGAGGTTAAGTAATTTCTTTGGTGATTTTAAAGACACGTGTCATGCACTGGCCTAGTATATTTAAGATCTCATTTATGTAGTATTCATTGTAAAGGTTGTGTTGATAGAAGATGGGATATTTGATGGGAAAACTAGCGAAATCAAGCTCAAAAAATGTTATTTTTGGAATATATCTGATAAAGAGGGAATTGTGATTGGCTCGAGAAAGAGGACATGTGATAGCAAAACAAGAGCAATGATGTCCCATCTAAAAGAGATAAATTTATGGTAGAGTGTATGTGTTGATGGTTCCGGTATGAGTAATGGCTGCATATGAAAGGAAATATATATGATTGATTTTTACATAATTGTAGAATCTATCTAGTAAAAATAAACAAATTTTTGCAATTAAATCATTTTTAGTTGAACAAATTTGCAATTCATACCAAACTGCAAGGATAATTAGAAGCAAAGTGGACATAATATAACTTTATAATGATGAGTTCATATTAAATATCAGAGGTGTTTAGCCGACGAAGAAGGTGAAAATACAACCACAAGCCATGATATAGTCTTTATCTCTGCAGAGTATATACAAATTTAATATAGATGCTGCAATAACTAATGCCTAAGGTATAATAAGCATAAGAGGGATGCTGTGAGACAATGATGAAAATGTCGTATGCATGTTCTCCAAAATGATTAGAGCCACCAATATTAATGAGACCTAGCTATTTGTAATTAAGGAGGCTGTAATACTAGTGTCAATAGAATGAGATGAGTAGAATTTTGCTAATTATTGAAAACGATTCTTAGTTGCATGGCTAAACAATTGAGAGGGAAAATTTTGAAAACTCAATATTAGTATTCTACGACATTATTAATAGAACAATAATTCAAGTTTTTTTCATCTTCCAATTTTGCTAGTATAACTATTTTGTAGACAGTTTAACTAAGTAGGGTAGGACGCACTACACAAACTTAGTGGCTTAGGTATGAAGGCCCATATGTATTATAAACATAAATCACTTTGTATATATGTTTTTCTTTTGTGTTTTTTGTTGTTAAAGGAAATCTTTTTATTCACCGTATGATGCAAGTGTCAAAACATTTTGTATATATATAAAAATTACCGTTAAAGAAAAAAAATAAAATTTTGATTTGATAACTATAAAAAAGAAGTTGTTTCCAAGATAGGACAAATCAAATTAAATTGGATAAAGGGCGTATTACTACAAAAATTATTTAATAAATTAGGACAAGTGATAATAAATTTAAAAAAATTATAATAAATTACAATATTTAATAATAACATCAAAATATTAAATAATTTCTAAAATTTTGACTAGTGACAATTCAATAAATCTGTTTATTACCTTAACGCATAGAGGACCACAACTAATAATATAAAATCCTTTTTTCCATTTCTTTTGTTCTTTATGGCGGCTGCAACAACAATAGAATACAGAACCCATATCATGACTGCAAGCGAAAAGAGTTGCGCAATCTTTTTCTTACTCGTATTGGCGTTACCATGGCCAAATCGCGTCATGTCCGACGTGGGCACAAGTGATTGCGTTGGCTACGGTCTTGCGAGTGATAAATTCTTTGTTTACATTGTCAACAACTTAAGCCGTGATATTCTCAACGTCCATTGTGCCTCCAAAAATTGATGATCTCGGCAACCATGCTGTGGCAATCAATGATAACTATCACTTTAAGTCTGGCTTGAATCTTTTTTGTACTACATTAGTTTGGTGTAATTTTAACTTTGGTCCTGCTAACCATGGGGCTGGCTACAATGCTAACCATTGTTGCTACAAGATATTTTTTTTGTTTTCGGTTAAATACAAGTGTAAAGAATTTATATATATATAAAGACCAAATAAAAAAAGAAACTATTTCTAAAATTGGATAAATCAAATTAAATTAGATAAAAAATGAATTGTTGCAAAAATTGCCCGACAAATTAAGATAAGAATAATAAATATAGAGAAATTATAATGACTACCATAAAGAATAATTACAATAATATCAAAATATTAAATAGTTTCCAAATCTTTAATTAGTATATAATTCTCACAAGAAAATATAATAATTTTTTTTATTACCCACTACTAGTAATATAAAATCCTTTTTTCATTTCTTTACTTTGTGGCAGCAGAAGCAACAACAATAGAATACAAACCCCGTATCATGAGTGGAAACCAAAAGAGTTGCGCAATCTTTTTCTTACTTGTTTTGGCATTACCATGGCCAAATTGTGTCATGTTCGACATGGGCACAAGTGATTAGGTTGAAGAAGATCCTTTTCATTTTAAACAGAAATTCGTTGCTAACATTGTCAACAGCTTAAGTCGTGATATTCTCAACGTCCGATGTGCCTCCAAAGATGATGATCTCGGCGACCATGGTGTGGCAATCAATGATAACTATCACTTTAAGTCTGGCTTGAATCTTTTTTGCACTACATTATCTTGGTGTAATTTTAACTTTGGTCCTGCTAACCATGGGGGTGGCTACAATGCTAACCATTGTTGCTACAGAACACTTTTTTGTTTTCGGTTTAATACAAGTGTAAAGAATTTTTGTATATATAAAAAAAGACTAAATGAAAAAAAAAGTTATTTTCAAATTTGGACAAAGCAAATTAAATTAGATAAAGAATGAATTATTGCAAAAATTACTTGATAAATTAGGATAAGTGATAACAAATATAGAGAAATTATAATAACTACCATAAAGAATAATTACATGATAATTTTAAAATATTAAATAGTTTCTACTATTGTGTAATCCTTACAAAGGAAATGCAATAAATTTGTTAGTAATATAAAATCATTTTTTCATTTCTTTACTTTGTGGCAGCAGGAGCAACAACAATAGAATACAAAACCCGTATCATGAGTGGAAACCAAAAGAGTTACGCAATCTTTTTCCTACTTGTATTGGCATTACCATGGCCAAATCGTGTGATGTCCGACATGGGCACAAGTGATTACATTGACGTACCTCCTTTTCCTTTGAAAGATAAATTCGTTGTTTACATTTTCAACAACTTAAGTCGTGATATTTTCAACGTCCAATGTGCCTCCAAAAATGATCATCTCGGCGACCATGCTGTGGCAATCAATGATAACTATCACTTTAGGTTTGGCGCGAATATTCGTGCACTTGGGTGGCCAAAGATGACGACTTATATTTGTTTGATTATTCTTCATAAACCATCTGGAAACACTATGAGTGGCAAAAATGATTTGTCTAGGGTATGTAATCTTGTACTTTGGTTTTTGGACTTAAGTACACTTAGCACTTTTGCCACTCACAAATAAAAGATGAAATAAACTCTCAACTTCTTTGGTTATCTGGGTTGTATCTCACGAAACAATTAGAGATCTCTTCGTTGTACTATGTCTACCAGCCTCTTTTTTTTTTTTTTTTTTGTGCACAGGACTCCACTAAAATGCTATTCGCCTCCCATGTAAATGATGACCCTGTTTTGATTTGCCACAAGATTTTCACGGGGAAAGAATTAAATAATGAACTTGCAGCTATATTAGATGAACACATAAATAAGGGGCCCAAAAAACATTCTTCCAAACCATAATTAATCCGCATTTATGAAGCAATTAGAAAAAATGTCACTTGCTTCAGATTTAAATGTTTGGAAAGAATTTGACACCTTATGGCTTGACCCTAAGAATTGAAAGTGAATTGGACGTATAATATGTCTAGTAATAGAATATAACATATGGTTGGATGACAGCAACTTGACCTTTGGTCAAAATGGTTACAGAATATATACAGACTTTATATGTCTATTGTAATAGTTAATAAAATGAGTAAATGTTTCAATTGAATTTTATCCTTCATTACTTTTTTTT
Organism: Ceriops tagal; assembly: GCA_021533255.1. NCBI lineage: Eukaryota > Viridiplantae > Streptophyta > Magnoliopsida > Malpighiales > Rhizophoraceae > Ceriops > Ceriops tagal. The sequence goes on from CM038602.1 coordinate 10,784,573, forward strand.
TCAATCAAAACATGAGTCATTAATCAATGCTATTTAAACCTAGTCAAAATAAAATGTATAAGAATTGGAAGTCTAGGCTATATATGCATATCAAGCAGTACTATAGCCAAAAACTTCTTAGATATAGTACAACATATACCACTAAACGTATTAATTGAACAAAAGTTTTTAAGTAAATGCCCTCGACACTGGTGGCTAGAGAACTAATTTCTAAACAAATTAATTTCTGAAAAATAACAAATTTTTAATATCAACGATCATTTCTAAGATATAAAATTATTAATAATTATATACTCTTTACAACACGATCAAAATCCGAATTATGAAATGAATCTTTCATATTTTTTGTTTTATTTTGAAATCCTCAACAACTTATAATCTCATTTTGACATTAATTGTTAGTTTAAGTTGTTTTCATTTTTAAATTTTTTAAAATTCTCATTTATTGAGTTTTAAGTTATTTAGATTTGATTAAATCAAGCTTGCCATTATTCTATCAATGATTCCATGCTTGAACTTTTCAAGTTGGTGGGGACTAAATAAATTACCGTTAAAGAAAAAATATAAAGTTTTGATTTGATAACTATAAAAAAAAATTATTTCTAAGATCGAACAAATCAAATTAAATTGGATAAAGGGGGTATTACTACCAAAATTGTTCAATAAATTAGAATAATTGATAATAAATTTAGAAAAATTATAATAAATTACCATATTTAATAATAATATCAAAATATTAAATAGTTTCCAAACTTTTAACTAGGGGCAATGCAATAAATTTGTTTATTATCTTCCGGCGTAGAGAATCACAACTAATAATATAAAATCCTTTTTTCCATTTCTTTTGTTCTTTATGGCGGCTGCAACAACAACAGAATACAAAACCCATATCATGACTGCAAGCCAAAAGCGTTACGCAATCTTTTTCTTACTCGTATTGGCGTTACCATGGCCAAATCGCGTCATGTCCGACGTGGGCACAAGTGATTACGTTGGCTACGGTCTTGCAAGAGATAAATTCATTGTTTACATTGTCAACAACTAAAGCCGTGATATTCTCAACGTCCATTGTGCCTCCAAAAATGATGATCTCGGCAACCATACTGTGGCAATCAATGATAACTATCACTTTAAGTTTGGCTTGAATCTTTTTTGCACTACATTAGTTTGGTGTAATTTTAACTTTGGTACTGCTAACCATGGCGGTGGCTACAATGCTAACCATTGTTGCTATAAGATACTTTTTTGGTTTTCAGTTTAATACAAGTGTAAAGAATTTTTATATATATAAAAAAGACCAAATGAAAAAAGAAATTATTTCCAAAATTGGGCAAAGCAAATTAAATTAGATAAAGAATGAATTGTTGCAAAAATTGCCCAATAAATTAGGATAAGGATAACAAATATAGAGAAATTATAATGATTGCTATAAAGAATAATTACAATAATATCAAAATATTAAATAGTTTTCAAACTTTTAATTAGTATATAATCCTTATAAGAAAATGCAATAAATTTTTTTATTATCCTTTTTAGTAATATAAAATCCTTTTTTCATTTCTTTTATTTGTGGAATAGAATACAAACCCCGTATCATGAGTGGAAACCAAAAGAGTTGCGCAATCTTTTTCTTAGTTGTTTTGGCGTTACCATGGCCAAATCGTGTCATGTCCGACAAAGGCACAAGTGATCACGTTGACTTTAATCCTTTACATATTAAACAGAAATTCCTTGCTATCATTGTCAACAAATTAAGTCGTGATATTCTCAACGTCCGATGTTCCTCCAAAGATGATCATCTCGGCGACCATGCTGTGGCAATCAGTGATAACTATCACTTTACGTTTGGCACAAATTTTATATGCTCTACATTATTTTGGTGTAATTTTAACTTTGCTCCTGCAAACCATGGGGGTAGCTACAAGATCTTCTGGTGCAGTACAGAACTTAACGCCGCATGTGGTTATCCATCCCTGAGTCCCGCTAACTGCACTTGGCAGGCCAAAGATGACGGCTTATATTTGTATGATCGTTCTACAAATGTCATCGACAAACACTATGAGTGGCAAAAATGATGTGTCTAGGGTATGTAATCTTGTACTTTGATTTTTCGACTTAAGTACACTCAGCACCTTTGTCACTCACAAATAAAAGATGAAATAAACTCTCAACTTATTTGGTTATTTGAGTTGTGTCTCATGAGACAATTAGAGATCTCTTTGTTGTATTGTGTCCACCAGCTTTTTCCTTTTTTTTTTTTTTGTTGTTGTGCACAGGAACCCTCTAAAATGCTATTCGCCTCCCATGTAAATGATGACCCTGTTTTCATTTGCCACAAGATTTTCATGGGGAAAGATTCAAACAATCAACTTGCGGCTATATTACATAAACACATAAATGAGGGTCCCAAAAAACATTCTTCTGAACCATAATTAATTTGTATTTATGAAGCAATTAGAAAAATGCGACCTGCCTTAGATTTAAATGTTTAGAAAGAATGTGACACCTTATGGCTTGACCCTGAGAATTGAAAGTGAATTAGGTGTATAATATGTCTAGTAATAGAATATAACATATGGCTGGATGGCAGTAACTCGACCTTTGGCCAAAATGATTATAGAATATACACAGACATTATACGTTTATTGAAATGATTAATAAAATGAGTAAATGTTTGAATTAGATTTTATCTTTCATTACTTTTTTTTTCAATCAAAAAATGAGTTATTAATCAATACTATTCAAACCTAGTCAAAAACAGATGTACAAGAATTGGAACTCCAAGCTATATATACATATCAAGCAGCGCTATAGCCAAAAACTATACACAATGTTTAACGTATGCATCCACAAGGATAAAGGTACAGTACTGTAACTCAACATGCTCCTAACCATATCCATAAGTGTGCGATTTCGCCTTTCCGCTACACCATTCTGTTGTGGTGTACCAGACATTGTATACTGTGCACATATGCCTCAACTTTCAAGAAGTTTTGCAAATGGACCAGGACATTGTCCACTTTCATTGAATTTTCTATAATATTCACCACTCCTGTCTGACTTAATCACTTTCACTTTTCTATCTAACTGCCTTTCCACTTCATTAATAAACACCTCCAGGGTGTTTACCAATTGGGACTTTTCATGCAGTAGATATAAGTAACAATATCGTAAGTAGTTATTTATAAACGTGATGAAATATTTCTCACCACCCCATGTTGGAATATCAAAGGGGTCACAAATATCATTGTGTATCAATTCTAAAAGCTCATTACTTCTCATGGCTGGGTTCTTTGATGTATGTCTTGTTTGTTTCCCTTTTATACAGTCAACACATACGTCCCAATCAATAAAATCCAATTGATGCAGGACATCACCTTTCACCAACCTCAATATCCTTTCTTTGGATATATGACCCAATCTTTAATGCCATAAGAAAGCAGAACTATCATCATGTGCATTACATTTGTTACCTATACTATGCTTAACAAGAAATAGAGAATCAGCATACATAACATCAAGATTAAAACGGTACAAATTATCAATCAAAGTACCCGATCCATAATAGTACGAATGTCTATACAATGCAAATGCATCATTTCCAATCCTAAAGTTAAATCCTACTTGATCCAACTTTGCAACAGAAACTAAATTCCTAGCACATTCAGGAATATAGAGACACTTTTCTAGATCCAGGTGACACCTAGTGTCCAAGATCAATCTGTATGTCCCAATTCCTTCTATTCGTCTTTCATTCTATTTCCCATATAAAGGAACTTTTCAGTTCCTATTATGGGTTAAATTGAAAGGAATCCCTGCATAATATGTGACACATGAATAGTAGCTCTAGAGTCTAACCACCAAGTATTATTGGGTACTTCAATTATATTTGATTCAAAACATACTGATATACAGTACATACCTTTCTTTTTGAACCAAGCCTTTCTTTTTAGACAATCTTTCTTAAAGTGACCCATCTTTTTACAGAAGAAGCATTTCTGATCCTTTTAGATCTAACCTCCAGTGACTTTCATAGAGGCTTTGTCCTTTTTTACTCTTTTTATATGGTTTAGACTTGTTACTACTAACATCATTATGAACAACAAGATGAATGGAGTGATCCTTCATCTTCTTTAATCTCCCTTCTTCCTGAACTAACATGGCTTTAATTTCTTGAAAGTTCCATTTCTTCTTAATAATGTTATAATTCACTTGGAACTGGCCAAATTCAGGAGGCGGTGAGTTGATGATGAATTGAACCAAAAAGGATTCACTCACATCCATGCCCATTGTTTTCAACTTTGCTGCTAAATTAGCCATATTAGTCACATGATCATGAATAGGCTGTGACCAATCAAATTTCTTGGTCGTCAGCTCACTCATTAGGGTTCCTACAATGGATTTATCAGCTATATTTTATTGAGAGTATTCCTTAATTCTTATCATAAATTCCCTAACATTTTCCATCTTAGGCATCGATGGCTTGACATTTTCAGCTATGATCATTCGCATCAAATTCAAACTCAGCCTATTAGACCATACCCAAGCCTCATGAAGAGACTTATCAGATTCTGTATTGGTCTCGGTAATGGCTGCAGGCTTTTCATCCGAGATGACTGCTAAGTCTAAGCCCAAAACACCTAAATGAAACTGAATATGCTCAGACCATTCCGCATAGTTCAACCCATTGAATTTGATCATTACATTGCCTAAGGAGAATACATTATTGGAAGCTACAAACATGATCCAAATTTACACTTTAATGCTTTAAGTAAACTCAAATGGATTCAGATACATACATTACAAACTTTGATTATGTATTTAAGTTCACCTTTGGGTGATTCTCAAATACATAACTTTAATCAATAATGATGCTAATTTAGATATACTTTGATAGATCAATCAATCATACTAGAGTTAACATGAATGTTATCTTTGGATATGCAATCACGTTTACCCAGTATATCAATCAATCCCCTTTAGTGTCATTAATTACAAGCAATGATCCATCTTTGGATGATCTCCTAGCTTTATAATTAATAACCACAATTGTTCATTTCAAATATGTACAACATTTTATTAGCATCCAAAAAAATGAACAATTGAGATTCATAATCAAATGTTCAAATCCTTTCAAGCCAAGCCACTTTGGTGATTAACAAGCTTTCAATATTTGATTTATGTTGATGTAATTTTCCATTCTGTGGGAGTTAACACTGGTCAATACGCCGTCGGCGTACTGTTCCAGTAGTTGACGCATTTTTCCACTTTTCCTTTCAACATCGGCCTTTTTCTTTTATAGGCCCCAGCATTTTGGCGCAAATAATAAAAGAAAAAGAAAAAGCAAATAGCAGTATTCGCAGACCTGCTCTGATACCAATTGTTAGAATTTTCTAGAATTTCTCTTTTTTGAAATTCTTATTTTTATAATGCAGAATCTTTTCTTTATGCGAATACTAGCACCTAAAACATAATGGAATCAACATAGCGTTGTCCATGATGCTGAGGTCCTGTAACGAAGATGAGAATCCTCTACCGATTTGCTCCTGAAAAACTTTTCTTTTTCTCCTAGATCTCTTGGCTTAATCAACGCGCACGGGGTGACAGGCATAAGGGGCCTACTGTAAGGCAATGATAGAAAAGTCGTATGATTAGAATGACTAGTATTAATAAGGTTGAGATATTTGCAATTAGGGAGACAGGAGAGCTGTAGTCTTTGAAAAATATGGAATCGGTGCTCCCTGGATATACAAACAATAAAAAAATAATAATAATAAGTATTTTTAACATTTTATGAATTTTTATAATTAAATTAAAATTTTTTCATATCTTTATTTAAATTATAAATTTTTAAATTTGCTTTTAAAAAATTACTTTTAAATACAAAGTAATTAAAAATTATATGTCTCAATATAACGTATGTTACTATATCTACCACCACAACACTTCTTGAAAATGTCATTAAAACACTTAGTGACATTGGTTAAAGTGATATTTATAAAATATTTATGAAAAATATTTGTGTAGATTTATAATGACAATTTTTTTATTTTTGTAATATATCTCAAACATCATAAAAGACTTATTTTGTTGATGCCCAGTCATGATAAGATGTATAAGAATTGGCCCTAGCACCGTTACAAGCAAAGTGGCAAAGAGTGTCAAAATGCCCTTTCATGTTGCCGTGACAGCAATTGCGACTCCTTACAGCAAATGGCAGTGTCGCATAATGTATTACTGGTACAAGAAGCAGAAAGACCTTCCGGGGTCTGGGATGGGAGGCTTTACACGGTACTGCATACAGGCCGTCCTGACAACCTGATGGATGAGATTCCCACTCTAGTAGTTGATCCTCTTCCAGCGGACATGGATAGGGTGAGTATGCTTTGTTCTTTATTGTTCGCCACTCCTGTATTTTTTTTCCGTGTTGTGGCCCTCTGCTCGTTAAGAAGTGTCAGGCTACTTTCTTTTGAAATGTGCCTTCAGTGATAGACAGGAATACTTTTGACTACTGCAGATTGGCTTTGTACCATGATTTTTCTGGTTACTTAGAAATGAACGCTTATACTCTGAATGATATAGAAAATTCCATGCTTTAAAGACTGAATTGTAATTCAGGACTTCCATATCTACAAGCTTGTTAAATGCACCAAAAGAGAAAGCAGGAATGGTTGACTTTTGATCTCATAACTTCTGTGTTTGATTCGCATCTTCTGTTCTAACAGCAAATCAACTATAGCAATAGACAGGAACTTTAATACCTTTCACACCTTATATTAAGACTATATTTTGAAACTTTAAAGTTCAATTGCTAGAACCTCTATTTGGACGTGTTCCTTTGTTTTCAGTCTCTTTCCTACATTTCTGATTGGACATGCTGCTGTGTTCTCTGGATGAATCTGTCTCAGTAATACTTCCTCTGACATGGTTTCCATTTCCATAATCAGGGGTATGTAGTCCTAAATAGACTCTGGGCTTTTGTGCAATGGCTAGAAAAGGCGACAATTGAGGAAGAGTAAGTATTTCTATTGTATGATCTTGACTTTGAAGTAATTTTGCTTCTGGTATGTGTTGATGTCTGTTATTGTATTTGTGCAGATACACATTCATGGTAGAACCTGATCAGATATTAAAGGGCTTAAATACATGGTTTATTGTCCTTTTGTTTTTTCTTTTTCTTTTGGGTGAGTTGGCATAAATACATAGTTGTGCTAATAACCATTTAACTTCAACTTTAGTAGAGATGGACTCTTCTATCAACCGGTTAGAGAGCAATCCTGAGAGAAGTCTTAAATTTACGCATGTGCACGTGGACATTTTTGGTGGCCCAAGTTTGCCAAGTTGCCAAGTCTTAAATCATTGATTTTTACGTAATTGTGGAATCTATCTAGTAAGAATAAACAAATTTTTGCAATTAAACCATTTTTAATTGAGCAAATTTGCAATCTAATTTATATCAGACTACAAGGATAGTTAGAAGTAAAGTAGATGTAATATAACTTTACAATGATGAGTTCATATTAAATATCAGAGGTGTTTAGCCGACGACGAAGGTGAAAATACAACCACAAGACATGATATAGTCTCTATCTCCGCAGAGTATATACAAATTTAATATAGATGCTGCAATAACTAATGCCCAAGGTGTAATAAGCATAAGAGGTGTGCTGCGAGACAATGATGAAAATGTCATATGCATGTTCTCCAAAATGATTAGAGCCACTAATATTAATGAGACCTAGCTATTTGTAATTAAGGAGGCTGTAAAACTATAGTTTCAGTGGAATGAGATAAGTAGAATTTTGCTAATTATTGAAAACTTAGTGGCTCTAATATTGTGTCAGTGGAATGAGATAAGTAGGGCAGGACGCACTACACAAACTTAGTGGCTTAGGTCTGAAGGCCCATATGTATTAGGGTTATATGTATTATAAACATAAATCACTTTGTATATATATATATTTTTTGTGTGTGTTTTATGTCTGATGCAAGTGTAAAAACATTTTGTATATATATAAATTACCATTAAAGAAAAAAATAAAGTTTTGATTTAATAACTATAAAAAAAGAAGCTATTTTTAAGATATGACAAATCAAATTGAATTGGATAAAAGGTGTATTATTACAAAAATTGTTCAATAAATTAGGATAAGTGATAATAAATCTTATAAAATTATAATAAATTACCATATTTAATAATAACATCAAAATATTAAATAATTTCTCAACTTTTAACTAGTGTAAATGTAATAAATTTGTTTATTATCTTAAAGAAGACCACAACTAATAATATAAAATCCTTTTTTTCATTTCTTTTGTTCTTTATGGCGGCAGAGACTACAATATAATACAAACCCCATATCATGAGTGCAAGCTAAAAGAGTTTCGCAATCTTTTTCTTACTTGTACTGGCGTTACCATGGCCAAATCGTGTCATGTCCGACGTGGGCACAAGTGATTACGTTGGCTACGGTGCGAGAGATAAATTCATTGTTTACATTGTCAACAACTTAAGCCGTGATATTCTCAACGTCCATTGTGCCTCCAAAAATGATGTGTTTAGGCTATGTAATATTGTGCTTAGGTTTATCGACTTAAGTACACTCAGCACCTTTGTTACTCACAAATAAAGGATGAAATAAACTCTCAACTTCTTTGGTTATCAAGATTGTGTCTCACAAGACAATTAGAGACTTTTTATTGTATTGTGTTCGTCAGTTTTTTTTCCCTTTTTTTTTTAGTTTTTGTTTTTGTTTTTGTTTTTGTGCATAGCACCCATCTAAAATGCTAGTCGCCGCAAGATTTTCATAGGGAAAGATTCAAATAACTACCATGCGGCTATATTACATAAATGTATAAATGAGGATTCCGAAAAGACATTCTTTCAACTCATAATTAGTCCGCATTTATGAAGCAATTAGAAAAGTGTCCCCTTTAAATATTTGAAAAGAATTTGACATCTTATGGCTTGATCCCAAAAATTAAAAGTGAATTGAAGGTATAAAATGTCTAGTAACTGAATATAACATATGGCTGGATGACACTTTTAGCCAAAATGGTTACAAAATATACGCAGACATCATAAATAGTTAATAAAATGAGTAAATGCTTCAATAAGATTTTATTTTTTTCGATTAAAAAATGAGTTATTAATCAATGTTACTTAAACTCAATTAGAATAAGATGTATAAGAATTGAAACTCTAAGCTATATATGCATATCAAGCAGTGACTATAGCCAAAAACTACATAGATATAGTGCAACATATACCAAGTACATACCAATTGAACAATATTTTTTAAGTAATTGTCCTCGATGTCAGGCCGAAAAACTAGTTTCTAAACTGATTAGCTTATGAAAATAACAAATTTTTAAAATCAACGCATCACTTTTTAAATATAAAATTATTAATAATTATATACTCTTTACGACATGATTAAACCTAAGTGATAAAATTAGTATTTCATATTTTGTTTTATTTTAAAATCCTCAACAACTTATAATCTCATTTTGACTTAATTGTTAGTTTAAGTTGTTTTCATTTTTAAATTTTTTTAAATTCTCATTTATTGAGTTTTAAGTTATTTAGATTTGATTAAAGCAAGCTTGCCATTATTCTATCAATGATTCCATGCTGGAACTTTTCAAGTTGAGGGTGGGGACTAAACAAAAAGGAAGGAGAGAGGCTATGGAGTGGCAACATCCGCCAATGCATCATTTTTAAGTTCAACGCTAATGGGGCTGTTATGATAAGCCCTTGGGCCCAGTGGGTATTATTTGAGAGGGAAGGATTGGGAAAGTAAGGTGTTTGTTCTCCAAGGCAATTGGTGTGACAACATCCAATTGGGGCAGAATTGGAGGCCATCCGGGAAGCTACTAAATTGTGGGTAAATTGGAGTGATGCCCAAGGTAGCAAGTTAATCATTGAAAGCGATTCCTTGGTGGGGATCTCTTGGCTTAATCAACGCGCAGGGGTGACAGGCATAAGGGGTCTACTGTGACGCAATGATAGAAAAGTGGTATGATTAGAACAACTAATATTAATGAGGATGAGATATTTGCAATTAGAGAGGCAGAGAGCTGCAATATTAGTGGAATAAGGCGAGTGGGGCTTCGCTAATTATGACTCTCTTGAAAGTAAAAATTTTAAAAACTCATATTAGTATTCTATTACACCGATAATAAAATAATAAACTGAGTATTTTTTTTACATTTCAATCTTGCAAGTATAAATATTTATAAACATTCCAACTAAACAAAGTAGAACACACCACATAGACATAATGGCTTAAATCTTAAGGCCCATGAGCACAAGGATTATATATTGTAAATATAAATCATTCTGCATAAGTGATTTTTGTGTATGTGTTTTTTGTTATTACAGACTACATTTTTGTTTTCGGTTTAATAAAAGTGTAAAGAATTTTTATATATATAAAAAAAAAACTAAATGAAAAAAGAAGCTATTTTCAAGATAGGACAAAGCAAATTACATTGAATAAAGAATGAATTGTTGTTCAATAAATTAGGATAAGTTATTAGAAATTATAATGATTGTCATAAAGAATAATTATAATAATATCAAAATATTAAATAATTTTTAAACTTTTGACTAGTATATAATGCTTAGAAAGAAATGCAATAAATTTGTTTATTACCTCAAGTGTAGAGGAACACTACTAATAATATAAAATGCTTTTTTCATTTCTTTACTTTGTGGCAGCAGGAGCAACAACAATAGAATACAGACCCGTATCATGGGTGGAAACCAAAAGAGTTGCGCAATCTTTTTCCTACTTGTATTTGCGTTACCATGGCCAAATCGTGTCATGTCCGACATGGGCACAAGTGATTACCCTGAATTAAGTCCTTTAAAAGACCCAGTCGTTTACATTTTCAACAACTTAAGTCGTGAGCTCCTCAACGTCCAATGTGCCTGCAAAAATGATCATCTCGGCAACCATGTTGTGGCAATCATTGATAACTATCACTTTAAGTTTGGCGTAAATGAGTTTGCCATTACATTATTTTGGTGTCATTTTAACTTTGGTCCTGCTAACCATGGAGGTGGCTACAAGATCTACTGGTATGGTGAGGGACTTAACTTCGCATGTGGTTATTATAAAATGACAACTGCTAACTGCACTTGGGTGGCCAGAGATGACGGCTTATATTTGTATGATCGCACTTTGAAAACCTACTCGAAATACTATGGGTGGCAAAAATGATGTGTTTAGTGTATGTAATATTCTACTTTGGTTTTTCCATTTAAGTACACTTAGTGCATTTGTCACTCACAAATAAAGACACAAAAATGATGTGTCTAGGTTGTGTCTCACGAGATAATTAGAGAGCTCTTTGTTAGATTAGACTGTATTCACCTTTTCCCTTTTTGTCGCTATTGTTGTTGTTGTGTTGTTTTTTGTGCATAGGAGCCTTCTAAAATGCTATTCGCTTCCCATGTATATGATGATCATGTTTTGATTTACTACATGCGGCTATATTACATAAACGCATATATAAGGTCCAAAAAAAATATTCTTTCAAACCATAATTAGTCAGTATTTATAGAGTAATTAGAAAAATGTCATATTTAAAAAGAATTTGACGCCTTATGACTTGATCCTAAGAATTGAGACTGAATTAGAAATATAATATATCTACTAATAGAATATAACGATTTGTCTTGGTGGTCTCTTCCCAAAAAAATAACTAAATATATGTAAATATCACATATCGAAATAGTTAATAAAATAGGTAAATATTTTTTTAATTAAGAATATATTATAAAATAAATATAATAATTTTTAATTAAAAATAAATAATTAATCAATACTACTCAAATACGGTAAAAATAAGACGGAGTAGAATTGGACCTCTAGGCTATCTATGCACCTGAAGCCAAAAATTACACAGATATAGTACGACACATGCCTCGGCACGCACAACTTTTGCACTATACCATCATGTTTAATAAATATAACAAACAAGAAAATTAGATTCCAAACAAATTTGACAATTTTTGCACTATAGAGAAAATTTTTACGTGACAATAAATACTATGAACATATTTACTGTAAAAGAGAAGAGAATCATTATCTCTAAATTATCATTCCATTGTATCATTGTTTGTGTTATTAATTTTTATCCTTGTCTTTTTTTAATTGACTCTAATTGATTTTGAATCCAAAGTTTCAGACTCTAGCAACAATAACTCATTACTTTCCTTATCATGATCCTACGCAGCAAAAGTTACGCAAATTTTCTATTACTTGGATTAGCGGCTTTTTGTGCAAATGGAGTTATGTCCAATGCCGGCACAACAGGAGATTTCATATTTTTGAGATATTATTACTCAAAATTTTTATAAATATAATGCACATACTTTTAACTATATAACTTCATTTGATTAATCTTTTATTTCAACTCGATCTCTTCTTTTTTTTTGGTTCACATTTGAAGTTAAATTAATTTAACTTAAATCTTAAATAAATTAAATTAAAAATTTATGTTCATTACCCCGTAAATGTATAAAAATTAGTGAGCGTCCCAAAAACATTGCCTTTTGTTTCATAACGGGGGACTAGTCAGATGGTACCATTGACCATTTTTACAAACAATTAAGAAAAGTTCACCCATGTAAGATTCGAAAATTTGGAAAGAATTGATTCCTAATGGCTTGACTCCGAGATTTGGACCATGGAGTATATTGACAAAGCCAACCGTGAGGCATGTTTTCGCAAATTTTAGTGATTCTATATAAGCATTAAATGTCCACAATTTTTGCAAATTGCAATGCACATCCCAAGCTGTACATGCTACCTACGTCCACATTTTGGTTAAACTAGTCCTCATATTCCATCACCATCATCAACCCCTTCATCACCATCGTCCCACAGGAGATGATCTGAATGGATCGTTAATTCCAAATCCTAATGGGCCCAATGGAAGGCCTAACCCCTCAAAACCTATTGATCGATACCAGGAACCACACCTAAGTAACACATTGCTCAGTAGGAATACTCTGACCAAAAAAACTGGCTCGGAGGAATACCCTCGACCTTCGCAGCCCTCATCCCGTGTAAGAAGGCAGAAAGTTTGAGGAGATACCAGCAGGATAGGCACGTCACAGGACAGAAAAAATACCCGCACTTCCCTTTTGCTATGGCATTAACAATGAAGATGTCCACGATACACAGAGCCCACATTGCTCGGACAGGCACACCTGACAAGACCATCATTGTTATATTATAAATTTAGAAAACAACTAAATAATCAAATAAATTCATGATCTTTTAATAAAAATTTCACACGGGATCAAACAGTAAGACTCTCTTTACCTTGGAATGTACCTGACATCTGACAGCTTGAAATGAGAATACTGTATGGTATTTCCTTGCACAAGACTTGCAGCAGAACTAATTTCAACTTGCATTGCCATGATACCGGTCCCATAGACTAAAGATATGGATCAAGTCTTGAGCAAATCAGATTATGACACCACTGTCATTGATCTCATTTGCCATCAGAAAAGAGTCTGCTAACATTGATGCAGTGGTTGCATCTGCTAAATATTTCTTATCAAGCATTTCGCAAAGAAGATGGACTGCCTTTGATATGTTGTCATTCCGTAAATACCCTTGGATCAGCACATTGTAAGCACAACTATCGGGTGTGCAGCCACCCCCTTCCATATTCCTGAACATGTGGTATGCGTCATTAAGCAAGCCTTCTAAACAAAGTCCATTTACAATTATTGTATATGTCTTCACATCAGGTTGTAGCCCCTCGTCAGAAAGGGTACCAAATAGTTCCTTTGCGACCTTAGGGTTCCGACTTTTGCACATTGCATCTATTACTATACTATAATGTTAGCGAAAATTAACACGAAGAGTTTTATGTGGTTCGATCGATGTGACCTACATCCACGGGAAAGACAGAGGGAATACTCTTATTACCAGAGAGAGTGTGTTACAGGATTACAAAGAGTGCGGCTCTCCTTTTTCTCACTATCTTTTTCTTAACTCATAACCCTCGTATGCCTCTATATATATATAGGGATATAAGATAAGGGACAAAAGAGTAATTCTAACTCATCTAAAATACAAGGCATATTTCAACAAATCTCCACCTTGCATTGTATTCTCAAAACACACAACAAAATAGAATCCTTCTGTCTCTCCTCCAAATGGCCCCTTAGGGCCAGTTAAACAAAATGAACACCAATCAAGTCCAAGCAATGCTTGAACTTGCTAGTTAAAACTGGTTTCGTCAACATGTCAGTTGGATTGTTAGTAGCAGCGACCTTTCTCACTGTAATCAAACCTTGAGATATAACATCTCGCAAGAAATGGTATCTGACATCAATGTGTTTGGTCCTCTCATGATACATTTGATTTTTGGTCAAGTGTATAGCACTCTGACTGTCACAGAATACGGTGGTAGTTTCCTGTGATAAACCCAAATCAGTGACCAAACTTTTCAACCAAATAGCTTCCTTGACTGCTTCTGCTATTGCCATGCACTCAGCTTCAGTGGTGGAAAGAGCAACTGTTGATTGCAATGTTGCCTTCCAACAAATGGCACTACTTGAAAGAGTGAAAACATAACCAGTTGTTGATCTTCTTCTGTCAAGTTCACCTGTATAGTCAGAATCCACAAAACCAGTAAACAACCTACTGCCTCTGCTGAACATCAGTCCTACATCTGTAGTGCCTCTAAGATACCGAAGTATCCATTTAACTGCTTGCCAATGTGCTTTCCCAGGATTAGCCATATATCTACTGACCACACTGACTGCCTGTGAAATATCTAGACGAGTGCAAACCATAGCATACATAACACTGCCCACTGCACTAGAGTATGGAACATGTGACATATATTCCTCCTCCTCTAGGCTATTGAGTGACAAAGAGGCTGAAAGTCTGAAGTGTGATGCCAAAGGAGTACTTACCGGTTTGCAACTCATCATCCCAAAACGATCAAGAACCTTCTCAATGTACCTTTTCTGTAAAAGGCGCAACTCTCATGCTTGCCTGTCTCTGGTGATCTCCATGTCTAAAATCCTCTTTACAGCCCCCAAATCTTTCATCTTGAAATCTCTACCAAGTAGCTTCTTTAAACTATTGATCTCAGATATGCTTGTAGAGGTAACAAGAATATCATCTACATATAGTAGCAGATAGACAAATGATCCATCACAAAGCTTCCTATAGTAGACACAACTGTCATACTCACTCCTTCAGTAACCATGGCCAACCATAAAGTTGTCAAACTTCTTATACCATTGTCTAGGAGACTGCTTTAAACCATATAGAGATTTCTTTAACCTGCAAACATGATCCTTCTTGCTTTCAATCTGGAAACCCTCAAGTTGATCCATATAGATGACTTCCTCAAGATCGCCATGTAGAAAAGCAGTCTTGACATCAAGTTGCTCTAGTTCCATATCATATATAGCAACCATAGCTAGAAGCACACGAATGGAAGTGTGCTTCACAATTGGAGAAAACACCTCATTGAAGTCAATCCCTTTTTTCTGGCTATAGCCTTTTGCAACCAGACGTGCCTTGTACCTTGCATCCTTAACTCCTGGGATTCCCTCCTTCTTCTTGTAGATCCATTTTCAGCCAACAGTCTTCTTATCTTTGGGAAGTTTCACTAAGTCACAAGTCTGATTCTTATGCAGGGACTCAATTTCCTCGGTCATAGCAATACTCCACTAGGAAGATTCAGCACAAATGATAACATCTGAGTAGTTTCTAGGTTTATTGTGCTCCACCCCTTCCGCTACTACCAAACAATAAGCAAAATCTGAGTATGAAAACCTGGCTGGTGGCTTGATAGTCCTTCTGGGTCTGTCTTTGGCGATATTGTACGGTTGTGCCTGTTGAGTACCTTGAGTATCCTCGTCTGTTTCTGAAGTGTCAACCCGAATCTGTTGACCTGACTTAGAAGGAATATCACTTTCAAACTCCACCTGCTGCCTGGAACTCCCACTATCTTCATTGTTTAGCCTTATTACTTCTTCTTTTGGATGCAGCATAGCAGATTCATCAGATGTCACGTCTCTGCTGATGACGAATTTTGGAGACTTAGGGTCTGGACACCATAACTTATAACCTTTCACACCAGAAGCATAGCCAAGGAAAATCCATTTCTTAGCCCTTGGTTCAAGCTTTCCATCATTAATATGAGCATAAGCAGGACAGCCAAATATCTTCAAATCAGAATAATCTGCAGGTTTGCCTGACCACACCTCTTCAGATGTCTTACACTCAATGGAAGTACAAGGAGATTGATTTACTAACTAACAAGCTGTATTAGCAGCTTTTACCTAAAACTCCTTGCCTAAACCTGCATTGGATAACAGACATCTAGCTTTCTCTATCAAAGTCCTGTTCATGCGTTCTGCAACTCCATTCTACTGTGGAGTTTTTACAATTGTGCGGTGTCGAACAATGCCTTCAATCTTGCAAAACTCATTGAATTCGTTATTGCAAAATTCAAGGCCATTATCTGTTCTCAGCCTCTTAATCTGCTTCCCAGTTTGCTTTTCAAGTAAAGTTTTCCACTGCTTGAAGGTTTCAAACACTTGACTTTTCTGTTTCAAGAAATAGACCCAAACTTTGCGAGAAAAATCATCAATGAAAGTGAGCATATAAGCAGCACCCATACCTTTAGAGAGAACCTAAGAAAGACCCCAAAGATTTGAATGGATGTAGTCCAATGTTCCCTTTGTTTTATGGATGGTTGTACTGAAACTCAACCTCTTTTGCTTTCCAAAAACACAATGCTCACAAAATTCTATTTTTCCAGTGTTCTGACCACACAAAAGACCTCTCTTAATCAAAGCAGCCATACCTCTATCATTCATGTGTCCCAACCGCATGTGCCACAACTTTGTCATGTCTGAATCTGAAACTGAAGTAGAAACTGCAGTTGAGTTTGTGACTGTCGAACCATGCAAGAAATACAATGTGCCAATTCTGGTAGCCTTCATCAATACAAGAGCACCTCTAGAAACCTTCAAAACTCCACCTTCACACCCAATCTTACAACCATTCTTCTCAAGAGTGCCCAAAGAGATAAGATTCTTCGTCAAATCTGGAATGTGTTTGACCTCAGACAAGGTCCTAATGACACCGTCATGCATCTTGATCTACACTGTACCAATCCCAGCAACCTTACATACGTGATTATTACCTAACAGAACACCACCATTGATTGGCTTGTAAGTGGCAAACCATTCTCTATTAGGAGTCATATGTTGCGAGGCTCCAGTGTCCATGATCCAGGTATCCTGAAATCTGCCTTGGCCTTGAGTGACACAAAGCAGATCATCACTCTCATTTGCTACCACATGAGCTTCTCCTGGTGGATGGTTCTTCTGATTACTGTCACTTACTTTCTGCTTGTTTTTCAACTTGTAACAATCAGACTTGATGTGCCCTTTCTCCTTGCAATAATTGCATGTCAAATTCTTGTGCCTTGATTTTGATCTTGATTTTCCTGAATTTCGACCTCTCTCCTTTGATCTTCCTCGATCAATGATCAAACCAACACTCTGATCTGATGTCTCAGAAAATGTCAAACTACTATCAATTTTCTCCTTGGCCTGCAAATTAGTCTTAACATTCTCAAGGGAAATATCTTCCCTGCTATAAATCATAGTATCTCGAAAGTGCTTGTATGAAGGAGGCAAAGAACACAATAGCAATAAAACTTGATCCTCATCGTCAATATGAACATCAATCTTACTCAAATCAGTAACAATTGAACTAAACTCTCCAATATGTGATTTCAAAGAAGTACCTTCTAACATACAAAGAGTGTAAAGGCGTTGCTTTAATCGGAGTCTGTTAGTCAAAGATTTTGTCATGTATAGACTTTCCAATTTTAGCCATGCACCAGATGCTGTTCTTTCATCGAGGATTTCTCTCAAAACTTCATTTCCCAAACTGAGTTGAATTGAGGATAGACCTCTATCATCCATGTCATCCCAATCTGCATCGGACATTGACTCTTGTTTTTTCTCCTTACCAAGTAGGGCTCATTTTGTACCTTCTCGTGTCAGAATTGCCATCATTCTAACTTGCCACAGTGCAAAATTGGTGTTTCCATCGAACTTCTCAATTTCAGACTTCACCGTTGATGAAGATGAAGAAGTCATTGCAACAAAACACCCAAAACAAAAATTGAAGAATACAAATTGATGGCCCAAATTAATAAAATTACCCAAATTACAATCTGCCGCCGATGCTACAGTGCCCAACCGTTGCCGCTACAGTATTGCCGGTGACGCTACAGTGCTGCTGTCGACGCTACAATGCCCAACCCATTGAAGCTCGATATGTTCCCTCTTTCGTCGGCTATGGTAAGGAACAGCGGCGGTGATCGGGTGGAAAAAACTGGCCACGCTACAAGGTTTGTACGCCAAAACTCAAACGGAATCCGATCGACTCCAGATCTGGTGCGCCGACCGCTGGGCTGTTCGATGAGGCTTGCCGATGAGGGGAAGAAGACAGATGGTCTCAGATCTGCGAGAGAGATCCAAACGAAAAAGCTTTCCAATTCTCTCTGTTCCTCCCTCTGCTTCTCGGCAGAACGAGGTCGCTGGGCGTTCAACGAGGCTTGCCGGTGTGAGATGCGGGTCGGCCGCTGGGCTGTGCGACGGGTCTCTCTCTCTCTTCCTCCCTCTATCGTCAGATCTGGCAACGAACACACTCCGATTCGATGCGTCAGCAGCATTCGGGTCTCTCTCTCTTCCTCCCTCTATCGTCGGATCTGGCAACAAACACACTGATCTGAGATCGGTGGCAATGGAGTTGTGCGACGGGGATGCTCGTCGGTGGCGTTGGCGGGGACAACTTGCAGTGGTGGCCGAGGAGGAGAGAGGCTGCTTTCCAATTTTGGTGGGTCGTCGGCAATAGTATTTTTTGGTGGGCCGGTGGTGGTGTGCGCTGGCCGCAGGGACGGATAGTCTCGTGTTCTTGGATCCCTTCTTTTTTTTTTTCTTTTCGGCTTTGATACCAATTTGTTAGCAAAAATTAACATGAAGTAATAAAACGAAGAAGAAAACAACACCAGAGTTTTACGTGGTTCAGTCGATGTGACCTACATCTACGGGAAAGACAAAGGGAATACTCTTATTACCAGAGAGAGTGTGTTACAGGAATACAAAGAGTGCGGCTCTCCTCTTTCTCATTATCTTTTTCTTAACTCATAACCCCCGTATGCCTCTATATATATATAGGGATATAAGATAAGGGACAAAAGAGTAATTCTAACTCATTTAAAATACAAGGCATATTCCAACATATAAATTACAATATCAAGTTCCATACCACACTCTTCCATGGAGCAAAAGATTTTCAATACCTCATAGAAGAGTCTATGTCTAGACAAGCCGTTTAGCAAAACTGAGTAAGTCGTCAAGTCTGGATGTTGCCCAAATTTTTGCATCTCCCCTAGAACCCCCAATGCATCAAGAGGTTTTCCAACACAGCACAGTCCACCAATAATGGAAGTGTAAGTAACAATGTCTGGAAACAACCTTTCTTGATGCATCTCCTTGAAAAGCTTCATTGCTTCATCCATCTTTCTACTTTGACAATAACCATTTATCAAGGTGTTATAATTTACTACATTTGGTACATGACCTCTAGCAATCATCAAATGAAACACTACTAGTGCCTGATCCATTTGGCTTTGCAAACAATATCCATGAATTAAAGCATTGTAAGTAACTATTGTTGGAGGAATGCCTCTATGCAACATCTCAGAGAAGAGGTCCATAGCCTCACTTAGCAGCTTTTCTTTGCAAAGCCTACTTATAATAGTGCTATATGCTACAACATCAAGCTTACAACCATACTCTTCAATCTTCTTCAGCATTTGGACTGCCATTTGTGTATTGCCTGCTTTACATAGACCCTTTATGGCAGTACTATAAGTAATTAAATCAGGTTTGTAACCCTTTTGCACCATCTCATCTAAGAGGCTCATCACCTGAGGGCATTTACCTACCAAAGTAAGGCCATTCATAAGAGAATTAATAAACACAGAGCTAGGCTCATAACCATGTTTCAATGCCTTTCCCAACACAGACAAACCAAAATTCACATGTCTCAACTGACAGAAACAATCAATCAAGAGATTAAGACTGTACGTATCATGTTTTACTCCTAATACTTCTACTTGTTTACTCCAAGAAATCACAACTGAATAATGCTTCATTCATGCAACTTCTGCAAAAAGCATGGTAAACTTGATTATTGAAGGCAAAGGTCTCCTTTGAACCATATGATTGAACAAACTAAGAGCATTATCAAGTGTCTTGCACTTTTCATTCAAAGATTCCTTAGACCTAGATTCTTTCCTCTCGACAATACGAATTTTGTGAAAATTAGAGTAGGCCCTTTGTTGGCCAGTATGTGCCTCAGGTGATGAACCACAAACAATAGCCATTCCTGGAAGATTGCAGGCAGATGGGTAGGCATACCTCAATGCCAAAGCATGTCTCAATACCTCAATAATATGTCTAGTAATAGAATATAACATATGTTTAGAGGGCAATAGCCTGACCATTGGCCAAAATGATTACAAAATATATACAGACATTATACGTCTATTGAAATGATTAATAAAATGAGTAAATGTTTCAATTAGATTTTATCTTTCATTACTTTTTTTTTTTTTCCAATCAAAAAATGAGTCATTAACCAATTCGAATAGATACACACATTATATGTCTATTGAAATGGTTAATAAAATGAGTAAATATTTCAATTAGATTTTATCTTTCATTGCTTTTTTTTTTCAATTAAAAAATGAATCATTAACCAATGCTACTCAAACCCAATCAGAATAAGATGTACAACAATTGAAATTCCAGGCTATATATGCATCTCAAGCAGCACTACAACTAAAAACTACACAAATATAGTACAACACATACCACTACACATACTAATTGAACAAAAGTTTTTAAATAAATGCCCTCGATACTAGGGCCAGAGAACCAGTTTCTAAACTTATTAACTTCTAAAAAATAACAAATTTTTAAAATCAACAATCATTTCTAAAATATAAAATTATTAATAATCATATACTCTTTACAATACGATCAAAATCCAAGTGATGAAATTAATTTTTCATATTTTTTGTTATCTTTTGAAATTCTCAACAACTTATAATTTCATTTTGACATTAATTGTTAATTTAAGTTGTTTTCACTTCTAAATTTTTCTAAATTCTCATTTATTGAGTTTTAAGTTATTTAGATTTGATTAAAGCAAGTTTGCCATTATTCTATCAATGATTCCATGCTTGAACTTTCCAAGTTGAAGGTGGGGACTGTACAAAATGGAAAGAGAGAGGCTATGGAGTGGCAACCTCCACCGATGCATCATTTTTAAGTTCAACGCTAATGGGGCTCTTATGGTAAGCCCTTGGCCCCAGTGGGTATTATTTGAGAGGGAAGGATTGGGAAAGTAAGGTGTTTGTTCTCCAAGGCAATTGGTGTGGCAACATCCAATTGGGGCAGAATTGGAGGCCATCCGGGAAGCTACTAAATTGTGGGTAAATTAGAGTGATGCCAAGGTAGCAAGTTAATCATTGAAAGCGATTCCTTGGTGGGGATCTCTTGGCTTAATCAACACGCACGGGGTGACAGGCATAAGGGGCCTACTGTGAGGCAATGATAGAAAAGTCGTATGATTAGAACGACTAGTATTAATGAGGTTGAGATATTTGCAATTAGGGAGGCAGGAGAGCTATAGTGTTAATGGAATAAGGTAAGTGGGGCTTCGCTGATTATTAAAAATGACTCTCATACCACACATATATGACTAAACAATTAAGAATAAAGACTTTGAAAACTCATATTAGGATTCTATCACATCAACAATAGAACAATGAACTGAGGTTTTTTTGCCTATTAGTCTTATGAGAGTAAATATTTTATAGACTTTTTAACTAAACAAAGCAAAACATACCACATAGACTTAGTGGCCTGAAACTTAAAGTCCTTGAGCATTAGGGTTATATATTGTAAATATAAATCACTCTGTATAAGTGTTTTGTGTGTGTGTTTTTTGTTGCTATAGGATACTTTTTTGTTTTTAATTTAATAAAAGTGCAAAGAATTTTTGTATATATAAAAAATGACTAAATGAAAAAGGAAGCTATTTCCAAGATTGGACAAAGCAAACTAAATTGGATAAAGATTGCAAAAATTGCTATAAAGAATAATTACATAATATTATCAAAATATTAAATAGTTTTTAAACATTTGACTAGTGTGTAATCCTTAGAAAGAAATACAATAAATTTGTTTATTACCTTAAAGTGTAAAGGACCTCTACTAGTAATATAAAATCCTTTTTTCATTTCTTTACTTTGTGGCGGCAAGAGCAACAACAATAGAATACAGACCTCATATCATGAGTGGAGACCAAAAGAGTTGCACAATCTTTTTGTTACTTGTATTGGCGTTACCATGGCCAAATCGGGCACAAGTGATTACCCTGACTTAAGTCCTTTTAAAGACCCAGTCGTTGTTTAAATGTTCAACAACTTAAGTTGTGATCTCCTCAACGTCCAATGTGCCTGCAAAAATGATCATCTCGGCAACCATGTTGTGGCAATCATTAATAACTATCACTTTAAGTTTGGCGTGAATGAGTTTGCCACTACATTATTTTGGTGTCATTTTAACTTTGGTCCTGCTAACCATGGAGGTGGCTACAAGATGTACTGGTACGGTGATAGACTTAACTTCATATGTGGTTATTATAAAATAACACTTGCTAACTGCAATTGGGTGGCCAAAGATGACGGCTTATATTTGTATGATCGCACTTTGAAAACCTACTCGAAACACTATGGGTGTGCACCTTTTTCCTTTTCGTTGCTATTGTTGTGTTTTTTTTTTTTTTTTTGAGCATAGGACCCTTCTAAAATGCTATTGGCCTCCCATGTATATGATGAACCTATTTTGATTTGCTACAAGATTTTCATGGGGCAAGATTCAAAAAACCTACTTGCGGCTATATTACATAAACCCGTATATGAGGGTCCCAAAAAAGCATTCTTTTGAACTATAATTAGTCATCATTTATAAAGCAATTAGAAAAATGTTGCAGATTTAAATATTTAGAAAGAATTTGACACCTTATGGCTTAAGCCCGAGAATTGGGAGTGAATTGGGGATATAATGTATCTAGCCTAGGTGGCAGCAACCTGACCAAGGGTAAAAATTAATAAAATGAAAAAAATGTTTTAATTAGATTTTATTGTTTTTTTTTAATTAACAATAAGTGATTAATCAATACTACTCAAACCCAATCACAATAAGATCTAGAAGAATTGGACCTGCAGACTATCTATGTTAAATTAATTAACATGAGTGGCCATGTTATTTAAAGTATGACCCAAAATAAAAGGCCTAATATGATGGTCGGTTAGACATAACGGTAATTATCTTCCCATTTAAGATAACTATTACAGAAAGGGAGGATCTTCCTATTTAAGGTAACGGTTACAGGAAAGGAATAATGTGTATATATATATACTATTACAGACTTTTCCTGTTCTCAACCATCAAAGAGAAAACGAAAAGAAAAGAAAGGGAAGAGTAGGAGAAAAGGGAAAACAAAAGAAAGAGAGGATTCTCATCTTCGCTACGGGACATCAGCATAATGGACAACGGTATGTTGATTTCATTACAATTTTATTACTAGTATTCGCATAAAGAAAAGATCCTGCATTATAAAAATAGGAATTTCATAAAGAGAAATTCTAGAAAAGTCCAACAATTGGTATCAGAGCAGGTCTGCGAATACTGCAATTGTTTTCTTTTATTTATTTGTGCGTCGTACAGTGTTTTATTTTTTTTATTTGCGTATAATGGACAACGTGGGGTACAAAACAAATAATTTTGGTTTCTATCTATTTGCTGCGTTTAATGGATAACGACGACGGCTGGCGTTGAAAGGGGAAACGCCAGCCATGGAGGATCTGCACCGCCAAAACGGCCGGTGTCGAAAGGAAAAAGGAAAGCCGGCACGAGGACTGTACACTGCCGGACCCGAACGGATCTGGGTATGGCGGATTGGCCTCACCGTGAAGGCTGTGCTTCCGGGTAAAGCCGTCGACCCGAACGGATTTGGGTATGGCTGAGGTTCTGGGAACCGCTAGAGACACGAATCAAGTGTGGATTCGGTGAAAGCTGTGCTTCCGAGCACGGCCGAGACCCGAATCAATCCGGGTATAAAGGGACGGCCTGTGTTTCCGTTGTCGGTGGGAGACCCAAATTGGTCTGGGTTTTCTCCTGGGAATGGCCGGAGACACAAATCGGTCTGGTCTGGCAGGTACGGCGGAACCCGGTCGCTTATGGGGTATGCGTCGGTCGCTGTATTGTGCGACGCGGGCTTGCCGGTGTGGGATGTGCGCCGGCCGCTGAACTCTGTGCCACAGGGCTCCGTTGACCCATCAGAGGCAACGCCTAGAGGCAACACGCGGGCGACCCCCGCAGTATGGTGGTGCTGCCACTTTGGGTCCCTGGTCGGAGGCAGCACGTGGGTTTTGTTGCTTGTAGTATGGTGCTGCTGCAAGTCCTCGACCGGTGGTGGAGAGGAAATTTTCGAATGGATGGCACCATGTAAAGGGGACCGGTTACTGGAACAGTACGCCAATGCGAACGGTGTTAACTCCCACATAAAGGATAATTTAAATCCTCATAATTGAAGATTTTTTAAAAGTTTTTTGAGATCACATCAACATGAATTAAATATTGAAAGCTTGTTAGTCACCAAAGTGGCCTGGCTTGAAAGGATTTGAATAGTTGATTGTGACTTTCAAATTGTTCATTTTTTGGATGCTAATAAAATGTTGAAATGAACAATTATGGTTATTAATTATGAAGCTAGGAGATCATCCAAAGATGGATCATTGCTTGTAATTAATGACACTAGAAGGGATTGATTGATATACTAGGTAAACGTGATTATATATCCAAAGATGACATTCATGTTAACTCTAGTATGATTAATTGATCTATTAAAGTGTATTTAAATTAGCATCATTATTGATTAAAGTTATATATTTGAGGATCACCCAAAGGTGAACTTAAATACATGATTAAAATTTGTAGTATATGTATCTGAATCCATTAGGGTTTACTCAAAGCATTAAGGTATAAATTTGGATTATGTTTGCAGCTTCCAGTAATGTATTCGCCTTAGGCAATTTGATGATCAAATTCAATGGGCTGAACTATGCAGAATGGTCTGAGCATATTCAATTTCATTTAGTTGTTTTGGGCTTAGACTTAGCAGTCATTTCAGATGAAAAGCTTGCAGCCATTACCCGGACCAGTACAGAATTTGATAAGTCTCTTTATGAGGCTTGGGTACGGTCCAATAGGCTGAGTTTGAATTTGATGCGGATGACGATAGCTGAAAATGTAAAGCCATCGATGCCTAAGACGGAAAATGCGAGGGAATTTATGATGAGAATTAAGGAATACTCTCAATCAGATATAGCTGATAAATCCATCATAGGAACCCTAATGAGTGAGCTGACAACCAGGAAATTTGATTGGTCACAGCCCATTCATGATCATGTGACTAGTATGGCTAATCTAGCAAACAATGGGCATGGATGTAAGTGAATCCTTTTTGGTTCAATTCATCTAAACTCACTGCCTCCTGAATTTGGCCAGTTCTAAGTGAATTATAACACTATTAAAGAGAAATGGAACTTTCAGGAAATTAAGGCTATGTTAGCTCAGGAGGAAGGGAGATTAAAGAAGATAAAGGATTGCTCCATTCATCTCATTGTTCATAATGATGCTAGTGGTAGTAAGTCTAAACCATATAAGAAAAATGAGAAGAAGGACAAAGCCTCTATAAAAGTCACTGGAGGTCAGATCCAAAAGGATCAGAAATACTTCTTCTGCAAAAGGATGGGTCACTTCAAGAAGTGCCCAACAATACTTGGTGGTTAGACTCTGGAGCCACTATTCATGTGTTACATATTATGCAGGGATTCCTTTCAATCCAGCCCATAACAGGAATTGAGAAGTTCCTCTATATGGGAAACAGAATGAAGGCACAAATAGAAGGAATTGGGACGTATAGATTAATCTTAGATACTAAGTGTCATCTGGATCTAAAAAAGTGTCTCTATGTTCCTGAATGTGCTAGAAATTTAGTTTCTATTGGAAAGTTGGATAAAGAAGGATTTAACCTTAAGATTGGAAACAGTGCATTTTCATTGTATAGACATTCGTACTTTTATGGATCTGGTATTTTGATTGATGATTTGTACCGTTTTAATCTTGATGCTATATATGTTGATTCCATATTTCTTGTTAAGCATAGTATAGGTAACAAATGCAATGTGCATGATGATAGTTCTGCTTTCTTATGGCATCAAAGATTGGGTCATATATCCAAAGAAAGGATATTGAGGTTGGTGAAAGGTGATGTCCTACCTCAATTGGATTTTACTGATTGGGATGTATGTGTTGATTGTATAAAAGGGAAACAAATAAGACATACATCAAAGAACCCAGCCATGAGAAGTAATGAGCCTTTAGAATTGATACACATTGATATTTGTGGCC
Organism: Ceriops tagal; assembly: GCA_021533255.1. Lineage (NCBI taxonomy): Eukaryota > Viridiplantae > Streptophyta > Magnoliopsida > Malpighiales > Rhizophoraceae > Ceriops > Ceriops tagal. The sequence goes on from CM038602.1 coordinate 10,811,205, forward strand.
CATTTGATGTCCCAACATGGGTTGGTGAGAAATATTTCATCACATTTATAAATGACTACTCACAGTATTGTTACTTATATCTACTGCATGAAAAGTCCCAGTTAGTAAACACCTTATAGGTGTTTATTAATAAAGTGGAAAGGCATTAGATAGAAAAGTAAAAGTGATTAAGTCAGACAAGGGTGGTAAATATAATGGAAAATTCAATGAAAGTGGACAATGTCCTGGTCCATTTGCAAAACTTCTTGAAAGTTAAGGCATATGTGCACAGTACACAATGCCTGGTACACCACAACAGAATAGTGTAGTGGAAAGGCGGAATCGCACACTTATGGATATGGTTAGGAGCATGTTAAGTTACAGTATTGTACCTTTATCCTTGTGGATGCATGCATTAAGGACTGTTGCATATCTGCTGAACAGGGTTCCTAGTAAGGCTGTCCCTAAGACTCCTTACGAGTTATGGACAAGAAGGAAACCCAGTTTGAGACACCTCCATGTTTGGGGTTGTTCAGTAGAAGTAAGGATATATAATCCACATGAAGGAAAGCTTGATGCAAGAACCATTAGTGGTTACTTTATTAGCTATCCTAAAAAGTCGAAAGGGTATAGGTTCTATTGTCCTAACCATAGTACTAGAATAGTTGAATCTGGTAATGCTCGGTTCATTGAAAATGGCCAATTCAGTGGGAGTGGGGAATCACGAAAGGTGGATATTAAAGAATTACAAAATGAAAGATCCATAGTGAGTACTCCTACTCAAGTTGGTATCCCCACACCCAGTGTTTCTACTCAAATTGTTGTTCCTTATGTTGCATCACAGTCACGTGACATGCAAGGACAACAAATTGATACTCGAAACACGCAAAGTGAACACATAAGAGATGAACCAAGTGACAATGTTCAATTTACAAATGAACAAGTGATACCACAAGAAATGGCATTACGGAGGTCTACAAGACAGAAAAGGCCAGCTGTTTCGAATGATTGTGGTTTACTCACTTGAGCATGAATCGGAATTGAGCATTGATAAAGATCCAGTCTCATTTAAACAAGCCGTGGAATGTAATGATTATGAAAGGTGGTTCAATGCCATGAAGGAAGAGATGAAATCGATGGATGTAAACCAAGTCTGGGAACTTGTGGAGTTGCCTGAAGGATCAAAACAAGTTAGTTATAAGTGGGTCTTTAAGACCAAGCGAAACTCAAAAGGTAACATTGAAAGGTATAAGGCCAAACTTGTTGCCAAAGGTTTCACTCAAAGGGATGGTATTGACTATAAGGAGACTTTCTCTCCAGTCTCTAAGAAAGACTCCTTAAGAATTATTATGGCTTTGGTGGCTCATAATGATCTAGAGCTTTACCAAATGGATGTAAGGACCGCCTTTCTAAATGGTGATTTAGAAGAGGAAGTGTATATGGACCAACCTGAAGGTTTCATCACCATCGGGCAAGAAAATTTATTGTGTAAATTAAAGAAATTGATATATAGACTGAAACAAACCTTTCGACAATGGTATATTAAGTTCAATAATACCATTACGTCATACGGTTTTGTAGAGAACACCGTTGATTGGTGTATCTATATGAAGGTCAGTGGGAGCAAGTTCATTATATAAGTCATATATGCCGATGACATTCTTTTGGCTACTAATGACATAGGTTTGTTACATGATGTCAAGAAATTTCTCTCTGAAACTTTTGAAATGAAAGATATGAATGAGGCATCCTATGTGATAGGAATAGAGATATTCCATGATAGATCACAAGGATTGTTAGGATTGTCTCAGAAAGGCTATATCAATAAAGTATTAGAGAGATTTAGAATGGAAAATTGCTCAACAGGAATAGTTCCAATTCAGAAAAGGGACAAGTTCAGTGAATTGCAATGTCCAAAGAATGATTTGGAACGGAAAGCGATGGAATCTATTCCCTATGCATCACTGGTAGGAAGCCTGAAGTATGCACAAACATATACTCAGCTAGACATCAGTTTCGCAGTTGGAATATTATGCCGATATCAAAGTAATCCTGGAATAGATCATTGAAAAGCTAGAAAGAAAGTACTTAGGTACTTACAAGGCACCAAAGATTATATGCTTACTTATAAAAGATCAAGTCATCTTGAAGTAGTAGGCTACTCGGATTCAGATTATGCTGGATGTGTAGACTCGAGGAAATCTACATTTGGTTACATGTTTCTCCTAGCTAGAGGAAAAGTTTCCTGGAAAAGTGGGAAGCAGTCTGTCATTGCTACTTCCATTATGGAAGCTAAATTTGTAGCATGCTTTAAGGCTACTATTCATGCATTATGGTTGCGGAATTTTATCTTAAGGCTTGGTTTGGTCGACAGTATAGAAAAGCCGTTAAGAATTTATTGTGATAATTTCGCAGCTATTTTCTTCTCTAAGAATGATAGGTATTCTAAAAGTGCGAAACATATGGATTTGAAATACCTATCTGTTAAAGAAGAAGTGCAAAACCAAAGAGTGTCCATTGAGCATATTGGCACTGAGTTGATGATAACAGACCCATCAACTAAAGGTTTGCCACCGAAAACATTTACTGGACATGTTGATCAGATGGGCATTATGGACAGGTCCTCATTCTCTTGAAAGCCAATATTTTAGGATGCTTATATCATTGTGACACTCATGAATTCAATTAAGGTTATGGTTTTGCTTGTGCTTTGTTATCTCCGTTTAGTTGTATACAATTATAGTTTGTGAGATAACTAATAGCATATATGGAAATGACAATTTAAAGTTTCAATGTTCCTCAGTAAGGTTATTATGAATTATGATGATTATGTGATACATGGAAGGAATCATGTCGCTAAAAGATGTGTGACCGCCATGATCCAATCATTTTAATTCAATCAAGTATTGTGATTTGATGATCTTTAAGGATTGTGCACACTTATTTGTTATTGATTCATCAAGTCATAACATAGGCCAAGTGGGAGATTGTTAAATTAATTAACATGAGTGGCCCATGTTATTTAAAGTATGACCCAAAATAAAAGGCCTAATATGATGGTCAGTTAGGCATAACAGTAATTTGGGTCATCGGGTTTAAAATTCCTCCACTCTCCTTATTAAGAATAACCGTTACAGGAAGAGGAGAATCTTCCCATTTAAGATAACTATTACAGAAAGGGAGGATCTTCCTATTTAAGGTAACGGTTACAGAAAAGGAATAATGTGTATATATATATATACTATTACAGACTTTTCCTGTTCTCAACCATCAAAGAGAAAACGAAAAGAAAAGAAAGGGAAGAGTACGAGAAAAGGGAAAAACGTTCAGGAACAAAAGAAAGGGAGGATTCTCATCTTCGCTATAGGACATCAGTATAATGGACAACGGTATGTTGATTTCATTATAGTTTTGTTGCTAGTATTCGCATAAAGAAAAGATCCTGCATTATAGAAATAGGAATTTCATAAAGAGAAATTCTAGAAAAGTCCAACAATCTATAGACATGAAGCCAAAAATTACACAGATATAGCACAACAAATACCATGGCACGCACGACTCAAACAAAAATTGACAAGAGTTCTTAAGCCATTCTTGGTTGTGCAATTCAGTCCCACAATAGGCAAACTAACTATGTTGGAATCAATGATATTTTAATTTTTTTTATTTCATATTAAAAATAAATATATTAATTTACATATTTATAAGACAATCCTTGTCATGTCATACACTTTAAAAGATAAAGAATTAAAAAATATATATTGTATATGTGGGAATAACCTAAAATATAAAAAGTGTGATGGGTCGTGGCAAGTGACAACCCGGTATGCCATAAGAAATGAACACATCGATTATAAAGCCAGAGGTCCAAGGGATTTGTCAATTCCTTGGTTATGCGAAGAGGAAAATTAATAAAAAAAATTAAAAAGGGAAATGTGAAGAGCAATGGCCACCGATAATGGCATGCTAATCATGGAGGTGTTCGCTGCAGGGTCTGCGGGAGCGGTCTAGGGGACTTTCTGGCGATCATCCTTCGAAAACAATACTCGAAGCCCCTGCAGTTGGACACGATAATGTGTTTTGATGTAATATTGTATTCAAGTGTTTGGCACTTAACCGCATTGTTCCTTTGTTCCTTAATTAGATTGAGGAAGAAGTACAGCAATCAACCTCTTTGATAGTTTGTATCCGGTTTTAGATGACAAATCTTTGAAAAAATATGGAACCGGTGCTTCCTTGATATAGAAGCAATAAAAATAATAATAATAATAAGTATTTTTAACATTTTATGAATTTTTATAATTAAATTAAAATTTTTCATATCTTTATTTAAATTATAAATTTTTAAATTTGCTTTTAAAAAATTATTTTTAAATACAAAGTAATCAAAAATTATATGTCTCAATATAACATATGTTACTATATCTACCACCACAACACTTCTTGAAAATGTCATTAAAACACTTAGTGACATTGGTTAAAGTGATGTTTATAAAATATTTGTGTAGATTTATAATGACAATTTTTTTACTTTTGTAATATATCTCAAACGTCATAAAAGACTTATTTTGTTGTTGCCCAGTCATGATAAGATGTATAAGAATTGGACCTAGCACCGTTACAAGCAAAGTGGCAAAGAGTGTCAAAATGCCCTTTCATGTTGCCGTGACAGCAATTGCGACTCCTTACAGCATATGGCAGTGTCGCATAATGTATTACTGGTACCATTAGCAGAAAGACCTTCCGGGGTCTGGGATGGGAGGCTTTACACGGATACTGCATTCAGGCCGTCCTGACGACCTGATGGATGAGATTCCCACTCTAGTAGTTGATCCTCTTCCAGCGGACATGGATAGGGTGAGTATGCTTTGTTCTTTATTCTTCGCCACTCCTGCATTTTTTTCCGTGTTGTGGCCCTCTGCTCGTTAAGAAGTGTTAGGCTACTTTCTTTTGAAATGTGCCTTCAGTGATAGACAGGGATACTTTTGACTACTGCAGATTGGCTTTGTACCATGATTTTTCTGGTTACTTAGAAATGAACGCTTATACTCTGAATGATATAGAAAATTCCATGCTTTATAGACTGAATTGTAATTCAGCACTTCCATATCTACAAGCTTGTTAAATGCACCAAAAGAGAAAGCAGGAATGGTTGACTTTTGATCTCATAACTTCTGTGTTTGATTCGCATCTTCTGTTCTAACAGCAAATCAACTATAGCAATAGACAGGAACTTTAATACCTTTCACACCGTATATTAAGACTATATTTTGAAACTTTAAAGTTCAATTGCTAGAAAACTAGTGAAAGTTAGGTGACTTGTTTACTTCAGTCATATGCTTCTGTAGAACCTCTATTTGAACGTGTTCCTTTGTTCTCAGTCTCTTTCCTACATTTCTGACTGGACATGCTGCTGTGTTCTCTGGATGAATCTGTCTCAGTAATACTTCCTGTTACATGGTTTCCATTTCCATAATCTGGGTTATGTAGTCCTCAATAGACTGTGGGCTTTTGTGAAATGGCTAGAAAATGGCACAATTGAGGAAGAGTAAGTACTTCTATTGTATGATCTAGATTTTGAAGTAATTTTGCTTCTGGTATGTGTTGATCTCACTACTTGTATTTGTGCAGATACATATTAATGGCAGAACCTGATTACTTCTCGAGGGGCTTAAATACATGGTTTATTTTTTCTATTTGTCTTTTTTTTGGGGGGGTTGAGTTTGCTTAAATACATGGTTGTGCTAATAAACATTTGACTTCAACTTTATTTGCATGACGGCTTATATTTGCATGATCATCCTTATGAAACAAACTTAAAACACAGCAGATTATGGAAATGATGTGTCTAGGGTATGCAATCTTGTACTTTTTTTTTTCCACTTGAGTACACTTAGCACCTTTGTCACTCATAAATAAAAGATGAAATAAACTGACAACTATACAAGATAATTAGAGATCTCTTTGTTGTACTATGTTCATTAGCTTTTTTCCCCCTTTTTTTTTTTTGTTTTTGTGCACAGGACCCCTCTAAAATGCTATTCCCCTCTCATGTAAATGATGACCCTGTTTTGATTTGCCACAAGATTTTTACGGAGAAAGATTCAAATAACCAACTTGTGGCTATATTACATAAATGCATAAATGAGGGTCCCGAAAAAAATTCTTCCGAACTATAATTAGTTCGCATTTATGAAACAATTAGAAAAAATGTCATCTACCTCGTATTTAAATATTTGGAAAGAATTTAATACCTTATGTCTTGACCCCGAAAAGTGAAAGTAAATTGGGCGTATAATATGTATAGTATTATAATATAACATATGGCTAGATGGTAGCAATTGACCTTTGGTCAAAATAATTACAGAATATATTCAGACGACGTAATATGTCAATTAAAATAATTAATAAAATGAATAAATATTTCAATTAGATTTTATCGTTTTTTGTTTTTTTTAATCAAAAATAAGTCATTAATCAATGTTACTCAAACTCAGTCACGATAAGATATATAAAAATTGGAATTCTAGGCTACATATGCATATCAAGCAACACTATAGCCAAAAACTATACAAATATAGTACAACACATACCATTACACGTACCAATTGAACAAAAGCTTTCAAGTAAATGCCCTTAACGTCGAAGCGGAGAAAAGTAACAAATGTTTAAAATCAATGATCATTTCTAACATATAAAATTATTAATGATTATATACTCTTTATAACATTTTAAAAATTTGATTAATAAAATTAATTGTTTATATTTTTTATTTTATTTTAAAAACTTCAACAATCTATGATCTTATTTTGATATTTATTGTTAGTTTAAGTTGTCACTTTTGAATTATTTTAAACTCTTATTTTTTGAGTTTTTTAAGTATTTAGATTTGATTAAAGCAAGGTTGCCATTATTCTATCAATAATTACATGCTTGATCTTTTCTAAGTGGAGGGTGGGGACTAAACAAAAAGGAAGGAGAGAGGCTATGGAGTGGCAACCTCCACCGATGCATCGTTTCTAAGTTCAACACTAATCGGGCTTGTATGGTAAGCCTTGGGCCCAGCCGGTATTATTGGAGGGGTCTTGAGAGGGGAGGATTAGGAAAGTAAGGTGGTCGTTCTCCCAGGCAATAGGCGTGACAATATCCAAATGGGACAGAATTGGAGGCCGTCCGGGAAGCTACGAAATTGTGGGTAAATTGGAGTGAGGTCCAAGGCAGCAAGTTAATGATCGAAAGCGATTCCTTGGCGGCGATCTCTTGGCTTAATCAACGCGAAAAGCGACCTTGAGAGTATGTACGTGTTGTTAATGAAATTAGGAGCAGAAGGCGTGGGGAAGTCTCCTTTCAGTTTCAGACCAAAAAGGGAGTCAAATAACTTTTGCTGATGCTGATGCAAAGTCGAGTCGGGAGTGGGAAGAGTGGCTGATCTAGTTGTTCGGCTGTAGGAGGTTGCCTTAGACAGAGGATCTCACAACAAGTTCGGCTTGGTTCTTGGTAAGGAGGCTCACAATTGACCACGAACTATATATATCCTACATCAGATTTGAGAATAGTGTTGTCGGGCCTACCGCATTCTCCTTTATACCCTCCATTGATCACTTTGGGCCTGGAGAGGCTTCAGAGGTCACGCATCTCTTGTCCAGTACACCAAAGTACGAGACCCCATTATCAATTCACAATATACCACGTTTACACTAAATTTCATTCGGTCTAGCAATGGTATTAGAAAGGAGGGGTTCCGTTTTGATGCTGTGTACGTGCGTGTTTTTGGTTGGTAGAGGAGATTTTTTTGTTTGCAGTTTAATGCATAGTGTAAAAAATTTTTGTATATATACAACTTACCATTAAAAAAAAATATAAATTTTTTATTTGACAACTATATACCAAATGAAAAGAAATGTTATTTCTAAGATAAGATAAATCAAATTAAATTATATAATAGAATACAAAAGTATAAGTGATAACAAATCTAATGACTGCAATAATTATCGTATCTGATAAAAATATCAAAATATTAAATACTTTTCAAAATTTTAATTAATAAATAATCCTTATAAGGTAATACAATAAATTTTATTTATTACCTTAACGTATAATGGACCACTACTAATGATATAAATTTTTTTTGTCATTTCTTTTGTACTTTGTGGCAGCAGCAACAACAATAGAATACAAACCACGTATCATGAGTGCAGACCAAAAGAGTTATGCAATCTTTTTCTTACTTGTATTGGCGTTACCATGGCCAAATCGTGCCCTGTCCAACGCGGGCACAAGTGATTACGTTGACAAACTTCGTTTTCGTTTCAAAGATAAATTCGTTGTTAACATTGTCAACAACTTAAGTCGTGACATTCTCAACGTCCGATGTGCCTCCAAAGATGATCATCTCGGCGACCATGCTGTGGCAATCAATGATAACTATCACTTTACTTTTGGCGTGGATTTTGTTTTCTTTACATTATATTGGTGTAATTTTAACTTTAGTCCTGCTAAACATGGGGGTGGCTACAAGATCTACAGGTTCAATCGAAAACTTAACCGTTCATGTGGTTATGGAAACATCTATCCCGCTAATTGCACTTGGGTGGCCACAGATGACGGCTTATATTTGCATGATCATCCTTCAGAAACCACCTTGAAATACTATGAGTGGCAAAAATGATGTGTCTAGGGTATGTAATTTTGTACTTTGGTTTTTCAACTTAAGTACACTCAACACCTATATCACTCACAAATAAAAGATGAAATAAACTCTCAACTTCTTTGATTATTTGGGTTGTTTCTTATGAGACAATTACTGTGTCCACAACCTTTTTCCCTTTTTTTTTTTTGTTTTTGTGCACAGGACCCCTCTAAAATGCTATTAGCCTCTCATGTAAATGATGACCCTATTTTCATTTGCCACAAGATTTTCGTGGAAAAAGATTCAAATAATTAACTTGTAGCTATATTACATAAACGCATAAATGAAGGTTCCAAAAAACATTCTTCCCAAACCATAATTAGTCCGCATTTATTAAGCAATTAGAAAAAATGCCACCAGCCTTAGATTTAAATGTTTAGAAGGAATTTGACACCTTATAACTTGACCTCAGGAATTAAAAGTGAATTGGGCATATAATATGTCTAGTAATAGAATATAACATATGGATAGATGACAACAGCCTGACCATTAGCCAAAATGGTTACAAAATATACACAGACATTATACCTTTCATTGCTTTTTTTTTCAATCAAAAAATGAGTCATTAACCAATACTACTCAAATTTAGTCAAAATAAGATATATAAAAATTGGAATTTCAAGCTATATATGCATATCAAGTAGCGCTACAACCAAAAACTACACAGATATAGTACAACACATACCACTATACATACTAATTGAACAAAAACTTTTAAGTAAATGCCCTCGACACCATGGGCTGGAGAACCAATTTCTAAACTAATTAACTTCAAAAAAATAACAAATTTTTTAAATCAATGATCATTTTTAAGATATAAAATTATTAATAATTATATAATCTTTACAATACGATCAAAATCTAAGTGATAAAATTAATCTTTCATATCTAAAATATAACCTAAAATATAAAAAGTGTGAATGGGTCGTGGCAAGTGACAACCCGGTATGCCATAAGAAATGAACACATTGATTATGAAGCGAGATGTCCAAGGGATTTGTCAATTCCTTGGTTATGCGAAGAGGAAAATTCAAAAAGGAAGGAGAGAGGCTATGGAGTGGCAACCTCCGCCGATGCA
>CM038602.1:10821050-10835696 GCA_021533255.1 Ceriops tagal
AATTTTGAAAATAGTTTCCTTTTTCATTTGTTTTTTTATATAAAAAAATTCTTTACAATTTTATTAAATTAAAAACAAAAAAGTATCATGTAGCAACAAAAAACACATACACACACAAAACACTTATACAGAATAATTTATACTTACAATACATAACCCTAGTGCTCATGGGCCTTACGATTCAAGCCACTGAGTTTATGTGGTATGTTTTGCTTTGTTAAAGTATCTAAAAAATTTTTATACTAGTAAGATTGAAAGGCAAAAGAAAATCAGTTTATTGTTCTATTGGTGATGTGATAGAATACTAATATGAGTTTTCAAAGTATTTATTCCCAATTGTTTAGTCATATATCTGAGGTATGAGAGTCATTTTTAATAATTAGCGAAGCCCCATTCCCCTTATTCCATTAACGCTACAGCTCTCTTGCCTTCCTAATTGCAAATATCTCAACCTCATTAATACTAGTCGTTCTAATCATACAACTTTTCTATCATTGCCTTATAGTAGGCCCTTTATGCTTGTCACCCCGTGCGCGTTGATTAAGCCAAGAGATCTAGGAGAAAAAGAAAAGTTTTTTAGGAGCAAATTGGAAGAGGATTCTCGTCTTTGCTACAGGACCTCAGCATCATGGACAATGATATGTTGATTCCATTACGATTTATGTGCTAGTATTCGCATAAAGAAAAGATCCTGCATTATAGAAATAAGAATTTCAAAAAAGAGAAATTCTAGAAAATTCCAACAATTGGTATCAGAGCGGGTCTGCGAATACTGCTATTTGCTTTTTCTTTTTCTTTTTATTATTTGCGCTAGAACGCTGGGGCCTATAAAGGGAAAAGGCCAGTGTCGAAAGGAAAAGTGGAAAAATGTGTCAGACTACTGGAATAGTACGCCGACGGCGTATTGGCCGATGTTGACTCCCACAGAATGGAAAATTACATCAACATAAATCAAATGTTGAAAGCTTGTTAGTCACTAAAGTGAGCTGGCTTGAAAGGATTTGAACATTTGATTGAGAATCTCAATTGTTCATTTCTTTGGATGCTAATAAAATGTTGTACATATTTGAAATGAACAATTGTGGTTATTAATTATAAAGCTAGGAGATCATCCAAAGATGGATCATTACTTGTAATTAATGACACTAAAGGGGATTGATTGATATACTGGGTAAACATGATTACATATCCAAAGATAACATTCATGTTAACTCTAGTATGATTGATTGATCTATCAAAGTATATCTAAATTAGCATCATTATTGATTAAAGTTATGTATTTGAGGATCACCCAAAGGTGAACTTAAATACATAATCAAAGTTTGTAATGTATGTATCTGAATCCATTTGAGTTTACTTAAAGCATTAAAGTGTAAATTTGGATCATGTTTGCAGCTTCCAATAATGTATTCGCCTTAGGCAATGCAATGATCAAATTCAATGGGTTGAACTATGTGGAATGGTCTGAGCATATTCAGTTTCATTTATGTATTTTGGGCTTGGACTTAGCAGTCATCTCGGATGAAAAGCCTGCAGCCATTACTGAGACCAGTACAGAATTTGATAAGTCTCTTTATGAGGCTTGGGTACGGTTTAATAGGCTGAGTTTGAATTTGATGCGAATGACGATAGCTGAAAATGTCAAGCCATCGATGCCTAAGACAGAAAATGCTAAGGAATTTATGATGAGAATTAAGGAATACTCTCAATCAGATATAGCAGATAAATCCATTGTAGGAACCCTAATGAGTGAGTTGACGACCAAGAAATTTGATTGGTCACAGCCTATTCATGATCATGTGACTAATATGGCTAATCTAGTAGCAAAGTTGAAAACAATAGGCATGGATGTGAGTGAATCCTTTTTGGTTCAATTCATCATCAACTCACTGCCTCCTGAATTTGGCCAGTTCCAAGTGAATTATAACATTATTAAAGAGAAATGAAACTTTCAAGAAATTAAGGCCATGTTAGTTCAGGAAGAAGGGAGATTAAAGAAGATGAAGGATCACTCCATTCATTTTGCTGTTCGTAATAATGTTAGTAGTAGCAAGTCTAAACTATATAAGAAGAGTAAGAAGAGTAAGAAGAAGGACAAAGCCTCTATGAAAGTCACTGGAGGTCAGATCCAAAAGGATCAGAAATGCTTCTTCTGCAAAAAGATGAGTCACTTCAAGAAAGATTGTCCAAAAAGAAAGCCTTGGTTCGAAAAGAAAGGTATGTACTACATATTAGTATGTTTTGAATCAAATGTAATTGAAGTACCCAATAATACTTGGTGGTTAGACTCTGGAGTTACTATTCATGTGTCACATATTATGCAGGGATTCCTTTCAATCCAGCCCATAACAGGAACTGAAAAGTTCCTTTATATGGGAAACAGAATGAAGGAACGAATAGAAGGAATTGGGACGTACAGATTGATCTTGGACACTAGGTGTCACCTGGATCTAGAAAAGTGTTTCTATGTTCTTGAAGGTGCTAGGAATTTAGTTTCTATTGCAAAGTTGGATGAAGTAGGATTTAACTTTAAGATTGGAAATGGTGCATTTGCATTGTATAGACATTCGTACTATTATGGATTTGGTACTTTGGTTGATAATTTGTACCGTTTTAATCTTAATGCTATGTATGCTGATTCTCTATTTCTTGTTGAGCATAGTATAGGTAACAAATGTAATGCACATGATGATAGTTTTGCTTTCTTTTGGCATTAAAGATTGGGTCATATATCCAAAGAAAGGATATTAAGGTTGGTGAAAGGTGATGTCCTGCCTCAATTGGATTTTATTGATTGGGACATATGTGTTGACTGTATAAAAGGGAAACAAACAAGACATACATCAAAGACCCCAACCATGAGAAGTAATAAGCCTTTAGAATTGATACACACTGATATTTGTGGCCCCTTTGATATTCCAACATGGGGTGGTGAGAAATATTTCATCACGTTTATAGATGACTACTCACGATATTGTTACTTATATCTACTGCATGAAAAGTCCCAGTCGGTAAACACCTTGGAGGTGTTTATTAATGAAGTGGAAAGGCAATTAGATAGAAAAGTGAAAGTGATTAAGTCAGACAGGGGTGGTGAATATTATGGAAAATTCAATGAAAGTGGACAATGTCCTAGTCCATTTGCAAAACTTCTTGAAAGTCAAGGCATATGTGCATAGTATACAATTATTGGTACACCATAACAGAATGGTGTAGCGGAAAGGCAGAATCACACATTTATGGATATGGTTAGGAGCATGTTGAGTTACAGTATTGTACCTTTATCCTTGTGGATGCATATGTTAAAAACCGCTGCATATCTGCTGAATAGGGTTTCTAGTAAGGCTATCCCTAAGACTCCTTACGAGTTATGGACAGGTAGGAAACCCAGTTTAAGAAACCTTCATGTTTGGGGTTGTTTAGCAGAAGTAAGGATATATAATCCACATGAAGGAAAGCTTGATGCGGGAACCATTAGTGGTCACTTCATTGGCTATCCTGAAAAGTCCAAAGGGTATAGGTTCTATTGTCCTAACCATAGCACTAGAATAGTTGAGTCTGGTAATGCTCGGTTCATTGAAAATGGTCAGTTTAGTGGGAGTGGGGAATCACGAAAAGTGGATATTAGAGAGTTACAAAATGAAAGATCCACAGTGAGCACTCCTACTCAAGTTGGTATCCCCACACTTAGTGTTTTTACTCAAGTTGTTGTTCCTTTTGTTGCATCATAGTCACGTGACATGCAAGGACAACAAATTGATACTTGAAACACGCAAAGTGAACACATAAGAGATGAAACAAGTGATAATGTGCAAGTTACAAATGAGCAAGTGATACCACAAGAAATGGCATTACGGAGGTCTACAAGACAGAAAAGGCCAGCTGTATCGAATGATTATGTAGTTTACTCACTTGAGCATGAATCGGAACTAAGCATTGATAAAGATCTAGTCTCATTTAAACAAGCCATAGAATGTAATGATTTTGAAAAGTGGTTCAATGCCATGAAGGAAGAGATGAAATTAATGGATGTAAATCAAGTCTGGGAACTAGTAGAGTTGCCTGAAGGATCAAAATGAGTTGGCTGTAAGTGGGTCTTCAAGACCAAGCGAAACTCAAAAGGTAACATCGAAAGGTATAAGGCTAGACTTGTTGCCAAAGGTTACATTCAAAAGGATGGTGTTGACTATAAAGAAACTTTCTCTTCGGTCTCTAAGAAAGACTCCTTAAGAATTATTATGGCTTTGGTGGCTCACAATGACCTAGAGCTCCATCAAATGGATGTAAAGACTGCCTTTTTAAATGGTGACTTAGAAGAGGAAGTGTATATGGACCAACTTGAAGATTTCATAACCACAGGGCAAGAAAATTTGGGGTGTAAATTATAGAAATCAATATATGGACTGAAACAAGCCTCTCGACAATGGTATATTAAGTTCAATAATACCATTACGTCATATGGTTTTGTAGAGAATACCGTTGATCGGTGTATCTATATGAAGGTTAGTGGGAGCAAGTTTATTACATTGGTCCTATATGTCGATGACATTCTTTTGGCTACTAATGACAGGTTTGTTACATGATGTCAAGAAATTTCTCTCTGAAACTTTTGAAATGAAAGATATGAATGAGGCATCCTATGTGATGGGAATAAAGATATTCCGCAATAGATCACAAGGATTGTTAGGATTGTCTCAGAAAGGCTATACCAATAAAGTAGTAGAGAGATTTAGAATGGAAAATTGCTCTACAGGAATAGTTCCAATTCAGAAAGGGGACAAGTTCAGTGAATTGCAATGTCTAAAGAATGATTTGGAATGAAAAACAATGGAATCCATTCCCTATGCATCGCTGGTTGGAAGTTTGATGTATGCTTAAACATGCACTTGGCCAGACATTAGTTTCGCTATTGGAATGTTAGGTCGATATCAAAGTAATCCTAGAATAGATCATTGGAAAGATGGAAAGAAAGTACTTGGGTACTTACAAGGCACCAAGGATTATATGCTTACTCATAAAAGATCAAGTCATCTTGAAGTAGTAGGCTACTCGGATTCAGATTATGCTGGATGTGTAGACTCGAGGAAATCTACATTTGGTTACATGTTTCTGCTGGCTAGAGGAGCAGTTTCATGGAAAAGTGGGAAGCAGTCTGTCATTGCTACTTCCACTATGAGGCTAAATTTGTAACATGTTTTGAGGCTACTGTTCATGCATTATGGTTGCGGAATTTTATCTTAAGGCTTGGTTTGGTCGACAGTATAGAAAAGCCGTTAAGAATTTATTGTGATAATTCCGTAGCTGTTTTCTTCTCTAAGAATGATAGGTATTTTAAAGGTGCGAAACACATGGATTTGAAATACCTATCTATTAAGGAAGAAGTGCAAAACCATAGAGTGTCCATTGAGCATATTGATACTGAATTGATGATAGCGGACCCGTTAACTAAAGGTTTGCCACCGAAAACATTCACTGGACATGTTGAATGGATGGGCATTTTGGACAGGTTCTCATTCTCTTGAAAGTCAATATTTTAGGCTGCTTATATCATTGTAACACTCTTGAATTCAATTAAGGTTATGGTTTTGTTTGTGCTTGGTTATCTCCATTTAGTTGTATACAGTTATAGTTTATGAGATAATTGGTAGCATATATGGAATTGACAATTTAAAGTTTCAATGTTCCTCGGTTAGGTTATTATGAATTATGATGATTATGTGATACATGGAAGGAATCATGTCGCTAAAAGATATGTGACTACCATGATCCAATCATTTTAATTCAATCAAGTATTATGGTTTGATGATCTTTAAGTATTGTGTCCACTTATTTGTCATTGATTCATCAAGTCATAACATGGGCTAAGTGGGAGATTGTTAAATTAATTAACGTAAGTGACCCTTGTTATTTAAAGTAGGACTCAAAATAAAAGGCCTAATATGATGGTCAGTTAGGCATAACGGTAATTTAGGTCATTGGGTTTAAAATCCCTCCACTCTCCCTATTTAAAGATAACAGTTACAGGAAAAGAGGAGTAACTACCTATTTAAGGTAACGGTTACAGAAAAGAGGAGTAACTCTGTAACGGTTACAGAAAAGAGTAACTCCCTATTTAAAGATAACGGTTACAGAAAAGGGGAGTAACTCCCTATTTAAGGTAACGATTACAGAAAAGAGGAGTAAATCCCTATTTAAAGATAACGTTTACAGAGTAACTCCCTATTTAAGGTAATGATTACAGAAAAGAGGAGTAACTCCCTATTTAAGGTAACGGTTACAGAAAAGAGGAGTAAATCCCTATTTAAAGATAACGTTTACAGAGTAACTCCCTATTTAAGGTAATGATTACAGAAAAGAGGAGTAACTCCCTATTTAAGGTCACGGTTACAGAAAAGTGGAGTAACTCCCTATTTAAGTTCACGGTTACAGAAAAGTGGAGTAACTCTCTATTTAAGGTAACGGTTACAGAAAAGAGGAGTAACTCCCTATTTAAAGGTAACAGTTACAGAAAAAAGGAGTAACTCCCTATTTAAGGTAACAATTATAGAAAAGAGATGTAATTCCTTATTTAAAGATAACGCTTACAGAAAGGAAGCGTAACCTTTATCATTACGGATTTTTTCCTCCTCTCCACCATCAGAGAAAACAAAAAGAAAAGAAAGGGGAGTGTAGGAGAAAAAGATTCAGGAGCAAATCGGAAAAGGATTCTCATCTTCGCTACAGGACTTCAGCATTATGGACAACGGTATGTTGATTCCATTATGATTTGTGTGCTAGTATTCGCATAAAAAAAAGATGTTGCATTATAGAAATAAGAATTTTAGAAAAAAGAAATTCTAGAAAATTCCAACAATCCCCACCAAGTAATCGCTTTCAATGATTAACTTGCTACATTGGGCATCACTCCAATTTACCCACAATTTAGTAGCTTCTCGGTTGGCCTCCAATTCTGCCCTAATTGGATGTTGTCACACCAATTGCCTTGGAGAACAAACACCTTACTTTCCCAATCCTTCCCTCTCAAGACCCCTCCAATAATACCCGCTGGGCCCAAGGGCTTACCATAACAGACCCATTAGTGTTGAACTTAAAAATGATGCATCGATGGAGGTTGCCAATCCATGGCCTCTCTCCTTCCATTTTGTACAGTCCCCACCTTCAACTTGGAAAGTTCAAGCATGGAATCATTGATAGAATAATGGCAAGCTTGCTTTAATTAAATCTAAATAACTTAAAACTCAATAAATGAGAATTTTAAAAAAATTAAAAGTGAAAATAACTTAAACTAACAATTAATGTCAAAATAAGATTATAAGTTATTGAGAATTTCAAAATATAACAAAAAATATGAAAAATTAATTTCATCACTTGGATTTTGATCGTATTATAAAGAGTATATGATTATTAATAATTTTATATCTTAGAAATGATCATTGATTTTAAAAATTTGTTATTTTTCAGAAGCTAATAAGTTTAGAAACTAGTTCTCTAGCCCCCAATATTGAGAGCATTTACTTAAAAACTTTTATTCAATTAGTATGTGTAGTGGAATGTCTTGTACTATATTTGTGTAGTTTTTAGCTGTAGTGCTGCTTGATATGCATATATAGCTTGGAATTTCAATTGTTATACATCTTATTCTGACTGGGTTTGAGTAGCATTGATTAATGATTCATTTTTTGATTAAAAAAAAAGCAATGAAAGATAAAATCTAATTGAAATATTTACTCATTTTATTAACCATTTTAATAGATGTATAATGTTTGTATATATTCTGTAACCATTTTGGCCAAAGGTTAGGCTGCTGCCATCTAGCCATATGTTATATTCTATTACTAGACATATTATACACCCAATTCACTTTCAATTCCCGAGTTTAAGCTATAAGGTGTTAAATTCTTTCCAAACATTTAAATCTGAGGCATATGGCATTTTTTCTAATTGCTTCATAAATGTGGACTAATTATGGTTCGGAAGAATGTTTTTTGGGATCCTCATTTATGCGTTTATGTAATATAGCGACAAGTTGATTATTTGAATCTTCCCTATGAGAATCTTGTGACAAATCAAAACAGGGTCATCATATACACGGGAGGCGAATAGCATTTTAGAAGGCTCCTATGCACAAAAAAAAAAAAAAAACAGCAACAACAACAATAGCGACGAAAAGGGAAAAGTGCACATAATTCAACAAAGAGCTCTCTAGTTGTCCCGTGAGACACAACCCAGACAACCAAAGAAGCTGAGAGTTTTTCTCTTCCTTTGTTGGTGAGTGATAAATGCGCTGAGTGTACTTAAATGGAAAAACCAAAGTAGAATATTACATACACTAAACACATCATTTTTGCCACCCATAGTGTTTCCAGTAGGTTTTCAAAGGTCACCCAAGTGCGGTTAACAAGTGTCATTTTATAAAAATCACATGTGAAGTTAAGTCCCTCACTGTACTAGTAGATCTTGTTAGGTATCCTAGGACACCTTTTGAACCTTTGAATAAAAGAAAAAAAGGTTGGTTGACTTATGAGGTATAAATACCTCATTTTCACTAAGATTAGGTTTAGTGAGAATTGAGAAAGGCTGTTGGTCAAAGGAGAGAAAAAATAAAAAGAGAAAAACAAGGAAGAGAATCTAGCAGGAGCACCGGTGATTCTTTTCAAAATCCAACGGAAAATGCTTATCCGATGGAGCTAAACTTTTGTTGAGAAATAAAAACTATCACGTTCTTCATTTCGAATGGTGGAGATCAGATATGGTAGACTGTAAGTATGGATTCTAATTTAAATTTTGTGGTTCATACTTTGGGAAGTTATTCTACATGTAGTTTTAATCAACCTTATAATCATAAGGTTGTTTGTGGTCCGATCACGTTGTGTTTTGGTCAGTTGATAGAGGACACATAGATCTTGATTTGAAATGGTTGGATTGTGATTTGGCTTTCTGTATGGGTGGGGTTTTATCTCAAATTGTGATCACTTGTTTTTGGTAATGCTTTGTTCTCGCTATTACGGCAGTATAGATAAACCATGTATATGAATAATAGTCTGTAGTCCGATTGAGCGGACATTTGGATAGCTAGTATGGGATATCTGGAATTTCATCTTGAATGGTTGGATTGTTGTTTGGAGGTCTGGTTGTTATGTTATTATTAATAGAAAATGTCTTTCATGTTAGTTAACTCATTTGGCCTTTCATTTTGGTTCAAATTGAGTTTGTTCAATTTGGTTGATGTAATTAAGGTTGTGGACCTATATTGTATTCACTTGTTGATTATAATGAAGTTGATTTCTGGACTGGTGTGTCCCGTGGTTTTTCCTCTTTACTTTGAAGGGGTTTTCCACGTAAAAAATCAATGTGTTTTTGTGTGATTGTTGAAGTTGTTATATTTGTTATTTAGTCAATTTCTCACAGATTGAAACAAGTGGGAGAGGTCTCTTAGGCAATTTGTATTCCGCTACCCCTCTCCCCTCAGAGTGGTATTAGAGCAAGGTTGTGTTTCTGATTTGTTTAAATGATGGAGTTGGATGTGAATAGAATGTTTTGTTTGAATGACACGAATTATCATATATGGAGAAGTAAAATGAAAGATCTCTTATTTATGAAGAAAATGCATCTGCCAGTATTTGCTGCTTCTAAACCTGAGTCAAAGATTGATATGGAATGAGAGTTTGAGCATCAGTAAGTTTGTGGGTTTATATGGAAAATTGTTGATGATAATGTTTACAATCACATATGTAATAAGACATATGCATAGACTTTGTGGAGCAAATTAGAGACATTGTATGCTTCAAATTTTGGTAATAATAAGTTATTTTTGCTAAAGAAAATGATGTAGCTGAGATATAGAGTAGGGAGTTCAGTTGGAAACCACTTGAATGAGTTTCATGGTGTCATTGATCAATTGTTAGGTATGGACATTAAATTTGATGATGAAGTTCTTGGGCTATGGTTACCTGTTACACTACCTGATTCTTGGGAGACATTTTGGATTTCACTTGTGAATTCTGCCTCCGGTAGTGTTGTTTCATTAGAACTCCTGAAAGGTGGTGTGCTGAATGAAGAGATGAGAAGAAGATCTCAAGGTTCATCACCATTGAATTTAAAGGTTTTAGTTATTGAAAACAGGGGGAGAAACCAAAAAAGAGGTAATGGTAAAAAGAGCAGAAGTAAAAGCCGAATTAAGTCAAGATCAAAGTATAAGAATGTCCAGTGTCATTATTGTGGAAAGATGGATCATATTTAGAAGAAATGCTATAAGTGGAAGAAAGAAAATAAAAATGGCAGTGATAAGCATGAGAAAAGGTATAATGATAATGATCGTATTGCTGCTGCATCAACTTCTGGTACTAATGACCTTATTGTTGTTTCTGATGAAAATGTGATTAATTTGACATCTCATGAGACTGATTGAATGATAGATAGTGGTGCCTCCTTCCATGTTACCTCACGTAAGGAGTTCTTCTCTAAATATACACCTGGTAATTATGGAGTGTTAAAGATGGGTAATAATGGCTTAGCAGAAGTGATTGGTATTGGTGATATTTGCTTAAAGACTAGTAGTGGAGCATAGCTGACCTTGAAAGATGTTAGACATGTTCCAGATATTTGGTTGAATTTGATTTTAATAGGAAAGCTTGATGATGAGGGCTTTTGTAGTATCTTCAGTGATAGTCAGTAGAAACTTACTAGAGGCTCCCTAATTGTTACGAGACGTAAGCAATGTTCTAATTTGTATTTTATGCAAGCTTTTATTGTTAGAGATGCTGTGAATGCAGTGGAGAATGAGAATCTAATTGATTTATGACATAAATGACTTAGCCATATGAGTGAAAAGGGGATGAATTGTATGACGAGAAAAAACCATCTTCTAGGCATGAAGAGTATAACTTTAAAGAAGTGTCCTCATTGTTTGGCTGAAAAACAGAACAGAGTCACATTTAAAAGTCACATTCCTTCTAAGAAATTAGAGTTGCTTGAGTTGGTGCATTTTGATGTGTGTGGTCCTTTAAAGGTATGCTCATTTGGTGGTGCTCGTTATTTTGTGACTTTTATTAATGATCATTCGAGGAAACTTTTGGTTTATGCTTTAAAGACTAAAGATCAAGTGTTTGATATGTTTAAACAATTTCATGCCTTGGTTGAAAGACAATCAAGAAAGAAGTTAAAATGTATTCGTACTGATAATGGTGATGAGTACAGTGGTTCATTTAATGAGTATTACAGAGTACATAGGATTAGACACCAAAGGACACCTCCAAAGACACCTTAGTTGAATGGTTTAGCTAAAAGTATGAACAAAACATTGATCGAGAGAGTTAGATGTCTACTCTCAGATGCAAAGCTGCCTAGATCCTTTTGGGGTGAAGCCTTGAATACAGCAACACATGTGGTTAATCTATCTCTCAGTGTTCCTTTGCAGGGTGATGTTCTGGACAAAATTTTGTTTAGTAAGGAAGTCTCTTATGATCATTTATGGGTCTTTGGCTGTAGGGCTTTTGTTCATGTCCTTAAAGATGAACAAACGAAGTTAGATGCAAAGACACGATAATATATCTTTCTTGGTTATGGTGAAGATGACTTTGGGTACCAATTATATGATTCGATTGAGAAAAAGCTTGTCAGAAGTAGAGATGTTGTGTTCTTTGAGGATTAGAACATTGAAGACATTAAGAAGACAACTACTCAGACTAATGATAACCTTGTTGGTATTGATCCAATTCCTCAGGCACCTATAGATGATTCAGGTAATATTGAACATGACATTCAAGAATATGGTGAAAATGTTTAACAAGATCATAATGTATAAGGTGTAGGTGATCTTAATGCTCCTATAGAAGATTATTCAACTTTACTTTTACCTGCTTTTTAGCCACAATGTTCTAATAAAGTTTCAGTGCCTTATATTCAGTACTCTCCTAACGAGTTTGTGTTATTAATTGATAGGGGAGAACTTGAGTGTAATGAAAAAGTAATAGAAAGTGAACATAAATAGCATTGGATAGATGCTATGACAAATGAGATGAAATCCTTAAATGAAAACTCCATTCATGAGTTGGTGAAGCTACCTGAGGGCAAAAGAGCTTTGAAAAATCAATGGGTTTACAGGGTGGAGCAAAAAGAAAATACTACGTCCATCCAGATTAGTTGTCAAAGGATTTAGTCAAAAATAGGGTGTCGATTTTGATGATATCTTTTTACCAGTGGTCAAAATGTCTTCTATTCGAGTTGTGTTGAGTTTGGCTACATGCCAAGACTTGAAGATTGAGCAGATGGATGTGAAAACAGCTTTTCTCCATGGTGACTTAAAAGAAGAAATTTATATGGAGCAACCACAAGGCTTTGAAGTTCAAGGAAAATAAGATCATGTGTGCAAGTTAAAAAAGAGTTTGTATGGCCAGAAACAACCTCCCAAACAATAGTACAAGAAGTTTAAGTCTATTATGGAACAACAGGGGTACAAGAAGACAACTTCTGATCATTGTGTTTTTGCACAAAGATTCACTAATGATGATTTCATCATTTTACTACTTTATGTTGATGATATGATTAATGTTGGTTGTAATACTAATAAAATCGACATGTTGAAGCGAGATTTGAGCAAGTCCTTTGCTATGAAGGATTTGGGACTAGTAAAGAAGATCCTCGGCATGTCAATCACTCGAGACAAGAAAGAGAAAAAGTTGTACTTGTCTCAAAAGCAGTACATTGAAAAGGTACTCCAAAGGTTTAACATTGATAAGGCTAAAGTGATTAGCATTCCTCTTGCTACACACTTTAGTTTATGAGTTAAACAATGTCCTTTTACAATAGAAGAGAAGGAAAAGATGTTGAGAGTTCCTTTTACATCAGTTGTGGGCAATTTGATGTATGCAATGGTATATACGAGGCCTGATATAGTATATGCAGTTGGCATAATTAGCTGATTTTTTTCAAATCCTGAAAAGGAGCACTGGAATACAGTGAAGTGGATATTGAGATATTTATGAGACTTTACTAACATTAAACTTTGTTTTGGGAGTGACGAGCCTACTCTTATTGGATTTACTGATTTAGATATGGCTGGTGATATTGATTCCAAAAACCCAACTTCAGGTTATTTGATTACTCTCGCAGGGGGAGCAGTTAGTTGACAATTTCAATTGCAACAATGCATTGCATTATCAACTACAGAAGTAGAGTTCATTGCTATAATTGAAGTAGCTAAAGAGTTAATTTGGATGAAAAGATTCATGAAGGAGCTTGGCTTTGAGCAATCAAAGTATGTATTGTATTGTGACAGCCAGAGTGCAATCCATCTTGGTAAGAATCTGACTTTTCATATTAAATCAAAGCAAATTGATATGCGGTATTATTGGATATGCAATACTCTTGATTTTAAACAACTAGCACTTGAAAAGATTTATATAGATGATAATGTTGCTGATATGTTAACAAAGGTATTGCCAAGAGGAAAGTTTGAATTGTGTTGTTCGTTGGTTGGGATGGTCAACACCTCCACGTAGTCGAGAGAGGGAGAATTCTTAGGTATCCCTCCTATGTGAAGGGCATCTTTTGAACCTTTGAATAAAAGAAAAAAAGGTTGGTTGACTTATGAGGTATAAATACCTTATTTTCACTAAGATTAGGTTTAGTGAGAATTGAGAGAGGCTACCGGTCGAAAGAGAGAAAAGAAAAAAAAAAAGAGAAAATAAGGAAGAGAATCTAGCAGGTGCATTGGTTATTATTTTCAAAATCCAACGGTAAATTCTTATCCAATGGAGATAAAATTTTGTTAAGAAATAGAGACTATCTTGTTCTTCATTCTGAATGGTGAGATCAAATTTGGTGGACTGTAAGTGTGGATTGTAATTTACATTTTATGGTTCATATTTTGGGAAGTTATTCTGCATGCAGTTTTGATCAACCTTATAATTAGAAGGTTGTTTGTGGTCTGATTAAGTTGTATTTTGATTAGTTGATAGAGGACACATAGATCTTGATTCGGAATGGTTGAACCTGGATTTGGCTTTTTGCAAGGGTAGGTGATTATCTCACATTGTTATTACTTGTTTCTGGTAATGTTCTGTTCTCTCTATTACAGCAATATAGATGAATCATGTAGATGAATATTAATTTGTAGTCTGATTAAGCTGAAATTTGGACAACCAGTAGGGGACATCTAAAATTTCATCATGAACGGTTGGATTGTTGTTTGGAAGTTTGATTGTTGAGTTATTATTGACAGAAAGTGTCTTTCATGTTAGTTAACTCATTTAGCCTCTCATTTTGGTTTAAATTGAGTTTGTTCAATTTGGTTGATGTAATTGAGGTTGTGTACCTTTGTTGTATTCACTTATTGATTATGCTAAAGTTGATTTCTAAACTGGGGTGTCCCATGGTTTTTCCTCTTTACTTTAAAGGAATTTTTCACATAAAAGATTGTGTTCTTGTGTGATTGTTTAAGTTGCTATATTTATTATTCAATTAACTTTTCACAGATTCAAACAAATGGGACAATTTGTATTCCGCTGCCCCTCTCCCATTAGATCTTGTAGCCATCTCTATAGTTAGCAGGACCAAAGTTAAAATGACACCAAAATAATGTAGTGGCAAACTCATTCACGCCAAACTTAAAGTGATAGTTATCATTGATTGCCACAGTATGATTGC
>CM038602.1:10835796-10870160 GCA_021533255.1 Ceriops tagal
GCCAAACTTAAAGTGATAGTTATCATTGATTGCCACAGTATGATTGCCGAGATGATCATTTTTGGAGGCACATTGGACGTTGAGGAGATCACGACTTAATTTGTTGAAAATGTAAACAACGACGGGGTCTTTAAAAGGACTTATGTCAGGGTAATCACTTGTGCCCACGTCGGACATGACACGATTTGGCCATGGTAACGCCAAGGCAAGTAAGAAAAAGATTGCGCAACTCTTTTGCTTTCCACTATGATATGGGCTTTGTATTCTATTGTTGTTGCTCCTACTGTCACAATGTAAAGAAATGAAAAAAGGATTTTATATTACTAGCAGTGGTCCTTTACACTTTAAGGTAATAAATAAATTTATTATATTTCCTTTTAAAAATTACACACTAGTCAAAGTTTTGGAAACCATTTAATATTTTGATATTATTATCAAATACGGTAATTATTCTTTATAGTAGTCATTATAATTTCTCTAGATTTGTTATTACTCATCCTAATTTATCGAGCAATTTTTACAGCAATTCCATCCTTTATCCAATTTAATTTGGTTTGTCCAATCTTAAAAATAGCTTCTATTTTCATTTGGTATATATTGAATCAAAAAATTTACCTCTTTTTATATATACAAAAAATATGAAAGATTAAATTCGTCGTTTGGATTTTCATTGTATTATAAAGAGTATATAATTATTAATAATTTTGTATCTTAGAAATGATCATTAATTTTAAAAATTTATTATTTTAAAAGAGAATTAATTTAGAAATTGGTTCTCTGCCTCCAGCGTCGACGGCAATTAATTGGTATGTACCGTAGTATGTGTTGTGTCATATCTGTGTAGTGTTTGGCTGGCTGTACGGTTACTTGATATGCATATATAGTCTGTAGTTCTAATACGTCTTATTATGACTGGTTTTAAATAGTATTGATTAATAACTATTTTTTTATTAAAAAAAATAGAGAACGATTAAATTTAATTAAAATATTTACTTATTTTATTAACTATTTAATAATATATGATATCTGTGTATATTCTGTAACTATTTTGGCCAAAAGTCAGGTTGCTAACATCCAACCATATGTTATATTTTGTTACTAGACATATTATAAGCCCAATTCACTTTTAATTCTTAGGTTAGGGCATAAGATGTCAAATTCTTTCTAAATATTTAAATATGAGGTAGGTGATATTTTTCTAATTGCTTCATAAATGCAGTCTAGTTATAGGTCGAAAGAATGTTTTTTGGAATCTCATTTATACGTTTAGGTAATATAACAGCAAGTTGGTTATTTGAATCTTTCCCATGAAAATCTTGTGGCAAATCAAAATAGGGTCATCATTTGCATGGGTGGCAAATAGCATTTTAGAGGGGTTTTGTGCACAAAAACAATTAAGAAAAAAAGGGAAAAAATTGGTGGACCCAGTATGATAAAGAGCTCTCTAATTGTTTCGTGACAGACAACCCAGATAACTAAAAAAGTTGAGAATTTATTTCATCCTTTATTTGTGAGTGACAAAGGTACTGAGTGTACTCAAGTTGAAAACCCTAAGTACAATATTACATACCCTAAACACATCATGTTTGCCACTCATAGTGTTTCAAGGTGGTTTTTGAAGGACGATCATGCAAATACAAGCCGTCATCTCTGGCCACCCAAGTGCAGTTAGCGGGTATGATTTTACCAAAACCACATGAACGCATAATTTTTGCACCGCACCAGTAGATCTTGTAGCCACCCCCATGGTTAGCAGGACCAAAGTTAAAATTACACCAAAATAATATAGTGCAAAAAAAATTCAAGCCAAAGTTAAAGTGATAGTTATAATTGGTTGGCACAGCATGGTTCCCGAGATCATCATCTTTGGAGGCATAATGGACGCGGAGAATATCCCGTCCTAAGTTGTTGACAATGTAAACAACGAATTTATCTCTCGCAAGACCGTCGCCAACATAATCACTTGTGCCCGCGTCGGACATGACGCGATTTGGCCACAATACAAGTAAGAAAAAGATTGCATAACTCTTTTGGTTCGCACTCATGATATGGGGTTGTATTCCATTGTTGTTGCTGTCGCCACAAAGTACAAAAGAAATGAAAAAGAAAAATTTATAGTATTATTAGTGGTCCATTACACGTGAAGGTAATAAACAAAATTTATTGCATTGCCTTATAAAAATTATGAACTAGTTAAAGTTTTGGAAAGTATTTAATATTTTGATATTATTATCAGATACAGTAATTATTGCAGTCATTAAGTTTGTTATCACTTATACTTTTTACACTTACAAGTTAGGAAGATGAAAGAAATTCAATTCATTGTTCCATTGTTGATGCCATAGAATACTAATAGGAGTTTTCAAAGTCTTTACTCTCAATTGTTTAGCTATGCAATTGTGGTACCTGATAGGAGTTTTCAAAGTCTTTACTCTCAATTGTTTAGCCATGCAATTATGGTATGAGAGTCTTTTTCAATAATCAGCAAAATTCCACGGCCATTATAGCTCTACAGCCCCCTTGATTGCAAATAGCTCGGTCTCATTAATATTACCATTCCCTCGTAACATACCTTTTATGCCCGTCCCCCCTTGCACATTAGTTATTATAGTATCCGTATTAAATTAATATATGCTTTGCGGAGGTAGAGACCATATTATGTCTTATAGTTGTATCTTTACCTTTATCATTGGACAGGCACCTTTGATATTTAATATAAACTTATCATTGTAAAGTTACATTACAGCTACTTCGCTTATGACTATCACCACAATTTGGCATGAATCAGATTGCAAATTTGCTCAACAAAAGATGGTTTAATTGCAAAAATAGGTTTATTCTTATTTGACTAGATAAATTACACAATTGTATAAAAGTACATCATCTATATTTCCTTTCATCTGCAGCCATTACTCATACCTAAACCACCCACACGTACACTCCACCAAAAATTTATTATTATTATTTTTTTGATTGCACATCATTGCTCTTGTTTGGGTATTTCCCTGACCAATCACAATTCACTCTTTATCATATATATTCCAAAAATAACATCTTTTTAGCTTGATTTCTCTAGTTTTGCCATCAAATAACCTGTCTTCTATCAACACATTCTTTACAATATATACTACGTCAATAAAATCCTAACTATACTAGACCAATGTATGACGTGTCATTTAAATCACCTAAGAAATTACTTAATCTCATTCGAGGATACCTTCATCTTAAACTCAAACACATAATGTTAAAGCATATAAAGATGAGCCTGGTTAATAGATATCATCCCCACTAGCCTTAATTTTACCTTTTTTCCATTTGATTAGGAAGGAACGATCATATTTTCGTAGGCAAGCCATTCTAGGTTCCTAACACTTGAGGTGCGATTTGGATTAAACTAGTGGTGGTTACGAGCAAAATAACCACACAGTAATTTCATGTTTGACAACTTTAGACCACCAGCACTAAGTTGGTCACCGCTTCTGCATGGTATATATAATTCAATACAAATGTAGCATGAATCACTGAGCATGAACTGGTGGGTATAAGAACTGTGCTACATAGCGATGATGAGAGAGTTAATTGTATGTTCTCCAAAGCAATTAGAGATCCAAGTATTAATGAGATAGAGCTTCTTGCCATTAGAGAAGAAGTTGATTGGTGGCGGTAGAAGTATGACGAGCACAGAGCCTTTTTGATCATCGAAAGTGATTCCATAATGGTGATGGTATAGATCAACATGAGGAAAGGAAGACCATGAAAACTTGTGTCTATATTCAAGTACATAATGAATATAACCGGAGACCAAGTTTCCTTCATCTTTCGTCGTTAGAAATATAATTATTTTGCAAACACTTTGGTTAAATAAGAAAGGAGTTATGAATCCAAGGAGTTTATCGTTTTAGATTCCAAAGTTGTCTCGTAAATGAGGTTTTTGTATTTTTACTTTTATAGTATTAATTGCAATTAAATTTGATGTTTAAAAAAAATTTACCTTTTTCCACATATTACAAAGTTTTGGAGCTTCTAACAGTAACAAAGGAATTTAATACAAAACATTCATAATGTTGCTTCGCAACATTCATGGCATTATATTTTTGTATTAAAGATTAAACTATTTGCAGCTCGATTCTCATGTCAATTTGGCAAACTTTGGCCACTAAAAATTTCCACATGCACATGCGTAAATTTAAGACTTGTCTCAGGATTGCTCTTCTCTAACTGGCAGTTAGAAGAGTTCACTCTACTAAAGTTGAAGTTAAAAGTTTATTAGCACAACCATATATTCAAGCCCTTTGGTTCGGAATTATTTTTTTTTAACTCCGCAGAGGATACAACAATTTGACCCTCTGGTGCAAATCTGCCACATTAGGCATTGTTAGGCTCATCACAACACATGCAATCGACTCCTAGATCAAGTACTCCATAATTGTTAAGTATCCAAGAAATAATTCTTCTTATCATTTTTTTTCCTCACACTGTATTTTAAACTTTTACTTATGAATTGTTTCTCTTCTTTAAATCTCATTAATTTGTAAATTTGCAATCGCTTTAAGAATATTCTTGACAGCTTTGACACGTAACCTTTTTGAAGTATACCTTAATCCTAAGGCTAAAAGCTATAATGATGAAGCAAATGGACGTGAGCCTAAAAATCAAGATTCATTTAAAAAAAAAAACTAAAATATTTAGAATGATATAAACCTAGAAGAAGAGACGAAAGAGATATGGCCTCGTATGAACACTTTGTTACCGGTCTAGTTTATTCGCAGGGCCAAGAGATGTTATGTATGACAACACTTTGCGTCCTTTCGGATGCCAAAACAGAAGATATAGCTTGTTGTTTGCCTGGAATCCGATGAGTTCATGGACAGCTACGATTTAAAAATGAAGAACTTTAAAAAAGCCTCTCGGAGAAGAAGAAGAAGGCGACGAAGATGTAGATTTTGAGGCATCCAAGTAAGCTGGCCTATTCCTCGCATCCATCGCACGGACTGCCTTCATGTCACCTAAATTGCAAAGTAATTAACTTAAAAATCAACCAAAAGGTAATGTTTGTGTGTTTGAGCGTGAGTGCGAGAGAGAACAATGAAAATTCTACATAGATTTAATTAGAAAATAGGATAGAGAGAAGATAAAACGAGAGTATAACCAACTCATATTCAAGAGCATAGAAATTAATAGTCTCATATCTATATTTCCATCGTTAAAGAACACAACTAAAAAAGGGTATGAATTTTTGTATTAAGTTTTTAAAAATAATCAGAAAAAATTGTAGCAGACGGTTGCCTCACGGTTGGCTTTGTCAGTTAATGTACTCTACATTGTCTATGTGTGTGTGTGTGTGTGTATATATATATATATATATACTCCATGGTCCAAATCTCGGAGTCAAGCCATTAGGAATCAGTTCTTCCCAAATTTTCGAATCTCACATGGGTGAACTTTTCTTAATTGTTTGTATACATGGTCGATGGTACCATCTGACTAGTCCCCCGTTATGAAACAAAAGGCAATGTTTTTGGGACGCTCACTAATTTTTATACATTTACGGGATAATGAACATAAATTTTTAATTTATTTATTTAAGATTTAAGTTAAATTAATTTAACTTCAAATGTGAACCCCAAAAAAAAAAATAAGTGAGATCGAGTTGAAATAAAAGATTAATCAAATGAAGTTATATAGTTAAAAGTATGTGCATTATATTTATAAAAATTTTGAATAATAATATCTCAAAAATATGAAATCTCCTGTTGTGCGGGCATTGGACATAACTCCATTTGCACAAAAAGCCGCTAATCCAATTAATAGAAAATTTGCGTAACTTTTGCTGCGTAGGATCATGATAAGGAAAGTAATGAGTTATTGTTGCTAAAAAGACTGAAAACTTCGAATTCAAAATCAATTAGAGTCAATTACAAAAAGACAAGGATAAAAATTAATAACACAAACAATGATGCAATGGAATGATATAATTTTAGAGATAATGATTCTCTTCTCTTTTACAGTAAACATGTTCATAGTATTTGTTGTCACCTAAAGATTTTCTCTATAGTGCAAAAATTGTCAAATTTGTTTGAAATCTAATTTTCTTGTTTGTTATATTTATTAAACATGATGGTATAGTGCAAAAGTCGTGCGTGCCAAGGCATGTGTTGTACTATAGTTGTGTAATTTTTGGCTTTATGTGCATAGATAGCATGAAGATCCAATTCTTCTACGTCTTATATTACTGCGTTTGAGTAGTATTGATTAATCACTTATTTTTAATTAAAAAAGTTATATATTTTTTATAATATATTTTTAATTAAAAATATTTACCTATTTTATTAATTATTTTGACATTTGATGTTTGCATATATTCTGTTATCTTTTTAGGAAGAGGTCAGGTTGCTGATACTAAGGCAAACGTTATATTCTATTAGTAGATATATTATATCCCAATTCACTTCCAATTCTCATGATCAAGCCATAAAGTGTTAAATTCTTTCTAAATATTTAAATATGAGAACGTGATATTTTTCTAATTGCTCTATAAATACTAACCAATTATGATTCGAAAGAATGTTTTTTTTTGGACCTTGTTTATGTAATATAGCGGTAAGTAGGTTATTTGAATCTTGCCCCATGAAAATCTTGTAGCAAATCAAAATAGGATCATCATATACATGGGAGGCAAATAACATTTTAGAAGGCTCTTATGCATAAAAAACAATAACAACAACAACAACGAAACGGGAAAAGGTGCACACAGTCCAATAAAAAGCTTTTTGATTGTCTCGTGAGACATAACCCTCTTTGGGAGTTTATTTCTTCTTTTATTTATGAGTGACAAATGCGCTGAGTGTACTTTATTGGAAAAACCAAAGTAGAATATTACATACACCAAACACATCATTTTTGCCACCCATAGTGTTTCAAGTAGGTTTTCAAAGTGCGATCATACAAATATAAGCTGTCATATGATGTGGACCAGATAGCCGAAGAATATATGGACAAATGAGAAAATGATAAGAAGCTACGATAGGCTTTAAAGCCTGGTCCAAACCGACGGGCTTCCTCGTAATTTTAGTTAAATTTTATGAACTATATATATATTTTTGGGTTTCTTGGCGAAGAGACTCATAACATCTTACACTTTAACCTAATTGAGAGAACGTTTCTCTAAAGATTGCTTGTGCCTTTTGTTTTTTGGAATTCAATCGTTGTCATTGATTTCCTTTTGTTAATTATGCTTTTTCGCTGTGTCGGATTGGTATTAGAGCTAGGCAATTTCCTGCGAAGATGTCAGTTAATCAAGGTATTGATGGCGGTCGTGTTCTTGACGGTGTTCAGCATGCGGGAGTCCAAGGGGCCAATTAATGGGTTCCTAAGGCAAAGTTTAATGCTTTAGATCAAAGAATCCAATGCTTAGAACAACATTTTGAAGACTTGATTGAGCACTTTAACTCAATGAATGTTAGTGGTAATAGGCCTAGGGTAAGAGATGGTTATGCTAATCCAATTAACAGACTCATAACTGTTAATAGGATTGCACAGATCTCAGACGATGAATCTGCTGAGGAGGATGAGTTTATGTATGGAGTAAGACAACCACAGAGACGGGGTGGTGATGTAGGGTATCGAAGGAGCTATTATGGGTATGATCAATGAGATGAGGGTGATTACCATTTGAAGGTTGATATTCCATGTTTTAATGGTAACCTTAACATTGAAGAGTTCTTAGATTGGTTAGCAGAGGTTAATAGGTTCTTTAATTACATGGAGATACCAGAAGATCGTCGAGTTAGATTGGTGGCCTGCAGATTGAAGGGTGGAGCCTCTGCCTGGTGGGAGAGGCTGTAGACCAGGAGATAGAGAGAAGGTAGACATCCAGTGAGAATGTAGTTATGCATGAAACAACTACTATAATGCGATTTCTTACCTCTAGATTATGAGCAAATACTGTTTCAGTAGTATCAACGATGTTGTCAAGGGCCAAGATCTGTTCATAAGTACACCGTAGAGTTTATGAGGTTGGCAGAACGGAATGATTTAAGAGAGAGTGAGGGTCAACAGGATGCACAATATATGGATGAGTTAAAGTTGCAAATCAAGGATAAAATAGGAGTTGCGGTCTTAAGGAATTTGAATAAGATGAAGAATATGGCTCTTCTAGCCGAGTTAATGTTACAGGAGCAGAGCACTAGATATGCAAGTGGAAGAAGAGGGTTTATGAATGATGCTGCTAGTGGTAGTAAGGTGGGTGTTGAGAAGAATAAAAAT
The DNA here is from genome assembly GCA_021533255.1 of Ceriops tagal. Lineage (NCBI taxonomy): Eukaryota > Viridiplantae > Streptophyta > Magnoliopsida > Malpighiales > Rhizophoraceae > Ceriops > Ceriops tagal. The sequence goes on from CM038602.1 coordinate 10,844,062, forward strand.
ATGTTGAGTAAATTTGGCGAAGATAATGCCAAGAGGGATGAACGGGCTGAAGGGAAGAGGCTTATGGAGTCTAAGGGAGTCCAGAAGCAAAATAACCCATATGCCAGACCAATTTTGGGTAAGTGCTATCATTGTAATAAGCCTGGTCATAGATCTAATGAGTGTCATAATAGGAGGATTGTTAATATTATAGATAGGGATGATGAAGAAGAGGTATGTTGTGAACCTGATGGAGAGGATGAATATGATGAAGAGGAGGATGGTGAAGTGGAGCTAGCCTATGTGATTAGGCGAATGATGTTAGCACCTAAATAGGAAACAAATACCCAATGATACTAGTTGTTCCGTACCAGGTGCACTATTAGGGGAAAGGTGTTTGACTTGATTGTCGATAGTGGGAGTTGTGAAAACATCATCGGGAGAGAAGTTGTTAAGCAGTTACAGCTGCCTGTCGAAAAACATCCATACCCATACACTATCGGGTGGATTAAGGCGGCCGAGAAGATTGAGGTGAATGAGAGGTGCAAGGTGCCATTTTCTATAGGGAAGTATCGAGATGAAATCTTCTGTGATATTATTGACATGGATGCATGTCATCTGCTATTGGGGAGACCTTGGCAGTTCAATGTGAATGCCCAACATGCAGGTAAAGAGAATGTTTACAAGTTAGAGAAGGAGGGTGTGAAGTATACCTTATTACCTTTGAAGTTAGAGGGTCGCTCTAGAGCCCACAGGATAGAGGGGCGCTGTTTCTTGACTATTGCCCAGTCATAGAAGGAGATAGTTGAGGATTTGAAAGTGTTAAGGGTGGCCCATGCGCAGTTAGGGATAAAGATGTGAATGTAGAGGTCCTTAAAGCGGTTAAGGGAGCATTGGAGGAGTATAGAGATGTGGTTCCTGATGACCTACCTAAGGGACTACCACCCCTGAGGGACATCTAGCATCAAATAGACTTGGTACCTGGAGCAAGTCTTCCAAATTTACCACACTATAGGATGAGTCCTAAGGAAACTGAGGTCCTGCAGGAGAAGGTCCAAGAGTTATTGGACAAGGGGTTCATTCGAGACAGCATGAGTCCTTGTGCTGTGCCAGCTTTACTGACACCTAAGAAAGATGGGAGCTGGAGAATGTGTGTTGATAATAGAGCCATCAACAATATCACCATTGGATACGAATTCCATATACAACGATTGGATAACATGTTAGATAGATTGAGCGAGGCTGGGGTATTTTCCAAATTTGATTTAAGGAGTGACTACCATCAAATCAGAATCCGGCCTAGGGATGAGTGGAAGACAGCATTCAAAACCAAAGAGGAGTCGTATAAGTGGCTGGTAATGCCATTTGGCCTCAGCAATGCGCCCAGTACTTTTATGTGTGTGATGAATCAAGTATTAAAACCCTTTAATGGTCACTTTGTAGTAGTGTATTTTGATGATATATTGGTATTTAATAAGTCAAAAGAGGAGCATATTGAACACTTGAGGTGTGTCTTGGCTGTGTTGAGGGAGAATAAATTATTTGCTAATTTGAAAAAGTGTGTCTTCATGTCAAGGCGATTGTTATTTTTGGGGTTTGTGGTTAGTAGTGAGGGTATCATGGTGGATGATGAAAAGGTGAAGGCAATCAGGGAATGGCCTACTCCTAAAGCTATTACTAAGTTGAGGAGTTTCCTAAGATTGACCAGTTTTTATAGGCGATTTATAAGACATTTCAGTATAATTACTGCTCCATTGACTGAGTGTCTGAAGAAAGGGAAATTCCAATGGGGCAAAGAGGCTGAAACAAGCTTTGTGAACCTAAAGGAAAGGTTATGTAGGGCCCTGTATTGACATTGCTTGATTTTGATAAGCTATTCAAGGTTGACTGTGATGCTAGTGGGGTAAGGATTGGTGCAATGTTATCATAGGATAAGAGGCCAATAGCGTTCTATAGTGAGAAGTTGTGTGAGGCCAGAAGGAATTGGTCGAATTATGATAAGGAGTTCTATGCTGTTGTGAGAGGTCCGAGAGTCTAGGAACACTATTTGGTAGGAAAGAAATTCATTCTATACTTAGACTGTGTAACATTAAAACATCTGAGTGGCTAGACCAGGATAAGTAAGGATATTGTTGTTCCCACAGCCTTGTATGGGTTGTAATTGTTGTCAACTAGGTTTAAGTGTGCAAGAAAGTAAAGCCACATGAAAGGGTAAGAAAGTAAATTCACCATGTAAGCCCTGTTAGGGTTTCATGGAATAGAGTATATAATGGTCTTGGAAGACAAAGAACAAGGAGTCGGCAATATTGAGCATTCAGCAAAACCTAGACAATCGACCAATCAAAGAGAACACCAAACCCTATACAGAAGAACACCACTGAACGAATCGAGTGAACAGGAGCCGTCGTGAACAATGCAGCCGTGAACAGTATCGGTCGTGAACATTACCGTCGAGTGAACAGTACCCCACATAGTGAAGCCGTCGTCGGAGATAGGAGAGAAACGAATATAACGACAAGACGATCGGCGAGGAGAATGAATGATTGAAACAATTGAGCAGCCGTTGACGGGAAGGAGAAGAAAACGCAGCCATCGACGGTCGGAAAATCGAGCAAACCGGTGGACCAAGAGAGAGAAAATGCAGCCGACGGACGAAGAGAGAGAAAATGCAGACCGGAGAAGGAGAGAAACCCGTGAGGAACGGCACACCACTGGTACACTAGCGGTTGGCGAGGAGACGACACGGCTGGACGATCGAATGTGGGTGGACGGCAAAGACCTATACAGCCAGATCGTAATGAGAGAGAAAGCCGACGGCCAAATCGGAGCACAGCGGTGGGAAGAGAGAGAGAAACCCGACGATGAACGGAAAAGTGAAATCCGGTGAAGAGAGAGAAATCCGGCTGGACAGCAGGAGAGAGAGAAACAGACAGGCGAGCAGTGAGACAGTGAGATCGTGAGACAAGGAGATGGGTGAGACCGTAAGACGGTGAAAGCAGGAATTGTGTGATACAACGTAGGAATTCAGCGAAGCATTGAACTCAACGTATTTCCAGACTTCTTCAAGAGAGGTTAGAGAGCGTTGCGGTGAACTTCTAAGCGGCAGTGGAGCAGCCTTTCAATTCAACAGAGGCAAGACAAGCTAGAAGAAGGGTAGACACAGTAAGTGACATTCTTTGTATTGTACTTGCTTAGTAATTGCAATAGCGAAAGGAGCAGAGAATTAAAGACATCCATTGTAACCTGAATTCTCAAGTATAGTGGATAGTCTCGGTAAGGGAGAGTCCCTACCACCGTGGATGTACGTGATGGAACCACGTAAATCTCATGTGTCCTTAATTTGCTTTACGTTCTGTGTTTTGAATTGAATTGTGAACGCAGCTAAAGTATCAGCCAACTCATAACCTAACGAAGACCTAAATAAGAACATTCGTATTGTCTATTAGGCAAGGTGTCTGAAAGGTGACTTTGGGGACTATTGTGATTAGTAGGTAGCAATAGATCTACCTTAGTCGAGTCTGAGAAGGAGTTTGCTTTTAAGAAGAGATTGAAGTTGTTCACTTACCTGCAAATTGCGAATTGTGGTGATACTGATTCACCTCCCCTCTCAGTATCACAAACTAGTAGATCTTAGGGAGAAGTCGGGAACTTCAATTGGTATTAGAGCACTGGTTCACCAGTTTGAAGCTTAACAGCTTGGTGTACTAGTTTGAAGGGATCCAGAAGTTTGACTTATTTAGCATATTGAGAAATGGAAGCCGGTACCAGCACTAGCACCACTTACAGCAAGAAGATTCCAATATTCAATGGAACCAACTACCATATGTGGAGAGCAAGAATGCAAGTGGTATTTGCATCTATGGTAATGAATGTGGTGAAATGTGTACATGAGGGTTTTGTGGCTCCGGAAGAAGGTAAAGACCCAACCCCAGAGGAGTTAAGGCAGTTTGAGATAAATGGGAAGGCCTCAAACGTCATCATTTCAACATTGACAAATGCTGAGTATGCTAAAGTTATGGACTGCAAATCTGCCAAGGAGATATGGGACAAATTGCAGAAAATCTATGAAGGTGATGGCAGAATGAAGGAGGCTAAACTTCAAGTGTTCAAAGAGAGATATGAATCTCTCAGAATGTAGAATAATGAGACAGTCTAAGAGTTCTTCACCAGGGTTATTGATGCTGTAAACGACCTAAGAAGTCATGGGAAGAACAATAAGGACTCATCTGTTGTGAAGAAGATTCTGAGAATTTTGCCTGAGAGATTTGCCTCAAAGGTAGCAACCATAGAGGAGAGTAGAGATCTCAACTCTATGTCTCTGCATGATCTCCAGTGCAATCTCATTGCATATGAGATGAGGATAAAGTCAGCTAAAAACTCTGCAACAACAAAGGTATCACAGGAGGCAGCTTTCAAAGCTATAAAGCACTTGAAGATAAAAGAAGAGAAAAAATCATCTAGTGAGGACGATGATGAGGAAGAAAGTGAAGGTGAAGTATTGGGTTACTTCACAAGGAAATTCAAAAAGGGGTCTAAGAAGGGAAAAGGACAACTGGCCTTGAGATGTTATCGTTGTGGGAAGACTGGACACTTTGCTTCTAAGTGCAAAGTGAAGCTTGATGATGAAGATAAGGATGATGATGATGAGCCGAATTCAAGATGGAGAAGATCATCATTCAAATAAAAGAAGTCCAGTAAAAAGACTACCAACCCATAGAGGAAGAAGAGAGACTCATTTAAGAGTTATGTGAGTCAGATAAAAGAAGCTGATGAAGAGGAAGATGAAGAATCATCAAATGAGCATGCCTTTATGGTATCAACTAAAGGTGATAGTTCAACCTCTGAAGAGGAAGAGGAGGTTGATGAAGAAGAGCTAGATCTTGAAGTTGAGCTGCAAGTAGCTTCAAAGGAGATAGTCAGAAGGGGCAGAACCATAAGAAAGTTGGAGACCCATATAAAACAAGTTAAAGCTAAGTCTGAAGAAGTTGAAAGTCAAAAGGATGAATTAAAGGCTGAGCATATTGACTTGAAAAGAAGATTTGAAGAACAAATCAAGATATGTGAAGACCTTACAATGGAACTTGGTTCAAGGGCTTCAAAAATTGAAGGAATGGAGAAAGAGTTACTGAGACTCCAACAATAACTCAAAAGTAGTGAAGAGAATTTGCAGAAGCTTGAAATGATAGGAGAAACAAGTTCTGCAAAAGGAAAGAAGAATGTAGAGGAAGTGTAGCAATCTAAGGTTGCATAGGCTAAAGAAAATAAGAATGTGCCACAAAAGTTAAAAGAGAAAGTTGTGACTCAGAAGAAGATAGCTGAGTATAAAGAAGATTTAAAGAAGCAACCTAGGGTGGCAAACAACAAGGAATAAAAGAAAGTCAGCCAGCAGAGGGCTATGGCTAAACAAAAGAAGGAGAAGAAGGTGGTTGAAATGAAAGTCACACAAGTAAAGAAGCCAGCTACTTTGCCTACACAGCAAGTAATGAATAAAAGAAGACAAACTGTGATCAGACCCAAGAAGAGGCAGTTTCAAGGTCATTGCCTTTATTGTGGAGTTTGGGGTTATAAGACAAGTAATTGCTGGTGGAGAAGGCCAGTATATGTCTCAAACTTGAGAAGATACGATGCTGCATATAGGGGGAGACAATACAAAATTCAAAGGAGAACACCTGTCATGAGTTCTTGCACATGTTGTAAAAAGTAAGGACACACTAATAAGGAGTGTTGGTGGAAGCCCAAACCAGTGGTTTTAAAGAACAAGTTTGTTGTATTGGCAATGTGAAAGATGTAGGCAGGATGGCCATAATGCCAAGAGAAGGCATTCAATGGCATAATGAAAACAAACGGTGCAGTCAAAGTTATGAAAAAGGAGAAAGCTATCTTCTAGCCAATTCAGAAGAAGGAATACAGAGCAAAAAAGGAGGTAGCTAATATAGCTGAAATTGCACTAAAGGCTGACTACAAGGATAAGCAGTGGATCCTTGACAGTGGATGCACTTCACACATGACAGGAGACAAGAGTAAATTGTCAAAGCTAAACAAGTCAAGAGAAGGCAGAGTCAAGTTTGGCAATGATGATTCACTCAACATCAGTGGTCAGGGGTCAGTAAACATTGGAAGAGGAAAGCTGAAAGATGTTTTGCACGTTGAAGGACTCAGATATAATCTAGCATCTGTCAGCAAACTATGCAATGAAGACCATAAGGTAATATTCACAAAGACAGGTTGCCAGGTAAAGAGTAAAAAAGGCAATACTATTGCAGCTGGGAAAAGAACAGCTGGAAATTTGTATGTGATTGATGAAGAAAGAGATCCTCTTGCAACTAAGACTGTGCAAGAAAGAAAGCCAAAGAAAAAGTGGACTAGTGCTCATCAAGAAAATCAGATCACAAGTGACCCATCAGCAGGAGTTACAATAAGAAGAAGAATTGTGGGAGCTACTGCTTTACTCTCACAAGTTGAACATAAATTTGTTGAAGAGGCTATACAAGATCTAACTAAATCGCTATCCACAAAGCTGTTTGAAAAGTACAGAATGAGTCTGTCTGTGCGAATGCCTCCTCAAGCTTGAAAATTAGGTGAATCCTCCATCTCTACTTCGCGAGTTTTTCAAATTTGTAATTGGTTGGCAAAGGGGGAGAGAAGCAACAATACAGGGGGAGCTGTTAAGAAAGGGGAGTGCATATTTAGGGGGAGTTGAAACTGCTGCATAGTGACTTTTGTTATGAGTGTCGCCAACAAGTACAAAGGGGGAGATTGTTGTTCCCACAGCCTTGTATGGGTTGTAATTGTTGTCAACTAGGTTTAAGTGTGCAAGAAAGTAAAGCCACATGGAAGGGTAAGAAAGTAAATTCACCGCATAAGCCCTGTTAGGGTTTCATGGAGTAGAGTATATAATGGTCTTGGAAGACAAAGAACAAGGGGTCAGCAATATTGAGCATTCAGCAAAACCTAGACAATCAACCAACCAAAGAGAACACCAAACCCTATACGGAATAACACCACCGAACGAATCGAGTGAACAGGAGCCATCATGAACAGTAACCTTCGTGAACAGTGCAGTCGTAAACAGTACCGTCTAGTGAACAGTACCCCCGCACAGTGAAGCCGTCGTCAGAGATAGGAGAGAAACGGATATAACGGCGAGACGATCGGCGAGGAGAGTGAACGGCCAAAACAATTGAGCAGCCATCGACGGGAAGGAGAAGAAAATGCAGCCATCGACGGTCAGAAAATTGAGCAAACCGGTGGACCAAGAGAGAGAAAATGCAGCCGACAGACGAAGAGAGAGAAAACGCAAACCGGAGAAGGACAGAAACCCGTGAGGAATGGCACACCACTGGTACACCAGCGGTCGGCGAGGAGACGACACGGCTGGACGATCGAAAGTGGGTGGACGGCAAAGACCTATACAGCTAGACCGGAAGGAGAGAGAAACTCGATGGCCAAATCGGAGCACAGCGGCGGGAAGAGAGAGAAACCCGACGGTGAACGGAAAAGTGAAATCCGGTGAAGAGAGAGAAATCCAGCGGTAGGAGAGAGAAATTCGGCTGGACAACAGGAGAGAGAGAAACGGACAGGCGAGCCATGAGACAGTGAGATCGTGAGACAAGGAGACGAGTGAAACCGTAAGACGGTGAAAGCAGGAATTGTGTAATACAACGTAGGAATTCAGCGAAGTATTGAACTCAACGTATTTCCAGACTTCTTCAAAAGAGGTTAAAGAGCATTGCGGTGAACTTCTAAGTGGCAGTGGAGCAGCCTTTCAATTCAACAGAGGCAAGACAAGCTAGAAAAAGGGTAGACACAGTAAGTGACACTCTTTGTATTGTACTTGCTTAGTAATTGCAATAGTGAAAGGAGCAGAGAATTAAAGACATCCATTGTAACCTAAATTCTCAAGTATAGTGGATAGTCTCGGTAAAGGAAAGTCCCTACCACCGTGGATGTACGTCACATTAACGGAACTACGTAAATCTCGTGTGTCCTTAATTTGCTTTACGTTCTGTGTTTTGAATTGAGTTATGAACGCAGCTAAAGTATCAGCCAACCCATAACCTAACGAAGACCTAAATAAGAACATCTGTATTGTCTATTAGGCAAGGTGTCTGAAAGGTGACTTTGGGGACTATTGTGATTAGTAGGTAGCAATAGATCTACCTTAGTCGAGTCTGAGAAAGAGTTTGCTTTTAAGAAGAGATTGAAGTTGTTCACTTACCTGCAAATTGCGAATTATGGTGATACTGATTAACACCCCCTCTCAGTATCACAAACTAGTAGATCTTAGAGAGAAGTTGGGAACTTCATATATGCATGCTAGGTGGATTTAATTCTTGCAAAGGTTTCCTTTCAGGTTAATGCATAAATCTAGTGTGCAAAACAAAGTGGCTGATGCTTTAAATAGAAAGGCTGATTTGTTATTCACCTTAAGTGCTGAGGTTGTGAGCTTTGAAATAATAAAAGAGTTGTATAAAGATGATGGTGATTTCAAGGAGATCTAGAGGAGGTGTACTATTAAAAAGCCTTGTGATGATTATCATATTCATGAGGGGTATTTAATGAAAGGAAATCAATTGTGCATTCCTAAGTCCTCCTTAAGGGAGAAGTTGATTAGAGACCTTCATAGGGGAGGTTTAGCAGGACACTTGGGTTGAGATAAGACCTTAACTGCTATCACAAAGAGGTATTTCTGGCCTCGACTGAGAAGGGATGTTGGTAGGATTGTAGAGAGATGCTACATTTATCAGACTTCCAAAGGGTAATCTCAGAACACTAGGTTATACACTCCATTACCAGTACCTGAAAACATCTGGGAAGACTTGTTGATGGATTTTGTTTTGAATTTACCTCGTACCCAACGAGGTGCTGACTCTGTGTTTGTTGTTATTGACAGGTTTTCTAGGATGACTCATTTTATTCCATGTAGAAAAACCGCAAATGCACAATCTATTGCGAGGTTGTTTTTCAAAGAAGTGGTGCGCCCCCAGGTCCATTACTTCTGACAGGGATAGTAAGTTTCTTAGTCACTTTTGGAAGATGTTGTAGTTCCTATTTGATTCTTCACTATAATAGTTCTGTTCATAGAACTATTGGGAGATCACCCTTTTTAGTGGTCTACACCAAAACGCCACAGCATGCCCTGGATTTGTTAAAGTTACCCAAGGGGGTAGAGGTTAGTATAGCAACTAAGAACATGGCAGAGTAGTGCCAAGCCATCACTAAAGAGGTAAAAAGGAAAATTTAGAGGGCAAATGTGAAATATAAAGAGGCTGCTGATAGACACAGGAAGGAGAAATTGTTTAAGGTTAGTGATCAGGTGATGGTATACCTGAAGAAGGAGTGCTTTCTTGTGGGCAAGTATAGCAAATTACAGTCAAAGAAATGATACACCTTTATATCCTGAAGAGAACTCGGAGTCGAGTTATTCTTTGGTGGGAGAGAATGATGTGGACTAGATAGCCGAAAAGTGCACGGACAAGTGAGAAAAGGATAAGAAGCTATGATAGGCTTCAAAGCCGAGTCTAAGCCGATGGGCTTCTTCGTAATTTTAGTTAAATTTTATGAACTATATATATATATATATATATATATATTTTAGGATTTTTTTGGCGGAGAGACTCATAACATCTTACACTTTAACTTAATTGAGAGAACTTTTTTCTGAAAATTACTTGTACTTTTTGTTTTTTGAAATTCAATTGTTGTCATTGATTACATGTTGTTAATTATGCTTTCTTGCTGCGTCATCATCTCTGGCCACCCAAGTGCAGCTAGCAGTTATTATTTTATAATAACCGCATGCGAAGTTAAGTCCCTCACCGTACCAGTAGATCTTGTCGCCACCTCCATGGTTAGCAGGACCAAAGTTACAATGACACCAAAATAATGTAGTGGCAAACTCATTCACGCCAAACTTAAAGTGATAGTTATCATTGATTGCCACAGCATGATTACTGAGATGATCATTTTTGGAGGCACATTGGACGTTGAGGAGATCACGATTTAAGTTGTTGAAAATGTAAACAACGATTGGGTCTTTAAAAGGACTTAAGTCAGGGTAATCACTTGTGCCCATGTCGGACATGACACGATTTGGCCGTGGTAACGCAAATACAAGTAGGAAAAAGATTGAGCAACTCCTTTGGTTTCCACTCACGATACGGGGTCTGTATTCTATTGTTGTTGCTACTGCTGACACAAAGTAAAGAAATGAAAAAAGCATTTTATATTACTAGCAGTGGTCCACTACACTTTTTAAAGGTAATAAACAAATTTATTGCATTTCCTTCTAAAGATTATACACTAGTCAAAAGTTTGAAACTATTTAATATTTTGATATTATTATAATTATTCTTTATGACAGTTATTATAATTTCTAATTACTTATCCTAATTTATTGAACAATTTTTGTAATAATTCCTTCTTTAACCAATTTAATTTGCTTGTGAGGATTATACAATAAAACACAATAAATGAGAATTTTAAAAATTTTATTGCATTTCCTTGTAAGGATTATATACTAATTAAAGGTCTAGAAACTATTTAATATTTTGATATTATTGTAATTATTCTTTATGACAATTATTATAATTTCTCTATATTTATTATTCTTATCCTAATTTATCAGGCAATTTTTGCAGTAATTCATTATTTATTTAATTTAACTTGTTTTGTCCAAATTTGGAAACAGTTTCTTTTTTCATTTGGTCTTTTTTTATATATATAAAAATTCTTTACACTTGTATTAAACCAAAAATAAAAAAAGTATCCTGTAGCAACAATGTTTTTGTATTAATGGCATTAATATTTTTGTATTAAAGATTAAACCATTTGCAGTTCCATTCTCATTTCAGATAACACTCAAAAAAGAACCTGTGTATGGTAGAGATCACATACAAGCCGAGGGTCCTGTGCTGAAAACAAGATCACAGCATCATATGGAACACCTCCCTTCTAATGCCATTGCTAGAACCAATGCAGCCTTTTGTATTAATAGAACTGATGAGGGGATCTCAGCAGGGAGGACACGTATCAGAATGTGATCTGGTCAAGTTAGCTAAGAGACCTGATGATCTAGTTTTGGCAAGGTCTTGCAGAAGAAGATACGGTTAAGCGCTGGAGATTAACTACGACATTAACAATTTAACGATCAAGTCAACCAGAGGATCAAATTTTTAAAATACATAGATATAAAAAGAGTAATTGTTACTTTTAATTGATATTAATTTGACCTATATACATATATATATCTGGATTAATTTGTATGAGTGAAGTTTATTGTAAACGTGATATATGTGAATTGATAACTGGATCTCGTACTTCGGCGTGCTGGACAAGAGAAGTGACCCCTTAAACCTCTCCAGGCCCAAAGAGATTGACGGAGGGCATAAAGGAGAATGAGTAGGCCCGACAGTACCATTCCCAAATCTAACCTGCAGTGAGATTCTGTGTCTAACGCAACCTGTAGAGAGCACGTAGAAGCCGAGGGTCCTGCGCTGAAAACAAGATCAGAACTTTTCCAAAATTCCTCTTTATGAAATTCCTATTTCTATAATGCAGGATCTTTCTTTATGCGAATACTAGCAATAAAAACTGTAATGAAATCAACATACCGTTGTCCATTATGTTTATGTCCCGTAGTAGAGATGAAAATGCTCCTTTCTTTTCGTTCCTGAACGCTTTTCTCTTTTCTCCTACTCTTCCCTTTCTTTTCTTTTGTTTTCTCTCTGATGGTTAAGAGTACAAGAAAGGTCTGTAATAGCATATATATATATATATAGATACACATCTTTCCTTTCTTGTGTACCGTTACCTTAAATAGGAAGACCCTCCCTTCCTGTAACAGTTATCTTAAATGGGAAAACTCCTCTTCCTGTAACGGTTATTCTTAATAGGGAGAGTGGAGGGATTTTAAACCCGATGACCCAAATTGCCATTATGCCTAACCGACCATCATATTAAGCCTTTTATTTTGGGTCATACTTTAAATAATATGGGCCACTCATGTTAATTAATTTAACAATCTCCCACTTGACCCATGTTATGACTTGATGAATCAATAACAGATAAGTGCGCACAATCCTTAAAGATCATCAAATCACAACACTTAATTGAATTAAAATGATTGGATCATGGCGGTCACACATCTTTTAGCGACATAATTCCTTCCATGTATCACATAATCATCGTAATTCACAATAACCTTACTGAGGAATATTGAAACTTTAAATTGTCATTCCCATATATGCTATTAGTTATCTCACAACTATAATTGTATACAACTGAATAGAGATAACAAAGCACAAGTAAAACCATAACTTTAATTGAATTCATGAGTGTCACAATGATGTGAGTAGTACAAAATATCAGCTTTCAAGAGATTGAGGACCTGTCCATAATGCCCATCCGATCAACATGTCCAGTAAATGTTTTCGGTGGCAAACCTTTAGTTAACAGTCCGCTATCATCAATTCAGTGCCAATATGCTCAATAGACACTCTTTGGTTTTGCACTTCTTCTTTAACAGATAGGTATTTTAAATCCATATGTTTCGCACCTTTAGAATACCTATCATTCTTAGAGAAGAAAACTATTGCGGAATTATCACAATAAATTCTTAACGGCTTTTCTATAATGTCAACCAAACAAAGTCTTAAGATAAAATTCGGCAACCATAATGCATGAACAGTAGCCTCAAAGCATGCTACAAATTCAGCCTCCATAGTGGAAGTAGCAATGACAGACTCCTTCCCACTTTTCCAGGAAACTGCTCCTCCAGCTAGGAGAAACATGTAACCAAATGTAGATTTCCTCGAGTCTACACATCCGGCATAATCTGAATCCGAATAGTCTACTACTTCAAGATGACTTGATCTTTTATAAGTAAGCATATATTCCTTGGTGCCTTGTAAGTACCTAAGTACTTTCTTTCCGACTTTCCAATGATCCATTCTCGGATTACTTTGATATCGGCCTAGCATTCCAACTGCGAAACTGATGTCCGGCCGATTACATGTTTGCGCATACATCAGGCTTCCAACCAGTGATGCATAGGGAATTAATTCCATCGCTTTTCGTTCCAAATCATTCTTTGGACATTGCAATTCACTAAACTTGTCCCCTTTCTGAATTGGAACTATTCCTGTTGAGCAATTTTCCATTCTAAATCTCTCTAATACTTTATCGATATAGCCTTTCTGAGACAATCCTAACAATCCTTGTGATCTATCACGGAATATCTCTATTCCTATCACATAGGATGCCTCATTCATATCTTTCATTTCAAAAGTTTTAGAGAGAAATTTCTTTACATCATGTAACAAACTCATGTCGTTAGCAGCCAAAAGAATGTCATCGACATATAGGATTAATATAATGAACTTGCGCCCACTGACCTTCATATAGATACACCGATCAACGGTGTTCTCTACAAAACCGTATGACGTAATGGTATTATTGAACTTAATATATCATTGTCAGGAGGCTTGTTTCAGTCCATATATCGATTTCTTTAATTTACACACCAAATTGTCTTGCCCAGTGGTGATGAAACCTTCAGGTTGGTCCATATACACTTCCTCTTCCAAGTCACTGTTTAGAAAGGCGGTCTTTACATCCATTTGGTGAAACTTTAGATCATTATGAGCCACCAAAGCCATAATAATTCTTAAGGAGTCTTTCTTAGAGACTGGAGAGAAAGTCTCCTTATAGTCAATACCATCCCTTTGAGTAAAACCTTTGGCAACAAGTCTGGCCTTATACCTTTCGATGTTACCTTTCGAGTTTCGCTTGGTCTTGAAGACCCACTTACAGCCAACTCGTTTTGATCCTTCAGGTAACTCTACTAGTTCCCAGACTTGGTTTACATCCATCGATTTCATCTCTTCCTTCATGGCATTGAACCACCTTTTAGAATCATTACATTCCATGGCTTGTTTCAATGAGACTGGAACTTTATCAATGCTCAATTCCAATTCATGCTCAAATGAGTAAACCACATAATCATTCGAAACAGCTGGCCTTTTCCGTCTTGTAGACTTCCGTAATGCCATTTCTTGTGATATCACTTGTTCATTTGTAAATTGAACATTGTCACTTGGTTCATCTCTTATGTATTCACTTTGCGTGTTTCGAGTATCAATTTGTTGTCCTTGCATGTCGCGTGACTGTGATGCAACGTAAGGAACAACAGTTTGAGTAGAAACACTAGGTGTGGGGATACCAACCTGAGTAGGAGTACTCACTGTGGATCTTTCATTTTGTAATTCTTTAATATCCACCTTTCGTGATTCCCCACTCCCACTGAACTGGCCACTTTCAATGAACCGAGCATTACCAGACTCAACTATTCGAGTACTATGGTTAGGACAATAGAACCTGTACCCTTTCGACTTTTCAGGATAGCCAATGAAATAACCACTTATGGTTCTTGCATCAAGCTTTCCTTCATGTGGATTATATATCCTTACTTCTGCTGAACAACCCCAAAAATAGAGGTGTCTCAAACTGGGTTTCCTTCCTATCCATAACTCGTAAGGAGTTTTGGTGATAGCCTTACTAGGAACCATGTTCAGCAGATATGCAGCAGTCCTTAATGCATGCATCCACAAGGATAAAGGTACAGTACTATAATTCAACATTCTCCTAACCATGTCCATAAGTGTGCGATTCCGCCTTTCCGCTACACCATTCTGTTGTGGTGTACCAGGCATTGTATACTGTGCACATATGCCTCGACTTTCAAGAAGTTTCGCAAATGGACCAGGACATTGTCCTCTTTTATTGAATTTTCCATAATATTCACCACCCCTGTCTGACTTAATCACTTTTACTTTTCTATCTAACTGCCTTTCCACTTCGTTAATAAACACCTCTAGGATGTTTACTGACTGGGACTTTTCATGCAGTAGATATAAGTAACAATACCGTGAGTAGTCATCTATAAAGGTGATGAAATATTTCTTACCACCCCATGTCAGGATAACAAATGGGCCGCAAATATCGGTGTGTATCAATTCTAAAGGCTCATTACTTCTCATGACTGGGTTCTTTGATGTATGTCTTGTTTGTTTTCCTTTTATACAATTAATACATACATCCCAATCAGTAAAATCCAATTGAGGCAGGACATCACCTTTCACCAACCTCAATATCCTTTCTTTGGATATATGACCCAATCTTTGATGCCATAAGAAGGCAGAACTTTCATCATGCACATTACGTTTGTTACCTATACTATGCTCAACAAGAAATATGGAATCAGTATACACAGCATCAAGATTAAAACGGTACAAATCATCAATCAAAGTACCAGATCCATAATAGTACGAATGTCTATACAATGAAAATGCACCGTTTCCAATCTTAAGGTTAAATCCCACTTCATCCAACTTTGCAACAGAAACTAAATTTCTAGCACATTCAGGAACATAGAGACACTTTTCGAGATCCAGATGACACTTAGTGTCCAAGATCAATCTGTACGTCCCAATTCCTTCTATTCGTGCCTTCATTCTGTTTCCTATATAGAGGAACTTCTCAGTTCCTATTATGGGCTGGATTGAAAGGAATCCCTGCATAATATGTGACACATGAATAGTAGCTCCAGAGTCTAACCACCAAGTATTATTGGGCACTTCTTGAAGTGACCCATCCTTTTGCAGAAGAAGCATTTCTGATCCTTTTGAATCTGACCTCCAGTGACTTTTATAGAGGCTTTGTCCTTCTTCTCATTTTTCTTATATGGTTTAGACTTACTACCACTAGCATCATTATGAACGATGGTTTAGACTTCTCATTTTTCCTGAAAGTTCCATTTCTCTTTAATAATGTTATAATTCACTTAGAACTGGCTAAATTCAGGAGGTAGTGAGTTTATGATGAATTGAACCAAAAAGGATTCAATCACATCCATGCCCATTGTTTTCAACCTTGCTGCTAGATTAGTCATACTAGTCACATGATCATGAATGAGCTGTGACCAATCAAATTTCTTGGTCGTCAGCTCACTCATTAGGGTTCCTATGATGGATTTATCAGC
Source organism: Ceriops tagal (assembly GCA_021533255.1). Lineage (NCBI taxonomy): Eukaryota > Viridiplantae > Streptophyta > Magnoliopsida > Malpighiales > Rhizophoraceae > Ceriops > Ceriops tagal. The sequence goes on from CM038602.1 coordinate 10,860,080, forward strand.
TATATCTGATTGAGAGAATTCCTTAATTCTCATCATAAATTCCCTCGCATTTTCCGTCTTAGGCAACGATGGCTTTACATTTTCAGCTATCGTCATCCGCATCAAATTCAAACTCAGCCTATTGGACCGTACCCAAGCCTCATGAAGAGACTTATCAGATTCTGTACTGGTCCCGATAATGACTGCAGGCTTTTCATCCGAAATGACTGCTAAGTCCAAGCCCAAAACACCTAAATGAAATTGAATATGCTCAGACCATTCTGCATAATTCAGCCCATTGAATTTGATCATCGAATTGCTTAAGGCAAATACATTACTGGAAGCTGCAAACATAATCCAAATTTATACCTTAATGCTTTGAGTAAACTCTAATGGATTCAGATACATATACTATAAACTTTAATCATGTATTTAAGTTCACCTTTGGGTGATCCTCAAATACATAACTTTAATCAATAATGATGCTAATTTAAATATACTTTGATAGATCAATTAATCATACTAGAGTTAACATGAATGTCATCTTTGGATATACAATCATGTTTACCTAGTATATCAATCAATCCCTTTTAGTGTCATTAATTACAAGCAATGATTCATCTTTGGATGATCTCCTAGCTTCATAATTAATAACCATAATTGTTCATTTCAAAAAATTTTATTAGCATCCAAAAAATGAACAATTTGAAATTCACAATCAACTATTCAAATCCTTTCAAGTCAGGCCACTTTGGTGACTAACAAGCTTTCAATATTTAATTCATGTTGATGTGATCTCAAAAAACTTTTAAAAAATCTTCAATTATGAGGATTTAAATTATCCTTTATGTGGGAGTTAACACCGTCCGCATCGGCGTATTGTTCCAGTAACCAGTCCCCTTTACATGGTGGCATCCATTCAAAAATTTCCTCTCCACCACCGGTTGAGGACCCGCAGCAACACCATACTACAGGCAACACAACCCAGGTGTTGCCTCCGACCAGGGACCCAAGGTGGCAGCACCACGGTATTGCGGGCGTCGCTCGCATGCTGCCTCCGGCCAAGCGACCCACGATGACAGCACCACCGTACTACGGGCGTCGCTCGTGTGCTGTCTCCGATTGAGCAACCCTCGGTGGCAGCACCACCATACTGCGGGGGTCGCCCGCGTGCTGCCTTTGGGAGTTGCCTCTGATGGGTCAACGGAGCCCTGTGGCACAGAGTTCGGCGGTCGGTGCACATCCCACACCGGCAAGCTCCGTCACACAATACAGCGATTGACACACACCCCATACCGGCAAGCCCGCGTTGCACAATACAACGACCAACGCACACCCCATACCGGCAAGCCCGCGTCGCACAATCCAGCGACCGGCGCACACCCCATAAGTGACCGGGTTCCACCGTACCTACCAGACCAGACCGATCTGTGTCTCCGGTCATTCCCAGCAATTCTACATTTATAATCATTATATTTATTAAAAAAATATTATTATCAAATTAAAAATTATTATCACCATAACTAAATACTTATTTTTATTGTTTTTATTGTGTCTTAATATTTTCAATTTTTTTATATACATTTTAATTAAATTAATATTTTACAAATTCAACGTATATCATATATTAAAAAATCAAAAATATATAAATAACGGTTATAATAATAACTTAGGCTTACATCTATAAAAACAAAAAAAACCATCTTAAAATGTCCACAACAAATTTTATTTCAATATTTTGTGATAACTCCTTAATCAAAGAGACAAAAGTCTTCTAATAAACCCACGAAAAAGGCACCACCTTACAAATGAACAAAACCGAAAGTAGTCACTTCACTTCTAGCCTAGAAATGTGACAAAGATGAGGTGCATCGCTCCCGGGCCACTCCAAGCCTTGAATTAGGGACATCAACAAGCACCCTATGGTTTTGTTGCTGCATGTTGGCTATGACGTTTAGCACCGAGTTGAAGTCAGGCGGCGCCGCGGCCATGGCCAAGCATGTGATGCTACCGGCAGTGCTGTGGATTAGGAGGTTGTCTGGTGGCAAGGTCACGTTCATGCCGGAGAACATGAATGTTATGGTGGGCGCTACAATTGGCACCGAGTAACATGTATCGAATCCGCCGAGGGACGAGACGGCTGCTTTGCCTACTCGTCTTCTGAACTCATCTCTCACTGCTATGTAGGCTGGCGTTACTAATCGTGTGTAGACAGTACCTGTAAGGAATAATTTGGAAACATTTTTTGTCTTTTTTTTAGCACAGGATATCTAGGAATAACTTAGTTGTGCAAATCAACTGGAACTGCTATGGTTTTCCAAGGGCACTGGAACACAAAGTAAGATGTGGAAATTGACGTCACTTATTATGCCTTTGGTTGGGCCTCACAGCTGAAAAGCTGTCCGATAACCCAGAAATATTACTCACTGGAAATCTTACGAATTCAAAACTCGACATACTCAAAAACTAATCAACTCAAACTTTAATATGCTCCGAGGCTCCATCAACGAAAAACTTAATGTATTTAAAAAGTATGTTCGAGTGCCCAAAACTGAATGGTCCGATACTGAAAACAATTCGACTAGAATTCTACCCACTTGCTCATTTGTCAGCTCCGTGCCTCATAATTTTGCAGCAATAATAAAAAGGCACGATGCATTCAGGCCTTCAGGCGTGAAGCACTGAATCATGTGACTATGGGGCCTTAAGCCCACTAAAATAATTACCCCAAGTCTTTTGACCGATATTACGCCCCCCCCCGCCCGTTGCACCTGTCACACTTGTTTGCGGTCCTCTCTGTCCACTTCCAAAGAGTTAAAGGCCTAGTGCACTTCAACTGCACTTAATTGGGGTCTTAGAAAAATGAAAGCCACATTTGCACTAATGTACAACAAACCGAAGCAAGAAAGGAATATTGAAGATTGATATATTGAAAGAAAATACCGGAATCAAAGATGGTCCCTGCGCCAGTTGTAGGATTGAAAGCCAGGGCACCAGCAGGAATATCAACAATTTTTCTACCAACTCTTATCCCAACCAAGTTCACATAGTAGAGAGATGACCTCCAGGGGTTCTTGAGCAATGGTGTAGTCTTGGTCCTGCGGGGCTGGCCTGAGGGTCCAAGCCTCAGTGACCCAGAAAAGTTAAGGCACCTAAAGCTAGGCAAGCAATAGGAAAATGTAGATTGGTATAGGTTTGGGGTTTGGGACAAAAAAGACAATGGGCCCCTGCCAAGACCCAATAGGCCCTGGGGAGGCACTGATCTGCCTGTGGCCCTTTGAATGCAACCAAAGGTGTAGTTGGGGACAGGGTCAGTAGCCAGGGTCAAATGAAAAGGAATGCTATTTCCAAAATAAGACAAATCAAATTAAATTATATAATAAAATACAAAAGTATAAGTGATAACAAATCTAATAACTGTAATAATTACCGTATCTGATAATAATATCAAAATATTAAATACTTTCCAAACCTTTAACTAATAAATAATTCTTATAAGGTAATGCAATAAATTTTGTTTATTACCTTAACGTATAATAGACCACTACTAATAATATAAATTTTTTTTTTCATTTCTTTTGTACTTTGTGGCGGCAGGAACAAGTATCATGAGTGCAGACCAAAAGAGTTACCCAATCTTTTTCTTACTTGTATTGGCGTTACCATGGCCAAATCGTGCCCTGTCCAACGCAGGCACAAGTGATTACGTTCACAAACTTCGTTTTCGTTTCAAAGATAAATTCGTTGTTAACATTGTCAACAACTTAAGTCGTGACATTCTCAACGTCCGATGTGCCTCCAAAGATGATCATCTCGGCGACCATGCTGTGGCAATCAATGATAACTATCACTTTACTTTTGGCGTGGATTTTCTTTTCTTTACATTATATTGGTGTAATTTTAACTTTAGTCCTGCTAACCATGGGGGTGGCTACAAGATCTACAGGTTCAATCGAAAACTTAACCGTCCATGTGGTTATAGAAACATCTATCCCGCTAATTGCACTTGGGTGGCCACAGATGATGGCTTATATTTGCATGATCATCCTTCAGAAACCACCTTGAAATACTATGAGTGGCAAAAATGATGTGTCTTGGGTATGTAATCTTGTACTTTGGTTTTTCGACTTAAGTACACTCAGCACCTATATCACTCACAAATAAAAGATGAAATAAACTTTCTAACTTCTTTGGTTGAGACAATTACTGTGTCCACAAGCCTTTTCCCTTTTTTTTTTTTTTGTTTTTGTGCAAAGGACCCCTCTAAAATGCTATTCGCCTCCCATGTAAATGATGACCCTATTTTCATTTGCCATAAGATTTTCGTGGAAAAAGATTTAAATAATCAACTTGTTGCTATATTACATACACACATAAATGAAGGTCCCAAAAAACATTCTTCCCAAATCATAATTAGTCTGCATTTATGAAGCAATTAGAAAAAATGCCACCGGCCTTAGATTTAAATATTTGGAAGGAATTTGACACCTTATGGCCTGACCTCAGGAATTAAAAGTGAATTGGGCATATAATATGTCTAGTAATAAAATATAACATATGGATAGATGGCAACAGCCTGACCATTGGCCAAAATGATTACAAAATATACACAGATATTATACGTCTATTAAAATAATAAATAAAATGAGTAAATGTTTTGATGCAGGCTAAATTGATAATGCCGCCCGCATCGAAGACGAGCTTACTCGACCAAGGAGATCAGCCCGCATCCGAGCTCGACAAGTCGCTTGACCAGTTGAGGAGATATCGAAGGGACACAATCCGAAGACCAAGAGTCTCATTCGCAAGTTCATGCCACAATAAAGTCCTTGTCTTTCCCTATACATTGGAAGCCTAAAAGATACTTTGGGATGATCGAGAAGACGTCGGGCATTTACCTAGTTTCTAGTTTCTAAGTTCTTTAATGTTTTATGCCTTCTAGGATCTTTAATGCTCTTTAGCCTCTTCATTTGCTTGAATCTTTTCATTTGTTTTTCTTTGGCTATAAAAGGCCATCTACTTTATGTATTTGAGGGACGAATTTTGATTAATGAAAATTTTGCATTAAGCAATTATCTTGAACCTTGAAGAGTTCATACCCCTGAAAACCTTGAAGAGTTTTCACTCCGTCCTTGAAGAGTCGGAGGTTTTCAAATCTGTATCCTTGAAGAGTTGCAGTCATCGATCTAGAAGAATCGATGCCCTATCCACTTCCTTGGAGGCCTAGAAGAGTAACCAACAAAGTTCTATCTTTTCTTCTATTCTGTCCATTTACATCTGTCCATTTCCGCCCCAATTTCGTCCTGCCTACAGTGCTTATTTGAGAAAACTCAAAACAGATAAATTGTTAATTCAGAAGTCTTTGTTCATTTGGCTTTTGAATCAGGTCATTCCGATCTGTATCGACGAAGTTACACCCATTTTCCCGAGCTTGCACAGGACTATAATTAATGTTCATCCTATTCCGTGTGTGCAATTCAATCTCCCGATCCTAACATTCGAGTAGCCTACATCAGGCTGCATCATTTTGGTATCAGAGCTTTGGAGGAGAGAACCATGCCACCAAGACAAGCTAGACTTCGTCGAGGTAGAACCATCCCACTGAATGAAGTGCATACGCTCGCTGACAATTTGCAGCAACACATGCAACAACAAATTGATGAGTTGACGCGGGAAGTTGAGCATCTGAGGGCGGAAAGAAACAATTCACCACCTCGTTCCAGGACCGGAAATTACAATGGTGACTCTTCATCTTCGGAGGATGTTCGACCATTTCGCAATCGGAGGAATGTTCGACGTCACGAGCAAAACATTCGTGAACCGGAGTGGGAAAAAAAAGTTAAAAAGGATATCCCGGAATTCTCAGGTAATGAATCTCCTGAAAAAATTGTTGACTGGCTAACACTTGTTAATGAAGTGTTTGAGTATCGAAATGTTCCTGAGGATCGTCGAGTCGGGATCATCGCTATGCGATTTAGAGATAAAGCCATCGCTTGGTAGAGGCGTGAGAAGCAAACTCGCCAATCTGTTGGCAAAGCGCCAATTACCTCATGGAGGAAGATGGAAGACAAGATCCGAAAGTATTTCCTACCTAAGGGATACAAGAGAGAGCTCTATCAACGGTACCAAAATCTGAGACAAGGTACGCGAATGGTGGACCAATACACCAACGAATTCAATGAGTTGGTGATTCGCAACAACATTCCAGATCCGGAGGAAATGCTTGTGAGCAAGTACTTGAATGGCCTTCAACTTCATATTCAAGATGCCCTGGAAGTTCTTGACATTTGGGACTTAGGAGATGCACACCAACGAGCACTCAAGGTAGAGCATTCTCGCTCGAGGAGGCAACCATCCTCTATCATGACCAATCAACCCGCTAGGAGTATCCCCAGCATCACCAAAGTTGCTGAGGTTACGATGCAAACCGCTAGTAAGTTTCCTAATCATCCCAACATTTTGAAGCAACCAACTACATCTGATGTTCGTTGCTATGCTTGTGGTGAGTTGGGTCATCGTGCTAGCAATTGTCAAAAGAACAAAAATCGACAAGCCGGCAAGGCCTTCTTAGTGGATAACGATTCTGATGAGCATGTGGAGGATCTGCTCGAAGAAGAGGTGAATGATGTCGAAGAGTCCACAGGTGATGAGCAAATAGTGCATGTTGATTCTGGTGAATTTTTGATGGTGAGAAAAATCTTTCTAGTTCCTCGTGATGAGACCGGAGATAGGTGGCTACACACTAACATTTTTCATTCCGCTTGCACAATTAAAGGGAAGGTATGTCAATTGATTATTGACTCTGGATGCTATGAAAATATAATTTCTGAAATGGCAGCGAACAAACTACAGTTGGAGTTAAAGGCGCACCCCACACCTTACAAGATGTCATGGCTGTCGAAAGGTACCGAGATAACCGTTTCCAAACGCTGCCTTGTTAATCTATCCATTGGTTCTGTTTATTTCGACAAAATATGGTGCGATGTTCTACCGATGGATGCTAGTCATGTTATTCTTGGGCGACCATGGCAATTCGATAGGCGAACTACTCATGATGGTTATCGAAATACGTATTCTTTTGAATTTGGAGGGAAGAAAATTATATTAGCACCTAGTAAGGAGCCTTTAAAAACTCCTGTTATCGAAAAGTTTTCATCTCCTACATTGCTTTCGATGAAAGATATGAAAGGTGCTTTAAAAGGGGTTCGTATTATATATATTTTACTTCACAAAGCAGGTGAAGTTGCTTCTTCCATACCTCTTGAAGTTCGACCACTTTTGGAAAAATTCAAGGTTGTTTTCCCGACGGACTTACCTGTAGGTCTCCCTCCTATGAGAGACATTCAGCATCAAATCGATTTAATGCCCGGTGCTTCCCTACCGAATTTGGCTCATTATCGGATGAGTCCAACGGAGCATGAAGAATTGCATCGACAAGTTGCCGAACTCTTGACTAAGGGTTTTATCCGAGAAAGCCTTAGTCCATGTGCCGTTCCAGCTCTCTTGGTACCTAAGAAAAATGGTACTTGGAAGATGTGTGTCGATAGTAGAGCGATCAACAAGATCATTATCAAATATCGATTCCCTATTCCTCGCCTTAATGACCTCTTGGATCAAATCTCTGGTGCAATCATCTTTTCGAAGCTAGATTTGAAAAGTGGATATCACCAAATCAGAATCAAGCCTGGAGATGAATGGAAGACGGCATTCAAAACGAAAGATGGGCTGTACGAGTGGCTAGTCATGCCATTCAGTTTGTCGAACGCACCATAAACATTCATGAGGTTTATGACCCAAATTTTGAAACCCTTTTTGGGAAAATTTGTTGTGGTTTATTTCGATGATATTCTTATTTTTAGCAAGTCTACTGACGAGCACCTGCAGCATCTTCAAGAAATACTACACCTATTGAGACAGGAGCGCTTGTACGCAGCCCTTGAGAAGTGCTATTTCATGGTACCGCAAATCCTTTTCTTGGGATTTCATATTTCAGCAAAAGGGATTTTAGTGGATGATGCCAAGATCAAGGTGATTCGAGAATGGCCAACTCCATCAAATGTGCATGAGGAACGTAGTTTTCATGGCCTCGCTTCTTTCTATCAACGATTTATTGCACATTTCAGCACTATTGCGGCCCCACTTACTTCTTGCATGAAGAAAAGAGTCTTTGAGTGGACGTGTACGGCTCAGAAAAGTTTTGAGCAGCTCAAAGAAAAATTGAGCACAGCCCCGGTACTCGCATTGCCTAATTTTGACCTTGTTTTTAAAGTACATTGCGATGCATCAAGTACTGGTATTGGAGGAGTTCTGAGTCAAGGAGGTCGACCCATTGCCTTCTTTAGCGAAAAATTGAATAGTGGTAAACTTCGTTATAGCACTTATGATTTGGAGTTCTATGCACTATTTTGCACACTCGAACATTGGAGGCACTACCTTATTCATCGAGAGTTTGTTTTGTACACTAATCATGAAGCTCTCAAGTATATTTCAGGGCAGCAAAAGCTTAACTCCAGGCGTGCAAAATGGGCTACATACGTTCAGGAGTTCACTTTCATCATTAAACATAAAGCTGGAATTCAAAATCAGGTTGCTGATGCTTTTAGTAGAAAGAAGAACTTACTCCAAATAATGCGATCAACAGTTCTTGGATTCGAATCATTCCAAGAGTTGTATCATGAAGATCCTTACTTCTCCAAAATCTTGCCCGAAGCAAAAGAAAAGAAACTTGCTGATTTCACTGAGTGTGATGGGTTTCTTTTCAAAGGGAACCGTTTATGTGTACCTGATTGTTCACTTTGACAAAGGGTAATCAATGAAGTTCATCGCAACGGACATTTTGGGCGTGACAAGACCATGCAACTTGTTTCAGCCAAGTACTTTTGGCCTCAGTTGAAACGAGACATACATCGACATGTGATGAGGTATCGACGCTGCCAAACTGGAAAAGGACATACTACTAATGCTGGCCTTTATTTGCCCTTACCAATCTCTCAAGTACCTTAGGAAGATATTTCTATGGACTTTGTTCTTGGACTACCTCGCACTCTCAAAGGTATGGATTCCATCTTTGTTGTTGTAGATCGATTCTCAAAGATGGCACATTTTTTTCCTTGCCACAAAACTATGGATGCTTCGCGTATTGCTGAATTATTCTTGAAGGAAGTCTATAAATTGCATGGCATTCCGAAGACTATTACTTCTGATCGGGACACAAAGTTTCTCAGTCATTTTTGGCGACAATTGTGGAAGAATGTCGGTACTAAACTGCAATATAGTACTGTATTTCATCCCCAAACTGATGGGCAAACTAAAGTCGTCAATCGAACCTTAGGAAATCTATTGAGGACACTGATTGATGAAAATCCTCGCTCTTGGGAGATGCGCTTATCACAAGTAGAATTTGCATATAATTGTGTTGTAAACCGTACGACTGGATATAGTCCTTTCAAGATCGTGTATGGACAACAATCGAACACTGCTCTTGATCTTGCACCCATTCCTTTTACTGAAAAGTCTAATGGCAATGTTGAAGATATTGTTTCTCAGATGAAAGCAATTCATGAAGATGTGCGTCAAAGGTTAGAAAGCAAGACAGAGTCCTATAAAAAGGATGTCGATAAACGACGGCGTGAAGTTATCTTCGAACCAGGAGATTTTGTTTGGGCTTACTTACCACCAGAACGTCATCCTGTTGGAAGCTATAACAAGCTTAGTGATCGTAAGCTTGGTCCTCTTGAAGTCCTTAAGCGTATCAATCCCAATGCATATCGCTTAAGGCTTCCTTCTCATATAAAAACACATGATGTTTTCAACGTTCGGCATTTAACACCCTATGCTAGTGATTCCTCTGATGATGACATGAATTCGGGGACGAATTCTTTTAAAGAAGGGGAGGATGATGCAGGCCAAATTGATAATGCCGCCCACATCGAAGACGAGCTTACTCGACCAAGGAGATCAGCTCGCATCCGAGCTCGACAAGTCGCTTGACCAGTCAAGGAGATATCGAAGGGACACAATCCGAAGACCAAGAGTCTCATTCGCAAGTCCATGCCACAATAAAGTCCTTGTCTTTCCCTATACATTGGAAGCCTAAAAGATA
>CM038602.1:10870699-10893777 GCA_021533255.1 Ceriops tagal
GGTGGAATAAGGGGCTTTGCTAATTATGACTCTCACAGGACTAAACAATTGAAAGTAAAGATTTTAAAAACTCATATTAGTATTCTATTACATCAACAATAAAACAATAAATTGAGTTTCTTTTACATTCCAGTCTTGTGAGTATAAATATTTATAAACACTCTAACTAAATTAACAAAGTAGAACACACCATATAGACATAGATGGCCTAAATCTTAAGGCCCACGAGCACAAGGGTTATATATTGTAAATATAAATCATTCTGAATAAGTGTTTTTTATTGCTACAGGATACTTTTATGTTTTTGGTTTAATACAAGTATAAAGAATTTTTGTATATATAGAAAAAGACCAAATGAAAAAAGAAGTTATTTACAAGATTCGACAAAGCAAATTAAATTGGATAAAGAAGGAATTGCTGCAAAAATTACTCAATAAATTAAGATAAGTGATTAGAAATTATAATGACTATCATAAAAAATAATTACAATAATATCAAAATATTAAATAATTTCTAAACTTTTAATTAGTATATAATCCTTAGAAGAAAATGTAAAAAATTTGTTTATTACCTTAAAATGTAGTGGACCATTACTAGTAATATAAAATGCCTTTTTCATTTCTTTACTTTGTGGCAGCAGGAGCAACAACAATAGAATACAGACCCCGTATCATGAGTGGAAACCAAAAGAGTTGCGCAATCTTTTTCCTACTTGTATTTGCGTTACCATGGCCAAATCGTGTCATGTCCGACACGGGCACAAGTGATTACCCTGACTTAAGTCCTTTGAAAGACCCAGTCGTTGTTTACATTTTCAACAACTTAAGTCGTGATCTCCTCAACGTCCAATGTGCCTCCAAAAATGATCATCTCGGCAATCATGCTGTGGCAATCAATGATAACTATCACTTTAAGTTTGGCGTGAATGAGTTTGCCACTACATTATTTTGGTGTCATTTTACCTTTGGTCCTGCTAACCATGGAGGTGGCTACAAGATCTACTGGTTCGGTGAGGGACTTAACTTCGCATGTGGTTATTATAAAATGACACCTGCTAACTGCACTTGGGTAGCCAGAGATGACGGCTTATATTTGTATTATCACACTTTGAAAACCTACTCGAAACACTATTGGTGGCAAAAATGAAGTGTTTAGTGTATGTAACATTCTACTTTGGCTTTTCCATTTAAGTACACTTAGCGCATTTGTCACTCACCAATAAAAGAAAGGAAGACATAAACTTTCATCTTATTTGATTATCTGGATTATATCTTACGAGACAATTAGAGAGTTCTTTGTTAGACTGTGTACTTTTTCCCTTTTCTTCGTTGTTGTTGTTGTTTTTTTTTTTTTTGTGCATAGGATTCTTTTAAAATGCTATTCGCCTCCTATGTATATTATGATCCTGTTTTGATTTGCCACAAGATTTCCGTGGGGTAAGATTCAAATAACCTACTTGCGGCTATATTACATAAATACAATGGTCCCAAAAATACATTCTTTCGTACCATAAACCTTTTCCTAAAAAAAGGTGGTAGCAACCTGACCTCTTCCTAAAAAGATAACAGAGTATACGCAAATATCAAATGTTGAAATAGTTAATAGAATAGGTAAATATTTTTTTAATTAAAAATTTATTATAAAATAAATATAATTTAATTAAAAATAAGTAATTAATCAATGCTACTCAAACTTAGCGATAATAAGACGTAGAAGAATTGGACCTGCAGGCTATCTATGCACATGAAGCCAAAACTTACACAGATATATTACCACACATGCCTCGGCACGCACGGCTTTCGCACTATACCATCATGTTTAACAAATATAACAAACAAGAAAATTAGATTCCAAACAAATTTGACAATTTTTACATTATAGAGAAAATCTTTACGTTGACAATAAATACTATGAATATGTTTACTATAAAAGAGAAGAGAATCATTATCTATAAAATTATCATTTCATTGCATCATTGTTTGTGTTATTAATTTTTATCCTTATATTTTTTTAATTGACTCTAATTGATTTTGAATTCGAAGTTCAGTTTTTTTAGCAACAATACTCATTACTTTCCTTATCATGATCCTACGCAGCAAAAGTTATGCAAATTTTCTATTACTTGGATTAGCGGCTTTTTGTGCAAATGGAATTATGTCCAATGCCGGCACAACAAGAGATTTCATATTTTTGAGATATTATTACTCGAAATTTTTATAAATATAATACACATACTTTTAACTATATAACTTCATTTGATTAATCTTTTATTTCAACTCGATCTCACTTTTTTTTGTTCACATTTGAAGTTAAATTAATTTAACTTAAATCTTAAATAAAATAAATTAAAAATTTATGTTCATTACCCCGTAAATGTATAAAAATTAGTGAGCGTCCCAAAAACATTGCCTTTTGTTTCATAACGGGGGACTAGTCTGATGGTACCATTGACCATTTTTACAAACAATTAAGAAAAGTTCACCCATGTGAGATTCGAAAATTTGGAAAGAATTGATTCCTAATGGCTCGAAACCGAGATTTGGACCATGGAGTATACTGACAAAGCCAACCGTGAGGCATGTTTTCGCAAATTTTAGTGATTCTATATAAGCATTAAATGTCCACAATTTTTGCAAATTGCAATGCACATCCGAAGCTGTACATGCAGATATAGTACATGCTACCTACGTCCACATTTTGGTTAAACTAGTCCTCATATTCCATCACCATCATCAACCCCTTCATCACCATCGTCCCACAGGAGATGATCTGAATGGATCGTTAATTCCAAATCCTAATGGGCCCAATGGAAGGCCTAACCCCTCAAAACCTATTGATCGATACCAGGAACCACACCTAAGTAACACATTGCTCAGCAGGAATACTCTGACCAAAAAAACTGGCTCGGAGGAATACCCTCGACCTTCGCAGCCCTCATCCCGTGTAAGAAGGCAGAAAGTTTGAGGAGATACCAGCAAGATAGGCACGTCACAGGACAGAAAAAATACCCGCACTTCCCTTTTGCTATGGCATTAACAATGAAGATGTCCACGATACACAGAGCCCACATTGCTCGGACAGGCACACCTGACAAGACCATCATTGTTATATTATAAATTTAGAAAACAACTAAATAATCAAATAAATTCATGATCTTTTAATAAAAATTTCACACGGGATCAAACAGTAAGACTCTCTTTACCTTGGAATGTACCCGACATCTGACAGCTTGAAATGAGAATACTGTATGGTATTTCCTTGCACAAGACTTGCAGCAGAACTAATTTCAACTTGCATTGCCATGATACCGGTCCCATAGACTAAAGATATGGATCAAGTCTTGAGAAAATCAGATTATGACACCACTGTCATTGATCTCATTTGCCATCAGAAAAGAGTCTGCTAACATTGATGCAGTGGTTGCATCTGCTAAATATTTCTTATCAAGCATTTCGCAAAGAAGATGGACTGCCTTTGATATGTTGTCATTCCGTAAATACCCTTGGATCAGCACATTGTAAGCACAACTATCAGGTGTGCAGCCACCCCCTTCCATATTCCTAAACATGTGGTAAGCGTCATTAAGCAAGCCTTCTAAACAAATTCCCTTTACCATTATTGTATATGTCTTCACATCAGGTTGTAGCCCCTTGTCAGAAAGGGTACCAAATAGTTCCTTTGCGACCTTAGGGTTCCGACTTTTGCACATTGCATCTATTACTATACTATAATGTTAGCGAAAATTAACACGAAGTAATAAAACAACACCAGAGTTTTACGTGGTTTGGTCGATGTGACCTACATCCACGGAAAAAACAGAGAGAATACTCTTATTACCAGAGAGTGTGTGTTACAGGAATACAAAGAGTGCGGCTCTCCTCTTTCTCACTATCTTTTTCTTAACTCATAACCCTCGTATGCCTCTCTATATATATAGGGATATAAGATAAGGGACAAAAGAGTAATTCTAACTCATCTAAAATACAAGGCATATTCCAACAAATCTCCACCTTGCATTGTATTCTCAAAACACACAACAAAATAGAATCCTTCTGTCTCTCCTCCAAATGGCCCCTTAGGGCCAGTCAAACAAAATGAACACCAATCAAGTCCAAGCAATGCTTGAACTTGCTAGTTAAAACTGGTTTCATCAACATGTCAACTGGATTGTCAGCAGCAGCGACCTTTCTCACTGTAATCAAACCTTGAGATATAACATCTCGCAAGAAATGGTATCTGACATCAATGTGTTTGGTCCTCTCATGATACACTTGATTTTTGGTCAAGTGTATAGCACTCTGACTGTCACAGAATACGGTGGTAGTTTCCTGTGATAAACCCAAATCAGTGACCAAACCTTTTAACCAAATAGCTTCCTTGACTGCTTCTACTATTGCCATGTACTCAACTTCAGTGGTGGAAAGAGCAACTGTTGATTGCAATGTTGCCTTCCAACAAATGGCATTGCCTGAAAGAGTGAAAACATAATCAGTTGTTAATCTTCTTCTGTCAAGGTCACCTGCATAGTTAGAATCCACAAAACCAGTAAACAACCTACTGCCTCTGCTGAACATCAGTCCTACATCTGTAGTGCCTCTAAGATACCGAAGTATCCATTTAACTGCTTGCCAATGTACTTTCCCAGGATTAGCCATATATCTACTGACCACACTGACTGCCTGTGAAATATCTAGACGAGTGCAAACTATAGCATGCATAACACTGCCCACTGCACTAGAGTATGGAACATGTGACATATATTCCTCCTCCTCTAGGCTATTGGGTGACAAAGAGGCTGAAAGTCTGAACTGTGATGCCAAAGGAGTACTTACCGGTTTGCAACTCATCATCCCAAAACGATCAAGAACCTTATCGATGTACCTTTTCTGTAAAAGGCGCAACTCTCCTGCTTGCCTGTCTCTGGTGATCTCCATGCCTAAAATCCTCTTTGCAGCCCCCAAATCTTTCATCTCGAAATCTCTACCAAGTAGCTTCTTCAAACTATTGATCTCAGATATACTTGTAGAGGCAACAAGAATATCATCTACATATAGTAGCAGATAGACAAATGATCCATCCCGAAGCTTCCTATGGTAGACACAATTGTCATACTCACTCCTTAAGTAACCATGGCCAACCATAAAGCTGTCAAACTTCTTATACAATTGTCTAGGAGACTGCTTTAAACCATATAGAGATTTCTTCAACCTGCAAACATGATCCTTCTTGCTTTCAATCTGGAAACCCTCGGGTTGATCCATATAGATGACTTCCTCAAGATCGCCATGTAGAAAAGCAGTCTTGACATCAAGCTGCTCCAGTTCCATATCATACATAGCAACCATAGCTAGAAGCACACGAATGGAAGTGTGCTTCACAACTGGAGAAAACACCTCATTGAAGTCAGTCCCTTCTTTCTAGCTATAGCCCTTTGCAACCAGACGTGCCTTATACCTTACATTCTCAACTCCTGGGATTCCCTCCTTCTTCTTGTAAATCCATTTGCAGCCAACAGTCTTCTTATCTTTAGGAAGTTTCACTAAGTCCCAAGTCTGATTCTTATGCAGGGACTCAATTTCCTCGGTCATAGCAATACTCCACTAGGAAGATTCGGCACAAGTGACAGCCTCTGAGTAGTTTCTAGGTTCATTGTACTCCACCTCTTCCGCTACTGCCAAACAATAAGCAAAATCTGAATGTGAAAACCTGGCTGGTGGCTAGATAGTCCTTCTGGGTCTGTCTTTGGCGATACTATACGGTTGTGCTTGTTGAGTATCTTGAGTATCCTCGTCTGTTTCTGAAATGTCAACCCGAATCTGTTGACCTGACTTAGAAGGAATATCACTTTCAAACTCCACCTGTTGCTTGGAACTCCCACTATCTTCATTGTTTGGCCTTATTACTTCTTCTTTTGGATGCAGCATAGCGGATTCATCAAATGTCATGTCTCTGCTGATGAGGAATTTTGGAGACTTAGGGTCTGGACACCACAACTTATAACCTTTCACACCAGAAGCATAGCCAAAGAAACTGCATTTCTTAGCCCTTGGTTCAAGCTTTCCATCATTAACATGAGCATAAGCAGGACAGCCAAATATCTTCAAATCAGAATAATCTACAGGTTTGCCTGACCACACCTCTTCAGGTGTCTTACACTCAATGGAAGTACAAGGAGATCGATTTACTAACCAACAAGCTGTATTAATAGCTTCTGCCCAAAACTCCTTGCCCAAACTTGCATTGGATAACAGACATCTAGCTTTCTCTATCAAAGTCCTGTTCATGCGTTTTGCAACTCCATTCTGCTGTGGAGTTTTTACAACTGTGCGGTGTCGAACAATGCCTTCAATCTTGCAAGACTCATTGAATTCGTTATTGCAAAATTCAAGGCCATTATCTGTTCTCAGCCTCTTAATCTGCTTCCCAGTCTCCTTTTCAAGTAAAGTTTTCCACTACTTGAAGGTTTCAAACACTTGACTTTTCTGTTTCAAGAAATAGACCCAAAATTTGCGAGAAAAATCATCAATGAAAGTGAGCATATAAGCAGCACCCAAACCTTTAGAGAGAACCTGAGAAGGACCCCAAAGATTTGAATGGATGTAGTCCAATGTTCCCTTTGTTTTATGGATGGCTGTACTAAAGCTCAACCTCTTTTGCTTCCCAAAAACACAATGCTCACAAAATTCTATTTTTCCAGTGTTCTGACCACACAAAAGACCTCTCTTACTCAAAGCAGCCATACCTCTATCACTCATGTGTCCCAGCCGCATGTGCCACAACTTTGTCACGTCTGAATCTGAAACTGAAGTAGAAACTGTAGTTGAGTCTGTGACTGTCGAACCATGCAAGAAATACAATGTGCCAATTCTGGCAGCCTTCATCAATACAAGAGCACCTCTGGAAACCTTCAGAACTTCACCTTCACACCCAATCTTGCAACCATTCTTCTCAAGAGTGCCCAAGGAGATAAGATTCTTCGTCAAATCTGGAATGTATTTGACCTCAGACAAGGTCCTAATGACACCATCATGCATCTTGATCTGCACTATACCAATCCCAGCAACTTTACATACGTGATCATTACCTAACAGAACACCACCATTAATTGGCTTGTAAGTGGTAAACCATTCTCTATTAGGAGTCATATGTTGCAAGGCTCCAGTGTCCATGATCCAGGTATCCTGAAATCTGCCTTGGCCTTGAGTGATACAAAGCAGATCATCACTCTCATTTGCTGCCACATGAGCTTCTCCTGGTGGATGGTTCTTCTGATTACTGTCACTTACTTTCTGCTTGTTTTTCAACTTGTAACAATCAGACTTGATGTGCCCTTTCTTCTTGCAATAATTGCATGTCAAATTCTTGTGCCTTGATTTCGATCTTGATTTTCCTGAATTTTGACCTCTCTCCTTTGATCTTCCTCGATCAATGATCAAACCAACACTCTGATCTGATGTCTCAGAAAATGTCAAACTACTATCAATTTTCTCCTTGGCCTACAAATTAGTCTTGACATTCTCAAGGGAAATATCTTCCTTGCTATAAATCATAGTATCTTGAAAGTGCTTGTATGAAGGAGGTAAAGAACACAATAGCAATAAAGCTTGATCCTCATCGTCAATATGAATGTCAATCTTACTCAAATCAGTAACAATTGAACTAAACTCTCCAATATGTGATTTCAAAGAAGTACCTTCTGACATACAAAGAGTGTAAAGGTGTTGCTTTAATCGGAGTCTGTTAGTCAAAGATTTTGTCATGTACAGACTTTCCAATTTTAGCCACACACCAGCTGCTGTTCTTTCACCAAGGATTTCTCTCAAAACTTCATTTCCTAAACTGAGTTGAATTGAGGATAGAGTTCTATCATCCATGTCATCCCAATCTGCATCGGACATTGACTCTTGTTTTTTCTCCTTACCAAGTAGGGCTCTTTTTGTACCTTCTCGCGTTAGAATTGTCATCATTCTAACTTGCCACAGTGTAAAATTGGTGTTTCCATCGAATTTCTCAATTTCAGACTTCACTGTTGATGAAGATGAAGAAGCCATTACAACAAAACACCCAAAACGAAAATTGAAGAATACAAATCGATGGCCCAAATTAATAAAATTACCCAAATTACAATCTGCCGCCGATGCTACAGTGCCCGACCGTTGCCACTACAGTACTGTCGGCAATGCTACAGTGCTGCCATCGACGCTACAGTGCCTAACCCGTTGGAGCTCGATTTGTTCCCTCTTCCGTCAGCTATGGTAAGGAATGGCGGCGGCGATCGGGTGGAAAAAATCGGCCATGCTACGAGGTCTGTACGCCGAAACTCAAACGGAATCCGATTGACTCCGGATCTGGTGCGCCGGCCGCTGGGTTGTTCAACGAGGCTTGCCGGTGAGGGGAAGAAGACGGATGGTCTCAAATCTGCAAGAGAGATCCAAACAAAAAAGCTTTCCAATTCTCTCTCTTCCTCCCTCTGCTTCTCGGCAGAACGCGGTCGCTGGCGTTCGACGGGGCTTGCCGGTGTGAGATGCGGGTCAGCCATTGGGCTGTGCGACGGGTCTCTCTCTCTCTTCCTCCCTCTATCGTCGGATCTGGCAACGAACACACTCCGATTCGGTGCGTCGGCAGAGTTCGGGTCTTTCTCTCTTCCTCCCTCTATCGTCGGATCTGGCAACAAACACACTGATCTGAGATCGGTGGCAACGGAGTTGTGCAACGGGGATGCTCGTCGGTGGCGTTGGCGGGGACAACTCGCGGTGTTGGCCGAGGAGGAGAGAGGCTGCTTTCCAATTTTGGTGGGTCGTCGGCGATAGTATTTTTTGGTGGGCTGGTGGTGGTGTGCGCCAACCGCAGGGACGGATAGTCTCGTGTTCTTGGATCCCTTTTTTTTTTTTTCTTTTTGGCTCTGATACCAATTTGTTAGCGAAAATTAACACGAAGTAATAAAACAACACCAGAGTTTTACGTGATCCGGTCGATGTGACCTACATCCACGAGAAAGACAGAGGGAATACTCTTATCACCAGAGAGAGTGTGTTATAGGAATACAACGAGTGCGGCTCTCCTCTTTCTTACTATCTTTTTCTTAACTCATAACCCTCGTATGCCTCTCTATATATATAGGGATATAAGATAAGGGACAAAAGAGTAATTCTAACTCATCTAAAATACAAGGCATATTCCAACATATAAATTACAATATCAAGTTCCATACCACACTCTTCCATGGACCAAAAGATTTTCAATACCTCATAGAAGAGTCTATGTCTAGACAAGCCGTTTAGCAAAACTGAGTAAGTCGTCAAGTCTAGATGTTGCCCAAATTTTTGCATCTCCCCTAGAACCCCCAATGCATCAAGAGGTTTTCCAACACAGCACAGTCCACCAATAATGGAAGTGTAAGTAACAATGTCTGGAAACAACCTTTCTTGATGCATCTCCTTGAAAAGCTTCATTGCTTCATCCATCTTTCTCCTTTGACAATAACCATTTATCAAGGTGTTATAATTTACTACATTTGGTACATGACCTCTAGCAATCATCAAATGAAACACTACTAGTGCCTGATCCATTTGGCTTCGCAAACAATATCCATGAATTAAAGCATTGTAAGTAACTATTGTTGGAGGAATACCTCTATGCAACATCTCAGAGAAGAGGTCCATAGCCTCACTTAGTAGCTTTTCTTTACAAAGCCTACTTATAATAGTGCTATATGCTACAACATCAAGCTTACAACCATACTTTTTAATCTTCTTCAGCATTTGGACTGCCATTCGTGTATTGCTTGCTTTACATAGACCCTTTATGGCAGTACTATAAGTAATTAAATCAGGTTTGTAACCCTTTTGCACCATCTCATCTAAGAGGCTCATCACCTGAGGGCATTTACCTACCAAAGTAAGGCCATTCATAAGAGAATTAATAAACACAGAGCTAGGCTCATAACCATGTTTCAATGCCTTTCCCAACACAGAAAAACCAAAATTCACATGTCTCAACTGATAGAAACAATCAATCAAGAGATTAAGACTGTACGTATCATGTTTTACTCCTAATACTTCTACTTGTTTACTCCAAGAAATCACAACTGAATAATGCTTCATTCGTGCAACTTCTGCAAAATGCATGGTAAACTTGATTATTGAAGGCAAAGGTCTCCTTTGAACCATCTGATTGAACAAACTAAGAGCATTATCAAGTGTCTTGCACTTTTCATTCAAAGATTCCTTAGACCTAGATTCTTTCCTCTCGACAATACGAATTTTGTGAAAATTAGAGTAGGCCCTTTGTTGGCCAGTATGTGCCTCAGGTGATGAACCACAAACAATAGCCATTCCTGGAAGATTGCAGGCAGATGGATAGGCATACCTCAATGCCAAAGCACGTCTCAAAATCATTTTCTCAACTGGTACTTCATTCGTCTCTATTAAAAATCAGGAATCGACAAAATGTTTTCTGTACCAAGCGGCTGCCATGATAATATCTCAACATTGCCTACAGAGAACAGGCAAGAAAATAAAAAAAAAAAAAAGAAAAAACAAAGAACCCATTTTCTTCAAGTACCAATAGGAAAGCCTTACTGATGCAGTCTAAATTGTTCTTCTTCAAGGTTACAGATTCAGATTCATACAAAAATACCCACAAAAAAATTTCCAATTCGAATTTCAAGTTTCAAGGCACTTCAATCAAAATGAGTAAATATAAGTGATAACTATCACTTTACTTTTGGCTTGGATTTTCTTTTCTTTACATTATATTGGTGTAATTTTAACTTTAGTCCTGCTAACCATGGGGGTGGCTACAAGATCTACAGGTTCGATCAAAAACTTAACCGTTCATGTGGTTATAAAAACATCTATCCCGCTAATTGCACTTGGGTGGCCACAGATGACGACTTATATTTGCATGATCATCCTTTAGAAACCACCTTGAAATACTATGAGTGGCAAAAATGATGTGTCTAGGGTATGTAATCTTGTACTTTGGTTTTTCGACTTAAGTACACTTAGCCCCTATATCACTCACAAATAAAAGATGAAATAAACTCTCAACTTCTTTGGTTATTTGGGTTGTGTCTCATGAGACAATTACTGTGTCCACAAGCCTTTTCCTTTTTTTTTTTGTTTTTGTGCACAGGACCCCTCTAAAATGCTATTTGCCTCCCATGTAAATGATGACCCTATTTTCATTTGCCACAAGATTTTCGTAGAAAAAGATTCAAATAATCAACTTGTAGCCATATTACATAAACGCATAAATGAGGGTCCCAAAAAACATTCTTCCCAAACCATAATTAGTCCGCATTTATGAAGCAATTAGAAAAAATGCCACCGGCCTTAAATTTAAATGTTTGGAAGGAATTTGCCACCTTATGGCCTGACCTCGGGAATTGAAAATGAATTGTGCATATAATATGTCTAGTAATAGAATATAACATATGGCTAGATGGCAATAGCCTGACCATTGGCCAAAATGATTACAAAATATACACAGACATTATACGTCTATTGAAATGAGTCATTAGATTTTATCTTTCATTGCTTTTTTTTTTCCAATCAAAAAATGAGTCATTAACCAATTCGAATAGATACACACATTATATGTCTATTGAAATGGTTAATAAAATGAGTAAATATTTCAATTAGATTTTATCTTTCATTGCTTTTTTTTTCAATCAAAAAATGAATCATTATTCAATGCTACTCAAACCCAGTCAGAATAAGATGTATAACAATTGAAATTCCAGGCCATATATGCATATCAAACATAGGCTAAAAACTACACAGATATAGTATAACACATACCACTACACATACTAATTGAACAAAAGTTTTTAAATAAATGCCCTCGATACTGGGGCCAGAGAACCAGTTTCTAAACTTATTAACTTCTAAAAAATAACAAATTTTTAAAATCAACAATCATTTCTAAAATATAAAATTATTAATAATCATATACTCTTTACAATACGATCAAAATCCAAGTGATGAAATTAATTTTTCATATTTTTTGTTATATTTTGAAATTCTCAACAACTTATAATTTCATTTTGACATTAATTGTTAATTTAAGTTGTTTTCACTTCTAAATTTTTCTAAATTCTCATTTATTGAGTTTTAAGTTATTTAGATTTGATTAAAGCAAGCTTGCCATTATTCTATCAATGATTCCATGCTTGAACTTTCCAAGTTGAAGGTGGGGACTGTACAAAATGGAAAGAGAGAGGCTATAGAGTGGCAACCTCCACCGATGCATCATTTTTAAGTTCAACGCTAATGGGGCTGTTATGGTAAGCCCTTGGCCCCAGTGGGTATTATTTGAGAGGGAAGGATTGGGAAAGTAAGGTGTTTGTTCTCCAAGGCAATTGGTGTGGCAACATCCAATTGGGGCAGAATTGGAGGCCATCCAGGAAGCTACTAAATTGTGGGTAAATTGGAGTGATGCCAAGGTAGCAAGTTAATCATTGAAAGCGATTCCTTGGTGGGGATCTCTTGGCTTAATCAACGCGCATGGGGTGACAGGCATAAGGGGCCTACTGTGAGGCAATGATAGAAAAGTCGTATGATTAGAACGACTAGTATTAATGAGGTTGAGATATTTGCAATTAGGGAGGCAGGAGAGCTGTAGTGTTAATGGAATAAGGCGAGTGGGGCTTTGCTGATTATTAAAAATGACTCTCATACCACATATATATGACTAAACAATTGAGAATAAAGACTTTGAAAACTCATATTAGGATTCTATCACATCAATAATAGAACAATGAACTGAGGGTTTTTTGCCTATTAGTCTTATGAGAGTAAATATTTTATAGACTTTTTAACTAAACAAAGCAAAACATACCACATAGACTTAGTGGCCTGAAACTTAAAGTCCTTGAGCACTAGAGTTATATATTGTAAATATAAATCACTTTGTATAAGTGTTTTGTATGTGTGTTTTTTGTTGCTATAGGATACTTTTTTGTTTTTAATTTAATAAAAGTGCAAAGAATTTTTGTATATATAAAAAATGACTAAATGAAAAAGGAAGCTATTTCCAAGATTGGACAAAGAAAATTAAATTGGATAAAGATTGCAAAAATTGCTATAAAGAATAATTACATAATAATACCAAAATATTAAATAGTTTTTAAACATTTGACTAGTGTGTAATCCTTAGAAAGAAATACAATAAATTTGTTTATTACCTTAAAGTGTAGAGGACCGCTACTAGTAATATAAAATCCTTTTTTCATTTCTTTACTTTGTGGCGGCAAGAGCAACAACAATAGAATACAAACCCCGTATCATGAGTGGAAACCAAAAGAGTTGCACAATCTTTTTGTTACTTGTATTGGCGTTACCATGGCCAAATTAGGCACAAGTGATTACCTTGACTTAAGTCCTTTTAAAGACCCAGTCGTTGTTTAAATGTTCAACAACTTAAGTCGTGATCTCCTCAACGTCCAATGTGCCTGCAAAAATGATCATCTCGGCAACCATGTTGTGGCAATCATTGATAACTATCACTTTAAGTTTGGCGTGAATGAGTTTGCCACTACATTATTTTGGTGTCATTTTAACTTTAGTCCTGCTAACCATGGGGGTGGCTACAAGATCTACTGGTACGGTGATGGACTTAACTTCACATGTGGTTATTATAAAATAACACCTGCTAATTGCAATTGGGTGGCCAGAGATGACGGCTTATGTTTGTATGATCGCACTTTGAAAACCTACTCGAAACACTATGGGTGTGCACCTTTTTCCTTTTCGTCGTTGTTCTTGTGTTTTTTTTTTTTTTTTGAGCATAGGACCCTTCTAAAATGCTATTGGCCTCTCATGTATATGATGAACCTATTTTGATTTGCTACAAGATTTTCATGGGGCAAGATTCAAAAAACCTACTTGCGGCTATATTACATAAACGCGTATATGAGGGTCCCAAAAAAACATTCTTTTAAACTATAATTAGTCATCATTTATAAAGCAATTAGAAAAATGTTGCAGATTTAAATATTAGAAAGAATTTGACACCTTCTAACTTGAGCCCGAGAATTGGGAGTGAATTGGGGATATAATGTATCTAGCCTTGGTGGCAGTAACCTGACCAAGGGTAAAAATTAATAAAATGAAAAAAATGTTTTAATTAGATTTTATTGTTTTTTTTAATTAACAATAAGTGATTAATCAATACTACTCAAACCCAATCACAATAAGATCTAGAAGAATTGGACCTACAGGCTATCTATGTTAAATTAATTAACATGAGTGGCCATGTTATTTAAAGTATGACCCAAAATAAAAGGCCTAATATGATGGTCGGTTAGACATAACGGTAATTATCTTCCCATTTAAGATAACTATTACAGAAAGGGAGGATCTTCCTGTTTAAGGTAACGGTTACAGGAAAGGAATAATGTGTATATATATATATATATATACTATTACAGACTTTTCCTATTCTCAACCATTAGAGAGAAAACGAAAAGAAAAGAAAGGGAAGAGTAGGAGAAAAGGGAAAACAAAAGAAAGAGAGGATTCTCATCTTTGCTACGGGACATCAGCATAATGAACAACGGTATGTTGATTTTATTATAGTTTTATTACTAGTATTCACATAAAGAAAAGATCCTGCATTATAGAAATAGGAATTTCATAAAGAAAAATTCTAGAAAAGTCCAACAATTGGTATCAAAGCGGGTTTGCGAATACTGCAATTGTTTTCTTTTATTTATTTGTGCGTCGTACAGTGTTTTATTTTTTTTATTTGCGTATAATGGACAACGCGGGGTACAAAACAAATAATTTTGGTTTCTTTCTATTTGCTGCGTTTAACGGATAACGACGACGGCCGGCGTTGAAAGGGGAAACGCCGACCATGGAGGATCTGCACCGCCGAAACGGCCGGCGTCGAAAGGAAAAAGGAAAGCCGGCACGAGGACTGTACGCTGCCGGACCCGTGAAGGCTGTGCTTCTGGGTACAGCTGCCGACCTGAACGGATTTGGGTATGGCTGAGGTTCTAGGAACCGCTGGAGACACGGATCGAGTGTGGATCCGGTGAAAGCTATGCTTCTGGGCACGGCCGAGACCCAAATCAATCCGGGTATGAAGGGACGGCCTGTGTTTCCGTTGTCGGTGGGAGACCCGAATTGGTCTGGGTTTTCTCCTGGGAATGGCCGGAGACACAGATCGGTTTGGTCTGGAAGGTACAATGGAACACGGTCACTTGTGGGGTGTGCGCCGGTCGCTAGATTGTGCGACGCGGGCTTGCCGGTATGGGGTGTGTGCCGATCGCTGTATTGTGCGACGGGGCTTGCCGGTGTGGGATGTGCACTGGCCGCTGAACTTTGTGCCACAAGGCTCCGTTGACCCATCAGAGGCAACGCCCAAAGCAGCACGCGGGCGACCCCCGCAGTATGGTGGTGCTGCCACCGAGGGTTGCTCGATTGGAGACAACACACGAGCGACGCCTGTAGTACGATGGTGCTGTCATCGTGGGTCGCTTGGCTAGAGGCAGCACGCGGGCGACGCCCGCAGTACGGTGGTGCTGCCACCGTGGGTCCCTGGTCGGAGGCAGCACGTGGGTTGTGTTGCCTGTAGTATGGTGTTGCTGCGGGTCCTCGACCAGTGGTGGAGAGGAAATTTTCGAATGGATGCCACCATATAAAGGGGACCGGTTATTGGAACAGTACGCCGATGCGAACGGTGTTAACTCCCACATAAAGGATAATTTAAATCCTCATAATTGAAGATTTTTTAAAAGTTTTTTGAGATCACATCAACATGAATTAAATATTGAAAGCTTGTTAGTCACCAAAGTGGCCTGGCTTGAAAATATTTGAATAGTTGATTGTGAATTTCAAATTGTTCATTTTTTGGATGCTAATAAAATGTTTTGAAATGAACAATTATGGTTATTAATTATGAAGCTAGGAGATCATCCAAAGATGAATCATTGCTTGTAATTAATGACACTAAAAGGGATTGATTGATATACTAGGTAAACGTGATTGTATATCCAAAGATGACATTCATGTTAACTCTAGTATGATTAATTGATCTATTAAAGTATATTTAAATTAGCATCATTATTGATTAAAGTTATGTATTTGAGGATCACCCAAAGGTGAACTTAAATACATGATTAAAGTTTGTAGTATATGTATCTGAATCCGTTAGAGTTTACTCAAAGCATTAAGGTATAAATTTGGATTATGTTTGCAACTTCCAGTAATGTATTTGCCTTAGGCAATTCGATGATCAAATTCAATGGGCTGAACTATGCAAAATGGTCTGAGCATATTTAATTTCATTTAGGTGTTTTGGGCTTGGACTTAGCAGTCATTTTGGATGAAAAGCCTACAGCCATTACTGGGACCAGTACAGAATTTGATAAGTCTCTTCATAAGGTTTGGGTACGGTCCAATAGGCTGAGTTTGAATTTGATGCGGATGACAATAGCTGAAAATGTAAAGCCATCGATGCCTAAGACGGAAAATGCGAGGGAATTTATGATGAGAATTAAGGAATACTCTCAATCAGATATAGCTAATAAATCCATCGTAGGAACCCTAATGAGTGAGCTGACGACCAAGAAATTTGATTGGTCACAGCCCATTCATGATCATGTGACTAGTATGACTAATCTAGCAGCAAGGTTGAAAACAATGGGCATGGATGTGAGTGAATCCTTTTTGGTTCAATTTATCATAAACTCACTGCCTCCTAAATTTGGCCAGTTCTAAGTGAATTATAACACTATTAAAGAGAAATGGAACTTTCAGGAAATTAAGGCTATGTTAGTTCAGGAGGAAGGGAGATTAAAGAAGATGAAGGATCACTCCATTCATCTCATCGTTCATAATGATGCTAGTGGTAGTAAGTCTAAACCATATAAGAAAAATGAACAAAGCCTCTATAAAAGTCACTAGAGGTTAGACGGAAAATGCGAGGGAATTTATGATGAGAATTAAGGAATACTCTCAATCAGATATAGCTAATAAATCCATCGTAGGAACCCTAATGAGTGAGCTGACGACCAAGAAATTTGATTGGTCACAGCCCATTCATGATCATGTGACTAGTATGACTAATCTAGCAGCAAGGTTGAAAACAATGGGCATGGATGTGAGTGAATCCTTTTTGGTTCAATTTATCATAAACTCACTGCCTCCTAAATTTGGTCAGTTCTAAGTGAATTATAACACTATTAAAGAGAAATGGAACTTTCAGGAAATTAAGGCTATGTTAGTTCAGGAGGAAGGGAGATTAAAGAAGATGAAGGATCACTCCATTCATCTCATCGTTCATAATGATGCTAGTGGTAGTAAGTCTAAACCATATAAGAAAAATGAGAAGAAGGACAAAGCCTCTATAAAAGTCACTAGAGGTTAGATCCAAAAGGATCAGAAATGCTTCTTCTGCAAAAGGATGGGTCACTTCAAGAAGTGCCCAACAATACTTGGTGGTTAGACTCTAGAGCTATTATTCATGTGTTACATATTATGCAGGGATTCCTTTCAATCCAGCCCATAACAGGAACTGAGAAGTTCCTCTATATGGGAAACAGAATGAAGGCACAAATAGAAGGAATTGGGACGTACAGATTGATCTTAGACACTAAGTGTCATCTGGATCTAGAAAAGTGTCTCTATGTTCCTGAATGTGCTAGAAATTTAGTTTCTGTTGCAAAGTTGGATAAAGAAGGATTTAACCTTAAAATTGGAAATGGTGCATTTTCATTGTATAGACATTCGTACTCTTATGGATCTGGTACTTTGATTAATGATATGTACTGTTTTAATCTTGATGCTATATATGTTGATTTCATATTTCTTGTTAAGCATAGTATAGGTAACAAATGCAATGTGCATGATGATAGTTCTGCTTTCTTATGGCATCAAAGATTGGGTCATATATCCAAAGAAAGGATATTGAGGTTGGTGAAAGGTGATGTCCTACCTCAATTGGATTTTACTAATTGGGATGTATGTGTTGATTGTATAAAAGGGAAACAAACAAGACATACATCAAAGAACCCAGCCATGAGAAGTAATGAGCCTTTAGAATTGATACACACTGATATTTGTGGCCCATTTGATGTCCCAACATGGGGTGGTGAGAAATATTTCATCACATTTATAGATGACTACTCACGGTATTATTACTTATATCTACTGCATGAAAAGTCCCAGTCAGTAAACACCCTAGAGGTGTTTATTAATGAAGTGGAAAGGCAATTAGATAGAAAAGTAAAAGTGATTAAGTCAGACAAGGGTGGTGAATATAATGAAAAATTCAATGAAAGTGGACAATGTCCTAGTCCATTTGCAAAACTTCTTGAAAATCGAGGCATATGTGCATAGTACACAATGCCTGGTACACCACAACAGAATGGTGTAGCGGAAAGGCGGAATCGCACACTTATGGATATGGTTAAGAGCATGTTAAGTTACAGTACTGTACCTTTATCCTCGTGGATGCATGCATTAAGGACTGCTGCATATCTGCTGAACAGGGTTCCTAGTTTGAGACACCTCCATGTTTGGGATTGTTCAGCAGAAGTAAGGATATATAATCCACATGAAGGAAAGCTTGATGCAAGAACCATTAGTGGTTACTTCATTGGCTATCCTGAAAAGTCGAAAGGGTATAGGTTCTATTGTCCTAACCATAGTACTAGAATAGTTGAATCTGGTAATGCTCGGTTCATTGAAAATGGCCAATTCAGTGGGAGTGGGGAATCGCGAAAGGTGGATATTAAAGAATTACAAAATGAAAGATCCACGGTGAGTACTCCTACTCAAGTTGGTATCCCCACACCCAGTGTTTCTACTCAAATTGTTGTTCCTTATGTTGCATCACAGTCACGTGACATGCAAGGACAACAAATTGATACTCGAAACACGCAAAGTGAACACATAAGAGATGAACCAAGTGACAATGTTCAATTTACAAATGAACAAGTGATACCACAAGAAATGGCATTACGGAGGTCTACAAGATAGAAAAGGCCAGCTGTTTCGAATGATTATGTGGTTTACTCACTTGAGCATGAATCAGAATTGAGCATTGATAAAGATCCAATCTCATTTAAACAAGCCGTGGAATGTAATGATTCTGAAAGGTGGTTCAATGCCATGAAGGAAGAGATGAAATCGATGGATGTAAACCAAGTCTGGGAACTTGTGGAGTTGCCTGAAGGATCAAAACGAGTTAGCTATAAGTGGGTCTTCAAGACCAAGCGAAACTCGAAAGGTAACATTGAAAGGTATGAGGCCAGACTTGTTGCCAAAGGTTTCACTCAAAGGGATGGTGTTGACTATAAGGAGACTTTCTCTCCAGTCTCTAAGAAAGACTCCTTAAGAATTATTATGGCTTTGGTGGCTCATAATGATCTAGAGCTTCACCAAATGGATGTAAAGACCGCCTTTCTGAATGGTGACTTAAAAGAGGAAGTGTATATGGACCAACCTGAAGGTTTCATCACCACTGGGCAAGAAAATTTGTTGTGTAAATTAAAGAAATTGATATATGGACAGAAACAAGCCTTTCGACAATGGTATATTAAGTTCAATAATACCATTACGTCATACGGTTTTGTAGAGAACACCGTTGATTGGTGTATCTATATGAAGGTCAGTGGGAGCAAGTTCATTATATTAGTCATATATGTCGATGACATTCTTTTGGCTACTAATGACATAGGTTTGTTACATGATGTCAAGAAATTTCTCTCTGAAACTTTTGAAATGAAAGATATGAATGAGGCATCCTATGTGATAGGAATAGAGATATTCCGTGATAGATCACAAGGATTGTTAGGATTGTCTCAGAAAGGCTATATCGATAAAGTATTAGAGAGATTTAGAATGGAAAATTGCTCAACAGGAATAATTCCAATTCAGAAAGGGGATAAGTTCAGTAAATTGCAATGTCCAAAGAATGATTTGGAACAAAAAGCGATGGAATCTATTCCCTATGCATCACTGGTTGGAAGCCTGAAGTATGCGCAAACATTTACTCAGCCAGACATCAGTTTCGCAGTTGGAATGTTAGGCCGATATCAAAGTAATCCTGGAATAAATAATTGGAAAGTCAGAAAGAAAGTACTTAGGTATTTACAAGGCACCAAAGATTATATGCTTACTTATAAAAGATCAAGTCATCTTGAAGTAGTAGGCTACTCGGATTCAGATTATGCTAGATGTGTAGACTCGAGGAAATCTACATTTGGTTACATGTTTCTCCTAGCTAGAGGAGCAGTTTCCTGGAAAAGTGGGAAGCAGTCTGTCATTGCTACTTCCATTATAGAGGCTGAATTTGTAGCATGCTTTGAGGTTACTATTCATGCATTATGGTTGCGAAATTTTATCTTAAGGCTTGGTTTGGTCGACAGTATAGAAAAGTTGTTCAGAATTTATTGTGATAATTCCGCAGTTATTTTCTTCTCTAAGAATGATAAGTATTCTAAAGGTGCGAAACATATGGATTTGAAATACCTATCTGTTAAAGAAGAAGTGCAAAACCAAAGAGTGTCCATTGAGCATATTGGCACTGAGTTGATGATAGCAGACCCATCAACTAAAGGTTTGCCACCGAAAACATTTACTAGACATGTTGATCGAATGGGCATTATGGACAGGTCCTCATTCTCTTGAAAGCCAATATTTTAGGATGCTCATATCATTGTGACACTCATGAATTCAATTAAGTTTATGGTTTTGCTTGTGCTTTGTTGTCTCTGTTTAGTTGTATACAATTATAGTTTGTGAGATAACTAATAGCATATATGGAAATGACAATTTAAAGTTTCAATGTTCCTCAGTAAGGTTATTATGAATTATGATGATTATGTGATAGATAGAAGGAATCATGTCGCTAAAAGATGTGTGACCGCCATGATCCAATCATTTTAATTCAATCAAGTATTGTGATTTGATGATCTTTAAGGATTGTGCACACTTATTTGTTATTAATTCATCAAGTCATAACATGGGCCAAGTGGGAGATTGTTAAATTAATTAACATAAGTGGCCCATGTTATTTAAAGTATGACCCAAAATAAAAGGCCTAATATGATGGTCAGTTAGGCATAACGGTAATTTGGGTCATCGAATTTAAAATCCCTCCACTCTCCTTATTAAGAATAATCGTTACAGGAAGAGGAGAATCTTCCCATTTAAGATAACTATTACAGAAAGGGAAGATCTTCCTATTTAAGATAACGGTTACAGGAAAGGAATAATGTGTATATATATATATATATATACTATTACAGACTTTTCCTGTTCTCAACCATTAGAGAGAAAACGAAAAGAAAAGAAAGGGAAGAGTAGGAGAAAAGGGAAAAACGTTCAGGAACAAAAGAAAGGGAGGATTCTCATCTTCGCTACAGGACATCAGCATAATGGACAACGGTATGTTGATTTCATTATAGTTTTATTGCTAGTATTCGCATAAAGAAAAGATCCTGCATTATAAAAATAAGAATTTCATGAAGAGAAATTCTAGAAAAGTCCAACAATCTATGCACATGAAGCCAAAAATTACATAGATATAGCACAATAAATACCATGGCGCGCACGACTCGAACAAAAATTGACAAGAGTTCTTAAGCCATTCTTGGTTGTGCAATTCAGTCCCACAATAGGCAAACTAACTATGTTGGAATTAATGATATTTTAATTTTTTTTTATTTCATATTAAAAATAAAAATATTAATTTACATATTTTGATTAAACATAGAACCCGCACTTCCTGGATATACAAGCAATAAAAAAATAATAATAATAAGTATTTTTAACATTTGCTGAATTTTTATAATTAAATTAAAATTTTTTTCATATATTTATTTAAATTATATATTTTTGAATTGGCTTTTAAAAAACTATTTTAAAATACAAAGTAATAAAAAACTATATGTCACAATATAATATATGTTACTATATCTACCACCACAACACTTCTTGAAAATGCCATTATATCAATTAGTGACATTATTTTGGTGTCATTTCAACTTTGGTCTTGCTAACCATGGGGGTGGCTACAAGATCTACTGGTAAGTTCAGAACTTTTCTATTCATGTGGTTATAAAGACATCTATCCCACTAATTACACTTTGGTGGCCAAAGATGATGGTTTATATTTGTATGATTATGCTTCAAAAACCACCTCGAAACACTATGAGTGGCAAAAATGATGTGTCTAGGGTATGTAATATTGTACTTTGGTTTTTCAACTTAAGTACACTTAGCACCTATGTCACTCACAAATAAAAGATGAAATAAACTCTCAGCTTCTTTGATTATCTGGGTTGTGTCTCCCGAGACAATTAGAGCTCTCTTTGTTATACTGTGTCCACCAACCTTTTCCCTTTTTTTTTTTTTTGTTTTTGTGTGCAGGAACCCTCTAAAATGCTATTTGCCTCCCATGTATATGATGACCCTGTTTTCATTTACCACAAGATTTTCGTGGGGAAAGATTCAAATAATCAACTTGTAGCTATATTACATAAATGCATAAATGAGGGTCCCAAAAAACATTCTTCTCAAACCACAATTAGTCTGCATTTATAAAGCAATTAGAAAAAATGTCACCTGCCTCAGATTTAAATGTTTGGAAAGAATTTGACACCTTATGGCTTGACCTTGGAAATTGAAAGTGAATTGGGCATATAATATGTCTGGTAATAGAATATAACATATGGCTGGATGGCAACAGCATAATCTTTAGCCAAAATGGTTACAGAATGTACACAGACATTATACATCTATTGAAATGGTTAATAAAATGAGTAAATATTTTAATTAGATTTTATCTTTCATTGATTTTTTTTTTCAATCAAAAAATGAGTCATTAATCATTGTTACTCAAACCCAATTAGAATAAGATGTATAAGGATTGGAACTCCAAACTATATATGCATATCAAGTAGTGCTATGGAGAGAGGCTATGGAGTGGCAACCTCCAATGCATCGTTTCTAAGTTCAACACTAATCGGGCTTGTATGGTAAGCCTTGGGCCCAGCCGGTATTATTGGAGGGGTCTTGAGAGGGGAGGATTAGGAAAGTAAGGTGCTCGTTCTCCCAGGC
>CM038602.1:10893787-10907134 GCA_021533255.1 Ceriops tagal
TCAGATTTGAGAATAGTGTTGTCGGGCCTACCGCATTCTCCTTTATACCCTCCATTGATCACTTTGGGCCTGGAGAGGCTTCAGAGGTCACGCATCTCTTGTCCAGTACACCAAAGTACGAGACCCCATTATCAATTCACAATATACCACGTTTACACTAAATTTCATTCGTACAAATTAATCCACATGTATGTATATAAGTCATATTAATATCAATTAAAAGTAACACTTACTCTTTCTTTATCTAGAGAAATTATAATAATTGTCATAAAAAATAATTACAATAATATTAAAATATTAAATAGTTTCTAGATCTTTAATTAGTATATAATCCTCACAAGGAAATGCAATAAAATTTTTAAAATTCTCATTTATTGTGTTTTATTATATAATCCTCACAAGCAAATTAAATTGGTTAAAGAAGGAATTACTACAAAAATTGTTTAATAAATTAGGATAAGTAATTAGAAATTATAATGACTATCATAAAGAATAATTATAATAATATCAAAATATTAAATAGTTTCTAAACTTTTGACTAGTGTATAATCTTTACAAGGAAATGCAATAAATTTGTTTATTACCTTTAAAAAGTGTAGTGGACTACTGCTAGTAATATAAAATACTTTTTGCATTTCTTTACTTTGTGTCAGCATTAGCAACAACAATAGAATACAAACCCCGTATCGTGAGTGGAAACCAAAGGAGTTAGCGCAATCTTTTTCCTACTTGTATTTGCGTTACCACGACCAAATCGTGTCATGTCCGACATGGGCACAAGTGATTACCCTGACTTAAGTCCTTTAAAAGACCCAATCGTTGTTTACATTTTCAACAACTTAAATCGTGATCTCCTCAACATCCAATGTGCCTCCAAAAATGATCATCTCGGTAATCATGCTGTGGCAATCAATGATAACTATCACTTTAAGTTTGGCGTGAATGAGTTTGCCACTACGTTATTTTGGTGTCATTTTAACTTTGGTCCTGCTAACCATGGAGGTGGCTACAAGATCTACTGGTACGGTGAGGGACTTAACTTCGCATGCGGTTATTATAAAATAACAACTGCTAACTGCACTTGGGTGGCCAGAGATGATGACGCAGCAAGAAAGCGTAATTAACAACATGTAACAATTGAATTTTAAAGAACAAAAAGTACAAGTAATTTTCAGAAAAAAGTTCTCTCAATTAGGTTAAAGTGTAAGATGTTATGAGTCTCTCCGCCAAAAAACCCTAAAATATATATATATAGTTCATAAAATTTAACTAAAATTACGAAGAAGCTCGTCGGCTTAGACCCGGCTTTGAAGCCTATCGTAACTTCTTATCCTTTTCTCGCTTGTCCGTGTACTTTTCGGCTATCTAGTCCACATCATTCTCTCCCACCAGAGAAGAACTCGACCTCGAGTTCTCTTCAGGATATAAAGGTGTATCATTTCTTTGGCTGTAATTTGCTATACTTGCCTACAAGAAAGCGCTCCTTCCTCAGGTACACCATCACCTGATCACTAACCTTAAACAATTTCTCCATCCTGTGTCTATTAGCAGCCTCTTTGTATTTCGCATTTGCCCTCTAAATTTTCCTTTTTACCTCTTCAGTGATGGCTTAGCACTACTCTGCCATGTTTTTAGTTGCTATACTAACCTTTACCCCCTTGGGTAACTTTAATAAATCCAGGGCATGTTGTGGCGTTTTGGTGTAGACCACTGAAAAGGGTGATCTCCCAATAGTTCTATGAACAGAACTATTATAGGCAAATTCAGCTTGGGCCAATGCCTAATCCCACTGTCTTAGCTTTTCACCACAAATGCTCCTGATAAGATTTTCTAGTGTTCTATTGGTCACTTCAATTTGCCCATCAGTCTGTGGATGTGCTGTGCTATTAAAGTTTAGTAAAGAATCAAATAGGAACCACAACGTCTTCCAAAAGTGACTAAGAAACTTGCTATCCCTGTCAAAAGTAATGGACCTGGGGACACCATGTAAGCGCACCACTTCTTTGAAAAACAACCTCGCAATGGATTGTGCATTTGTTGTTCTTCTACATGGAATAAAATGAGTCATCCTAAAAAACCTGTCAATAACAACAAACACAGAGTCAACACCTCGTTGGGTACGAGGTAAATCCAAAACAAAATCCATCAACAAGTCTTCCCAGATGTTCTCAAGTACTGGTAATGGAGTGTATAACCTAGTGTTCTGAGATTACCCTTTGGAAGTCTGACAAATGTAGCATCTCTCTACAATCCTACCAACATCCCTTCTCAGTCGAGGCCAGAAATACCTCTCTGTCACAGCAGCTAAGGTCTTATCTCGACCCAAGTGTCCTGCTAAACCTCCCCCATGAAGGTCTCTAATCAACTTCTCCCTTAAGGAGGACTCAGGAATGCACAATTGATTTCCTTTCATTAAATACCCCTCATGAATATGATAATCATCACAAGACTTTTTAATAGTACACCTCCTCCAAATCTCCTTGAAATCACCATCATCTTTGTACAACTCTTTTATTATTTCAAAGCTCACAACCTCAGCACTTAAGGTGAATAACAAATCAGCCTTTCTATTTAAAGCATCAGCCACTTTGTTTTGCACACTAGATTTATGCATTAACCTGAAAGGAAACCTTTGCAAGAATTAAATCCACCTAGCATGTATATCCTTACTTATCCTGGTCTAACCACTCAGATGTTTTAATGTTACACAGTCTAAGTATAGAATGAATTTCTTTCCTACCAAATAGTGTTCCTAAACTCTCAAACCTCTCACAACAGCATAGAACTCCTTATCATAATTCGACCAATTCCTTCTGGCCTTACACAACTTCTCACTATAGAACACTATTGGCCTCTTATCCTGTGATAACATTGCACCAATCCCTACCCACTAGCATCACAGTCAACCTCGAATAGATTATCAAAATCAGGTAGTGCCAATACAGGGGCCCTACATAACCTTTCCTTTAAATTCATAAAGCTTCTTTAAGCCTCTTTGCCCCATTGGAATTTCCCCTTCTTCAAACACTCAGTCAATGGAGCAGCAAATGTACTGAAATGTCTTATAAATCGCCTATAAAAACTGGTCAATCTTAGGAAACTCCTTAACTTAGTAATAGCTTTAGCAGTAAGTCATTCCCTGATTGCCCTCACCTTTTCATCATCCACCATGATACCCTCACTATTAACCACAAACCTCAAAAATAACAATCGCCTTGACATGAAGACACACTTTTTCAAATTAGCAAATAATTTCTTCTCCCTCAACACAACCAAGACACACCTCAAGTGTTCAATATGCTCCTCTTTTGACTTACTAAATACTAGTATATCATCAAAATACACTACTACAAAGTAACCATTAAAGGGTTTTAATACTTGATTCATCACGCGCATGAAAGTATTGGGCGCATTGCTGAGGCCAAATGGCATTACCAGCCACTTATACAACCCCTCTTTGGTTTTGAATGCTGTCTTCCACTCATCCCCCGGCCGGATTCTGATTTGATGGTAGTCACTCCTCAAATCAATTTTGGAAAATACCCTAGCCCCGCTCAA
Source organism: Ceriops tagal (assembly GCA_021533255.1). NCBI lineage: Eukaryota > Viridiplantae > Streptophyta > Magnoliopsida > Malpighiales > Rhizophoraceae > Ceriops > Ceriops tagal. The sequence goes on from CM038602.1 coordinate 10,897,346, forward strand.
TCTATCTAACATGTTATCCAATCGTGGTATATGGAATTTGTATCCGATGGTGATCTTGTTGATGACTCTGCTATCAACACACATTCTTCAACTCCCATCTTTCTTAGGTGTCAGTAAAGCTGGCACAGCACAAGGACTCATGCTGTCTCGAATGAACCCCTTGTCCAATAACTCTTGGACCTTCTCCTGCAGGACCTCAATTTCCTTAGGACTCATCCTATAGTGTGGTAAATTTGGAAGACTTGCTCCAGGTACCAAGTCTATTTGATGCTGGATGTCCCTCAGGGGTGGTAGTCCCTTAGGTAGGTCATCAGGAACCACATCTCTATACTCCTTCAACGCTCCCTTAACCGCTTCAAGGACCTCTACACTTACATCTTCATCCCTAACTACTATATTCTTTACAATGAGCGCATGGGCCACCCTTGACTCTTTCAAATCCTCAACTATCTCCTTCTTTGACTGGGCAATAGTCAAGAAACAGCGTCCCTCTATCCTACGGGCTCTAGAGTGACCCTCTAACTTCAAAGGTAATAAGGTATACTTCACACCCTCCTTCTCTAACTTGTAAACATTCTCTTTACCTGCATATTGGGCGTTCACATTGAACTGCCAAGGTCTCCCAAATAGCAGATGACATGCATCCATGTCAATAATATCATAGAAGATTTCATCTCGATACTTCCCTATAGAAAATGGCACCTTGCACCTCTCATTCACCTCAATCTTCTCGGCTGCCTTAATCTACCCAATAGTGTATGGGTATGGATGTTTTTCGACAGGTAGCTATAACTGCTTAACAACTTCTCTCCCAATGATGTTTTCACAACCCCCACTATCGACAATCAAGTCAAATACCTTTCCCCTAATCGTGCACCTGGTACGGAACAACTGGTATCGTTGGGTATTTGTTTCCTGTTTAGGTGCTAACATCATCCGCCTAATCACATAGGCTGGCTCCACTTCACCATCCTCCTCATATTCATCCTCTCCATCAGGTTCACAACACACCTCTTCTTCATCATCCCTATCTACAATATTAACAATCCTCCTACTATGACACTCATTAGATCTATGACCAGGCTGATTACAACGATAGCACTTACCCAAAATTGGTCTGGCATACGAGTTATTTTGCTTTTGAACTCCCTTAGACTCCATAGGCCTCTTCCCTTCAGCCCGTTCATCCCTTTTGGCATTATCTTCGTCAAATTTACTCGACTCATTTTTATTCTTCTCAACACCCACCTTACTACCACTAGCAGCATCATTCATAAACCCTCTTCTTCCACTTGCATATCTAGTGCTCTGCTCCTGTAACATTAACTCGGCTCGAAGAGCCATATTCTTCATCTTATTCAAATTCCTCAGGACTGCAACTCCTATTTTATCCTTGATTTGCAACTTTAACCCATCCACATATTGTGCAACCTGTTGACCCTCACTCTCTCTTAAGTCATTCCGTTCCGCCAACCTCATAAACTCAGCGGTGTACTTATGAACAGATCTTGGCCCTTGACAACATCGTTGATACTACTGAAACAGTATTTGCTCATAATCTGGAGGTAAGAAATCGCGTTATAATAGTTGTTTCATGCGTAACTACGTTCTCACCGGATGTCTACCTTCTCTCTATCTCCTGGTCTACAGCCTCTCCCACCAGGCAGAGGCTCCACCCTTCAATCTGTAGGCCACCAATCTAACTCGATGATCTTCTGGTATCTCCATGTAATTGAAGAACTTATCAACCTCTACATGGAATATCAACCTTCAAATGGTAATCACCCCCATCTCCTTGATCATACCCATAATAGCTCCTTCGATACCCTACATCACCACCCCGTCTTTGTGGTTGTCTTACTCCATACATAAACTCATCCTCTTCAGCAGATTCATTGTCCGAGATCTATGCAATCCTATTAACAGCTCTGGGTCTATTAATTGGATTAGCATACCCATCTCTTATCCTAGGCCTATTACCACCAACATTCATCGAGTTAAAGTGTTCAATCAAGTCTTCAAAATGTTGTTCTAAGCATTGGATTCTTTGATCTAAAGCATTAAACTCTGCCTTAGGAACCCATTAATCGACCCCTTGGACTCCCGCATGCTGAACACCATCAAGAACACGACCGTCATCAACACCTTGATTAACTGACATCTTCACAGGAAATTGTCTAGCTCTAATACCAATCTACACAGCGAGAAAGCGTAATTAACAACAAGAAATCAATGACAACGATTGAATTCCAAAAAACAAAAGGCACAAGCAATCTTTAGAGAAAAGTTCTCTCAATTAGGTTAATGTGTAAGATGTTATGAGTCTCTTCGCCAAGAAACTCTAAAATATATATATATATATAGTTCATAAAATTTAACTAAAATTATGAGGAAGCTCGTCGGCTTGGACCGAAACACATACAAATTACGAGTAGCTTCTTATCATTTTTTCGCTTGTCCGTGTACTCTTTAGCTATCTGGTCCACATCAAATGACAGCTTATATTTGTATGATCGCACTTTGAAAACCTACTCGAAACACTATGGGTGGCAAAAATGATGTGTTTAGTGTATGTAATATTCTACTTTGGTTTTTCCATTAAAGTACACACAACGCATTTGTCACTCACAAATAAAAGAAGAAATAAACTCCCAAAGAGGGTTGTGTCCCACGAGACAATCAGAAAGCTTTTTATTGGACTATGTGCACCTTTTCCCGTTTCGTTGCTGTTGTTGTTGTTGTTTTTTGTGCATAGGAGCCTTCTAAAATGTTATTCGCCTCCCATGTATATGATGATCCTATTTTGATTTGCTACAAGATTTTCATGGGGCAAGATTCAAATAACCTACTTGCCGCTATATTATATAAACAAGGTCCAAAAAAAAAAACATTCTTTCAAATCATAATTGGTTAGTATTTATAGAGCAATTAGAAAAATATCACGTTCTCAGATTTAAATATTTAGAAAGAATTTAACAATTTATGGCTTGATGGTGAGAATTAGAAGTGAATTGGGATATAATATATCTACTAACATAATATAACGTTTGCCTTAGTATCAGCAACCTGACCTCTTCCTAAAAAGATAACAGAATATACGCAAACATCAAATGTCAAAATAATTAATAAAATAGGTAAATATTTTTTAATTAAAAATATATTATAAAAAATATATAATTTTTTTAATTAAAAATAAGTGATTAACCAGTACTACTCCAACCCAGTGATATAAGACGTAAAAGAATCGGATCTGCATGCTATCTATGCACATAAAGCCAAAAATTACACGGCTATAGTACAACACATGCCTCGGCACGCACGACTTTTGCACTATACCATCATGTTTAATAAATATAACAAACAAGAAAATTAGATTTCAAACAAATTTGACAATTTTTGCACTATAGAGAAAATCTTTAGGTGACAATAAATACTATGAACATGTTTACTGTAAAAGAGAAGAGAATCATTATCTCTAAAATTATATCATTCCATTGCATCATTGTTTGTGTTATTAATTTTTATCCTTGTCTTTTTGTAATTTACTCTAATTGATTTTGAATTCGAAGTTTTCAGTCTTTTTAGCAACAATAACTCATTACTTTTCTTATCATGATCCTACGCAGCAAAAGTTACGCAAATTTTCTATTAATTGGATAAGCGGCTTTTTGTGCAAATGGAGTTATGTCCAATGCCCGCACAACAGGAGATTTCATATTTTTGAGATATTATTACTCAAAATTTTTATAAATATAATGCACATACTTTTAACTATATAACTTCATTTGATTAATCTTTTATTTCAACTCGATCTTACTTATTTTTTTTTTTTGGGTTCACATTTGAAGTTAAATTAATTTAACTTAAATCTTAAATAAATAAATTAAAAATATATGTTCATTACCCCGTAAATGTATAAAAATTAGTGAGCGTCCCAAAAACATTGCCTTTTGTTTCATAACGGGGGACTAGTCAGATGGTACCATCGACCATTTATACAAACAATTAAGAAAAGTTCACCCATGTGAGATTCGAAAATTTGGAAAGAACTGATTCCTAATGGCTTGACTCCGAGATTTGGACCATGGAGTATATATATATATATATACACACACACACACACACAGACAATGTAGAGTACATTAACTGACAAAGGCAACCGTGAGGCTTTGTCCACCGTACCCAAAGCCCACATTGCTCGGACAGGCACACCTGACATTGCTAATCACTTCAAAAATTAAAAATAAACTGCTACAATTTTTTTTGATTATTTTTAAAAACTTAATAAAAAAATTCATACCCTTTTTTAGTTGTGTTCTTTAACGATGGAAATATAGATATGAGACTATTAATTTCTATGCTCTTGAATATGAGTTGGTTATACTCTCGTTTTATCTTCTCTCTATCCTATTTTCTAATTAAATCTATGTAGAATTTTCATTGTTCTCTCTCGCACTCACGCTCAAACACACAAACATTACCTTTTGGTTGATTTTTAAGTTAATTACTTTGGGCTTTTAGGTGACATGAAGGCAGTCCGTGCGATGGATGCGAGGAATAGACCAGCTTACTTGGATGCCTCAAAATCTACATCGTCGTCGCCTTCTTCTTCTTCTCCGAGAGGCTTTTTTAAAGTTCATCATTTTTAAATCGTAGCTGTCCATGAACTCATCGGATTCCAGGCAAACAACAAGCTATATCTTCTGTTTTGGCATCCGAAAGGACGCAAAGTGTTGTCATACATAACATCTCTTGGCCCTGCGAATAAACTAGACCGGTAACAAAGTGTTCATATGAGGCCATATCTCTTTCGTCTCTTCTTCTAGGTTTATATCATTCTAAATATTTTAGTTTTTTTTTAAATGAATCTTGATTTTTAGGCTCACGTCCATTTGCTTCATCATTACAGCTTTTAGCCTTAGGATTAAGGTATACTTCAAAAAGGTTACGTGTCAAAGCTGTCAAGAATATTCTTAAAGCGATTGCAAATTTACAAATTAATGAGATTTAAAGAAGAGAAATAATTCATAAGTAAAAGTTTAAAATACAGTGTGAGGAAGAAAAATGATAAGAAGAATTATTTCTTGGATACTTAACAATTATGGAGTACTTGATCTAGGAGTCGATTGCATGTGTTGTGATGAGCCTAACAATGCCTAATGTGGCAGATTTGCACCAGAGGGTCAAATTGTTGTATCCTCTGCGGAGTTAAAAAAAATAATTCCGAACCAAAGGGCTTGAATATATGGTTGTGCTAATAAACTTTTAACTTCAACTTTAGTAGAGTGAACTCTTCTAACAGCCAGTTAGAGAAGAGCAATCCTGAGACAAGTCTTAAATTTACGCATGTGCATGTGGAAATTTTTAGTGGCCAAAGTTTGCCAAATTGACATGAGAATCGAGCTGCAAATAGTTTAATCTTTAATACAAAAATATAATGCCATGAATGTTGCGAAGCAACATTATGAATGTTTTGTATTAAATTCCTTTGTTACTGTTAGAAGCTCCAAAACTTTGTAATATGTGGAAAAAGGTAAATTTTTTTTAAACATCAAGTTTTATTGCAATTAATACTATATAAGTAAAAATACAAAAACCTCATCTACGAGACAACTTTGGAATCTAAAACGATAAACTCCTTGGATTCATAACTCCTTTCTTATTTAACCAAAGTGTTTGCCAAATAATTATATTTCTAACGACGAAAGATGAAGGAAACTTGGTCTCCGGTTATATTCATTATGTACTTGAATATAGACACAAGTTTTCATGGTCTTCCTTTCCTAATGTTGATCTATACCATCACCATTAAGGAATCACTTTCGATGATCAAAAAGGCTCTGTGCTCGTCATACTTCTACGGCCACCAATCAACTTCTTCTCTAATGGCAAGAAGCTCTATCTCATTAATACTTGAATCTCTAATTGCTTTGGAGAACATACAATTAACTCTCTCATCATCGCTATGTAGCACAGTTATTATACCCACCAGTTCATGCTCAGTGATTCATGCTACATTTGTGTTGAATTTATATATACCATGTAGAAGCGGTGACCAACTTAGTGCTGGTGGTCTAAAGTCGTCAAACATGAAATTACCGTGTGGTTATTTTGCTCGTAACCACCACTATAGTATAATCCAAATCACATCTCAAGTGTTATGAACCTGGAATGGCTTGCCTGGGAAAATATGATCGTTCCTTCCTAATCAAATGGAAAAAAAGGTAAAATTAATGCTAGTGGGGATGATATCTATTAACCAGGCTCATCTTTATATGCTTTAACATTACGTGTTTGAGTTTAAGATGAAGGTATCCTCGAATGAGATTATTTGTTAACTGAGATTAAGTAATTTCTTAGGTGATTTAAATGACACGTCATACATTGGCCTAGTATAGTTAGGATTTTATTGACGTAGTATTTATTGTAAAGAATGTATGGATAGAAGATAGGATATTTGATGGCAAAACTAGAGAAATCAAGCTAAAAAGATGTTATTTTTGAAATATATATGACAAAGAGTGAATTGTGATTGGTCGAGGAAAGAGGACATGTGATACCCAAACAAGAGCAATGATGTGCAATCTAAAAAAAAAATAAATTTTTGGTGGAGTGTACGTGTGGGTGGTTTAGGTATGAGTAATGGTTGCATATGAAAGGAAATATAGATGATGTATTTTTATACAATTTTGTAATTTATCTAGTCAAAGAAGAATAAACCTATTTTTGCAATTAAACCATTTTTTGTTGAGCAAATTTGCAATCTGATTTATGCCAAACTGTGGTGATAGTCATAAGCGAAGTAGCTGTAATGTAACTTTACAATGATAAGTTTATATTAAATATCAAAGGTGTCTGTCCAATGATAAAGGTAAAGATACAACTATAAGACATAATATGGTCTCTACCTCCGCAAAGCATATATAAATTTAATACGGATACTATAATAACTAATGTGCAAGGGGGGACGGGCATAAAAGGTATGTTACGAGGGAATGGTAATATTAATGAGACCGAGCTATTTTGCAATCAAGGGGGCTGTAGAGCTATAATGGCCGTGGAATTTTGCTGATTATTGAAAAAGACTCTCATACCATAATTGCATGGCTAAACAATTGAGAGTAAAGACTTTGAAAACTCCTATTAGTATTCTATGGCATCAACAATGGAACAATGAATTGAATTTCTTTCATCTTCCAAACTTGCAAGTGTGACCATTTTGTATAAACTTTAACTAAGTAGGGTAGAACACGCCACGCAAACATGGTGACCTAGATCTGAAGGTCCATGCATGCTAAGATTATATGTATTACAAACATAAATCACTTGGCATAGGTTTTTTTGTGTGTGTTTTTGGTTGGTAGAGGAATTTTTTTTTTTTTGCAGTTTAATGCATAGTGTAAAACATTTTTGTATATATACAACTTACCACTAAAGAAAAATATAAATTTTTTATTTGACAACTATATACCAAATGAAAAGGAAAGATATTTCCAAGATAAGGCAAATCAAATTAAATTAGATAATGGAATAAAAAAGTATAAGTAATAATAAATCTAATGACTGTAATATAATAATATCAAAATATTAAATATTTTTTAAAATTTTAACTAATTCATAATCTTTATAAGATAATACAATAAATTTTATTTATTATCTTAACGTGCAGTGGACCACTACTAATAATATAAAATTTTTTCTCATTTCTTTTGTACTTTGTGGCAGCAACATCAATATAATACAAACCCCATATCATGAGTGCGGAACCAAAAGAGTTACGCAATCTTTTTCTTACTTGGCGTTACCGTGGTCAAATCGAGTCATGTCCGACGTGGGCACAAGTGATTCTGTTGGCGACGGTCTTGCGAGAGATAAATTCGTTGTTTACATTGTCAACAATATCACGTCCATTGTGCCTCCAAAGATGATGATCTCGGGAACCATGCTGTGCCAACCAATTATAACTATCACTTTAACTTTGGCTTGAATTTTTTTTGCACTACATTATTTTGGTGTAATTTTAACTTTGGTCCTGCTAACCATGGGGGTGGCTACAAGATCTACTGGTGCGGTGCAAAAATTATGCGTTCATGTGGTTTTGGTAAAATCATACCCGCTAACTGCACTTGGGTGGCCAGAGATGACGGCTTGTATTTGCATGATCGTCCTTCAAAAACCACCTTGAAACACTATGAGTGGCAAAAATGATGTGTTTAGGGTATGTAATATTGTACTTAGATTTTTCAACTTAAATATACTCAGCACCTTTGTCACTCACAAATAAAGGATGAAATAAACTCTCAGTTTCTTTAATTATTTGGATTGTGTCTCAAGAGACAATTAGAGAGCTCCTTATTGTACTATGTCCACCAATTTTTTCCCTATTTTTCTTTATTGTTTTTGTGCACAAAACCCCTCTAAAATGCTATTTGCCACCCATGCAAATGATGACCTGTTTTGATTTGCCACAAGATTTTCATGGAAAAGATTCAAATAACCAACTTGCGGTTATATTTCCTAAACGTATAAATGAGATTCCAAAATACATTCTTTCGACCTATAACTAGCCTGCATTTATGAAGCAATTAGAAAAATACCACCTACCTCAGATTTAAATATTTAAAAAGAATTTGACATCTTATGCCCTAACTTAAGAATTGAAAGTGAATTGGACTTATAATATGTCTAGTAACAGAATATAACATATGGTTGAATGGTAGTAACCTGACCTTTGGCCAAAATAATTACAGAATATACACATATATCTTACGTTATTAAATGGTTAATAAAATAAATAAATATTTTAATTAAATTTGATCGTTTTCTTTTTTTTTTAATAAAAAAATTAGTCATTAATCAATACTACTTAAAACCAGTCATGATAAGATGTATAAGAATTAAAACTCCAAGCTATATATGCATATCAAGCAACCGTAAAGCCAAAAACTACATAGATATAACACAACACATACTACGGTACATACCAATTAATTGCCGTCGACGCTGGAGGCAGAGAACCAATTTCTAAATTAATTCTCTTTTGAAAAATAATAAATTTTTAAAATTAATGATCATTTCTAAGATATAAAATTATTAATAATTATATACTTTTTATAATACGATAAAAATCCAAACGATGAATTTAATCTTTCATATTTTTTGTATATATAAAAAGAGAAATTTTTTATTCAATATATACCAAATGAAAATAGAAGCTATTTGTAAGATTGGACAAACCAAATTAAATTGGATAAAGGATGGAATTGCTGTAAAAATTGCTCGATAAATTAGGATGAGTAATAACAAATCTAGAGAAATTATAATGACTACTATAAAGAATAATTACTGTATTTGATAATAATATCAAAATATTAAATGGTTTTCAAAACTTTGACTAGTGCGTAATCTTTAGAAGGAAATACAATAAATTTGTTTATTACCTTAAAGTGTAGAGGACCACTACTAGTAATATAAAATCTTTTTTTCATTTCTTTACATTGTGGCAGCAGGAGCAACAACAATAGAATAAAAAGCCCATATCATAGTGGAAAGCAAAAGAGTTGCGCAATCTTTTTCTTACTTGCCTTGGCGTTACCATGGCCAAATCGTGTCATGTCCGACATGGGCACAAGTGATTACCCTGACATAAGTCCTTTTAAAGACCCCGTCGTTGTTTACATTTTCAACAAATTAAGTCGTGATCTCCTCAACGTCCAATGTGCCTCCAAAAATGATCATCTCAGCAATCATACTGTGGCAATCAATGATAACTATCACTTTAAGTTTGGC
>CM038602.1:10907234-10991996 GCA_021533255.1 Ceriops tagal
AAAAAAAAAAAGAAAAAAGAAAAAACAGAGAACCCATTTTCTTCAAGTACCAGTAGGAAAGCCTCACTGATGCAGTCTGAATTGTTCTTATTCAAGGTTACAGATTCAGATTCATACAAAAATACCCACAAAAAAATTTCCAATTCGAATTTCAAGTTTCAAGGCACTTCAATCAAAACCCCAAAATAAAAAAAAAAAATCGCTGAAAATCGAAAGACACGGAAAAGAAAACGAAGACAAAAAAAAAGGAGGGGGGCGCAAAAGGAGAGGAAAAACGTTACCTGTGAAAATCACTGCTCCGCAACTCGCGCAGAGAGAGAGAGAGAGAGAGAGAGAGAGAGGGGGAGGATTTGGGTTTTGGGAATGATATTTAATTTCTTAAATAACTCAATATTTAAGAAATTAAACTTCTTTTTGGGTTTATGAATTCTAATTTAAATATATATATATATATATATATAATTTATGAAAATAAATAAAATTACTTTTACCATTTAATTTATAATTTAATCAGTTTCTTAATTATAATAAATAAATAAATAAATAAGTTGCTAACAAATTTAGATTTTTTTTTTATTTTTGTTATACCTTAATATTTTTATTTTTTATTATTTTTGTTGTGCTTAATATTTTTATTTTTTTATATACATTTTAATTAAATTAATGTTTTATAAATTCAAACGTATATCATATATTAAAAAATTAAAAATATATAAATATCAGTTATAATAATAACTTAGACTTACATCTATAAAAAAAAAAAAATTCATCCATCAAATTGACTTGTTATGGCTTTGTTACGATGATTAAATAGACATCCGTTAAATAAAAATGATGTTAAAATGTCCACAACAAATTTTATTTCAATATTTTGTGATAACTCCTTAATTAAAGAGACAAAAGTCGTCTAATAAACCCACGACAAAGGCACCACCTTACAAATGAACAAAACCGAAAGTAATCACTTCACTTCACTTCAAGCCTAGAAATGTGACAGAGATCAGGTGCATCGCTCCCGGGCCACTCCAAGCCTTGAATTAGGGACATCAACAAGCACCCTATGGTTTTGTTGCTGCATGTTGGCTATCACGTTTAGCACCGAGTTGAAGTCAGGCGGCGCCGCGGCCATGGCCAAGCATGTGATGCTACCGGCAGTGCTGTGGATTAGGAGGTTGTCTGGTGGCAAGGTCACGTTCATGCCGGAGAACATGAATGTTATGGTGGGCGCTACAATTGGCACCGAGTAACATGTATCGAATCCGCCGAGGGACGAGACGGCTGCTTTGCCTACTCGTCTTCTGAACTCATCTCTCACTGCTATGTAGGCTGGCGTTACTAATCGTGTGTAGACAGTACCTGTAAGGAATAATTTGGAAACATTTTTTGTCTTTTTTTTAGCACAGGATATCTAGGAATAACTTAGTTGTGCAAATCACCTGGAACTGCTATGGTTTTCCAAGGGCACTGGAACACAAAGTAAGATGTGGAAATTGATGTCACTTATTATGCCTTTGGTTGGGCCTCACAGCCGAAAAGCTGTCCGATAACCCAGAAATATTACTCACTGGAAATCTTACGAATTCAAAACTCGACATACTCAAAAACTAATCAACTCAAACTTTAATATGCTCCGAGGCTCCATCAACGAAAAACTTAATGTATTTAAAAAGGAAGTTCGAGTGCCCAAAACTGAATGGTCCGATACTGAAAACAATTCGACTAGAATTCTACCCACTTGCTCATTTGTCAGCTCCGTGCCTCATAATTTTGCAGCAATAATAAAAAGGCACGATGCATTCAGGCCTTCAGGCGTGAAGCACTGAATCATGTGACTATGGGGCCTTAAGCCCACTAAAATAATTACCCCAAGTCTTTTGACCGATATTACGCCCCCCCCCGCCCGTTGCACCTGTCACACTTGTTTGCGGTCCTCTCTGTCCACTTCCAAAGAGTTGAAGGCCTAGTGCACTTCAACTGCACTTAATTGGGGTCTTAGAAAAATGAAAGCCACATTTGCACTAATGTACAACAAACCGAAGCAAGAAAGGAATATTGAAGATTGATATATTGAAAGAAAATACCGGAATCAAAGATGGTCCCTGCGCCAGTTGTAGGATTGAAAGCCAAGGCACCAGCAGGAATATCAACAATTTTTCTACCAACTCTTATCCCAACCAAGTTCACATAGTAGAGAGATGACCTCCTGGGGTTCTTGAGCAATGGTGTAGTCTTGGTCCTGCGGGGCTGGCCTGAGGGTCCAAGCCTCAGTGACCCAGAAAAGTTAAGGGACCTAAAGCTAGGCAAGCAATAGGAAAATGTAGATTGGTATAGGTTTGGGGTTTGGGACAAAAGAGACAATGGGCCCCTGCCAAGACCCAATAGGCCCTGGGGAGGCACTGATCTGCCTGTGGCCCTTTGAATGCAACCAAAGGTGTAGTTGGGGACAGGGTCAGTAGCCAGGGTGAAGGTATCTTGTGACAGGTTTGCAGCTATGGTGGAGCTGCCGTAGCTCATGTTGAATGCGCACGCGCTGCCACCGCAAGTGGGGTTTGTTACCTGCCATTTTAACAAGTAAAGTTAATTGTCATTATATGATCATGTGAATTCGGGGTGATTCAATTTTTTTTGTAAAGAAAGTGACTTGCAAAGCTTTTTTAGACCCGTGAACTTCAATGTCATAGGTCAGGCTTCAGTACAAATTGTGTAAAGGCACGCTCCCTGCCGAGCGAGGCAATGATCTCAAATTTTATCTGACCCACATGTTCTACACACATAATGATAGCAATGCCTATGTCACTAACAAAAAGGATTTTTTATTTTCATGCGGAGGAAAGTGTACAATGCATTAGTATTCATGGAATATGTTCGGAGATGACCTCCACTTTTTATTATATGGAACATTCTAACCCATAGCGGTCACACTTAATCAAGGAGTTCCATAATTTAATGGTCTAAGTATTTTGTTGTAGACTAGTTTATGGTAGGATTGACTTGGAGGCCTTTGTTTTGACCTGCAAAAATAGCTGCTTCAAGAAAAACGAGGGCAAAAGTATTTACATGACCTTTCCCTAGCCGAGAAACCTCATGCCCTTTTTTTTTTATTTTACTAGTTAATTGTGGATCTTTTTCACAATAAGTGAGCAATACTGAATTTGTAAGATTTAATACCCGTATGAAAAGAGTCTACTAAACAACCAAGATAAAAGGAGAAAAGTAAAGGTCATGAAAGGTGGGTCGTACCCGCTTGCATTGAGGAGCTCCACAGCCAAGGTTCTTGAAGGTGGTGGACTTGGCAGAGTCCAAAACAATGCTAGAAGGACACCCAACACAGCCACTGCAAGGCACCCAAGCAACATCATTGCTAGTATCCAAGGCCATGAGCAAGATCTGTGGAGGCGTCCCAATTTTGGCCCTGACAATATAAGTTGGGCTCTGAATAATCTGCCTGCCGGAAGCAATTGGCACCACAGACTTCCTGGCCACCAAGCTTAACAAATATTGAAGCCTAGCTTGGTCCCTCTGCTGCGTTTGGACCACACTCTCCTCCCATGAGAGTGGCTTTGATGGCCTAAATGGGGAGCATGGGCTGTAAATGTGGAAGACTTGGAGGGTTGAGCCATGGTCTTGAGTGTCACATGTAGGGTTGAGCCCTCGGGCTAAGGAAACAAAGACGAAGAAGAGTGAGAGAGGGAGAAGGTGGCGGGTGGTCGTGGTCATGGTTTGGAAAGACTGAGTGAGTTTCAATGGCTTTTGGAGATTTGACTATCGAGAGAGTGAGTAGCTGCCTTCTACAATAGGTGTGGAAGCATGGACGTGGAATGGGATAGCTTGCAAGTGGGATGTGTGCCACCAGACTGTATACCATTCGGCTTTGTAGGCTGGGGCCTCAGTTGCCGCACTCTTTTCAACTCTCACAAAATTGTACCCTTATTATTATTATTATTATTATTATTATTATTATTAAAGTTTCTTTGGTCCCAGTTCATCTCCAAAGCAGTTAATAGTATAGACATCTATCTTTAAAAATTTTCAAATTCGAATTTTAGGAGAATAGATGTATAATTCATGGAAAAGGAGTTGCTCACACTATAATAAATTTCATGATTCAAAAGAAAAAAGAAATATTTGAATGCGTATTTGGAATAATATTTGTATATAGATTTGGATGAATTAATTTAAGTGATGCTAGCAGCAAATACAAAAATTTTTTTCGTGAAGGACACATTCGAATAACAATAAAAACACTACATATGTAGAAAAAAAAAAGATTAATTATTCCAAATGATAAACATTAGGACCGCCCCTGCAAGTTTTCTTGTTTCAAAGCTTTTGAAATGATCTTTTCATATTATAAAGAAGAACATAGACCAAATTCAGACAGGCTAGGAGCTGCAAAATCTTCGTGATAGCCAATTAATTTATTTTTTTTTTCCTTTAGGTATTATGGATGGTAAAATCATTTTATGCAATACTATATACTGTTTATTTATATGGATAATACAACAGTAAAACACCAACTTAATTAAGTTAACTATTTTATTTCATTGGTCTTTTTTTTTTTTTTATAGTTGTGGGGAAAGGAAATTAAACACATGAGGCTTAGCAATTTTAATTAAGCTCGTTGTTTATATGGCTTGTAATTTGTCAATCTAAATCGTTAAGCCAGGGAACCATATGGGATCTGAGTGATGGGGTCATGTTAACCCTCACAACTACTCGAACTTGAAATTAACAAAAATTTAAAAGAGTTTTCCTTCCATTATTGTGCTATAATTATAAGAGATAAAATAGTCTCTTGTAATTAAAAAGGTGCCCAAAGCATGTTCCTTGTGCTATGTTTTTTCTGCATATAACTTTAGGTCTGCTGCAGCTTTATTAGTTTACAGTTTGTTTGGAATCAAGCTTTCAGTTAAATTCAATTTGAGAGATAAAATTTAATTCAATTGACTTGGTAATTCACCTTTAATTTTAATCTCTTATTTGGTATAGATCAATATGTAAATTATATGAATAGAGTCTCCTTTTTTTTATTATTATTATTAAGTGGTTGACTTAATCAATTGAATTATACTCAATTTTCACTTTTATTTATTTTTTTTTTTAGAATTACTAATTCATCACAATAACATATCTTTTTAAAGTGTGAGGTATCATATGAATTGGATTTTCGCATTTAAAAGTTGTCGTATCAAACAAAGAAATTAATAGAATTGAATTGAATTCAAAAAATTTTTTGAGACTTAACATTTGGAAGCAATAAAACAAATTTTAATAATTTTGGCTACAATTGAGCCCAGAGGACTGAGAAAAAATATGGGAGGCTTTTTAATCCATCTCATGTCATGTAATTAGTTGTAATGCTTTTCACTTAAAAGTAAGATCTTGATCTGATTGCCTTAATTTGAAATCCAAAAGACAAAGAAGAAGAGAGAGAGAGACTGGAACAAAAGCAGATCCATTGTGGGGCTGTTGGCATTATGAGGATTTTGTTTCTCTCTCCCATTGACAATGAAGCCGTTGCTCTGGTTGCTAGCTAAGGAAGCAACAAAAAAAATAAATAAATAATCTAATGTATGCTGCTAGTGCAGTCAAGCTCAGCCCCAGTTACAGTCAACCTTTAGCATGAAATCCCAATTGCTGTAATTGCATGTGACTGCTTGTTTGAGTGGCTATCATGGTGGGTGGAACACACAGGAATTTCAAACGAACTGCATGGCCCATGTTCTTAGCCTCTTGTCTGTCGGTGAGACCTACTTTTACCTCTTTTTTTTTTTTTTTTAAGGGCAAGGCTTTAGTGTCACGAATTTGGATATTTAAGAAAACCTCTTTATGAAAAATAAGTGTAATACTACATCTAATCTCTTCTCCAGAATCTACAGTGAGTGTTGCACACTGGGTATGCTAAGCAAGTTTCTTAGGATTGTTTGTTTGTAGGTCGAAAATAAAATAGCATACCATTTCTTTGGGAACAAAAACCTTTTATATGTAAATAATTCTCCTCAAATGGACACGTTAATGGTTACAAGTCTTTGTAAGGTTTATAGTTCTCACTAAATGAATAAATGTGGAGTTAGATTGCTGCCTGTGAATAACCTGAATCACTATGCACTTCTTCCAGACAAATTAGCATCGATTTTTATAATTAAAGTTGAAGTTCAAGGTTTCAAATACCGTGTAAATAGGGTAAAAAGGCAACAAAAAGATAAAAAAAAATCAAATTACAGTAAATATGGAAGAACTTGAAGTAAAACAATATGATAAAGGACAAAGTGCAAATCTCAAAGAGTAGAAAAGTATCATCTTTTAGTTAATAATTTGTATATCTCTTTTTTATTAACTTGAATTAAAATCTTTTGCCCTCCACCTTCCCTTGACAAAAATATTATACAGTAATAAAATTTTATATTTATTAAGTCTATTCAAAATTTAATAGTAATTAAAATAAAAATTAAATAAAAATAATAGCAGATACTTCAAATTATAAATACAACAATTAATGAATTTATTTTATATTTTATTTTGTTGTATGAAAAAGTCGAGAGAGAGAGAGAGAGAGAGAGAAAGGGAGTAGAGAAGTGAAATGTGCCCCCGTGAGTAGGAAAGCGACAAAATATTGCTAAAAACGACAAGTATGCTGGAGAGAACCGGCCGGCCCTCTGCACATTTTTGTTCCATTCGTATGCAACACACTGTTATTTTGCCCTCACAAATCTCTTGTCCTTTTTATCTTTTTTATTTTATTTTCTTCCTTTTCTTTTTTTTCGCCATTTGTCCTTCCTAAGGTCAATCAATCCAAAGTGTGGTGTGCGATATTTGTTTTAAATTGTGGTCAATATGCAAATGGTATTCAGTCCTCACGTAAGTGCAGCCAAAAGAAATTTCTTGTCTCAGAAAAACAATGGATTAAAAACTTGAAATTCCCGATTCCATGTTCGTTTGCCGGTAATATCGAATTGCCGGTAATTAGCACTCTTGCATGGTTCACAAACTTGCATTAGGTTGAATGCTGATGTTAATTTTATACCAGATGGAAGTGTTACTTTTTAATGTTCAATTTTCAAATTATGGAAAATTTATTTATGAATACAACAAGGAAACAGCCGGTGGGGGGGGGGGAAGGTGGGGTGGTGGTGGGGAAATAGAAAGAAAGAAAAGAGCCTTCAAAACTTGGGTTTGTAAGGGCCTAACCCTAAAAGCTAAAACAATTAGATTGATTTTTTTTTTTTGAGGCCTACACCTGCCTCGACCCACTCATGTAGTGCCTCGCAATGCCGCTATGGTTACAAGAATGTTTCGGGCCTTCCCCATTTTTTGCATTTACAAAATTGTCTAGCCATCCCTCAAAAGTCCCAACGTAGTAAATGTTGGGTACAATTTTGTATAAACCCCCATCAATCATGGGATTTAATATTAAGCCATTAAAAAACAACTTTCTTTTCCTACAACAAATTTTTATATTGGCCAATATTACATAAGAGCTCCTTTTTAACTTCCATGGCGGCTGATATGTACCTTAGTGTTAAACAACTACACTGACGTTTGTAAACACGGACTTTCTGATTGTCTCCAGTCAACATTTCAATGTGTATAAGGTCTTGGGGGCCTACCAATCTTGAAGTCTCCATCTACCGAGCGTCCCATTGCGGAATGTTAGCAGTAGCTTCATTCACCATTTTAACAAGGGTGACCTGCAGAGTGAACCAATAAGCAGCGAGTACTCCTTTGCATTAAAGCAATAAGCAGGAAAAGTAAAGAACCACTTTGTATTGCAACATAGCAAACTTGACTGAAGTAATTCAATGCCGTTTCTCAGGAGCAAATTATCAGTTGATTATTATCACAAAGATGACAAAATGAATTCATCAGTAATTAGCAGGTAGCCAAATCCTGCATGCATTGGCGTGCTGCAATCTGAGACCCAAAAAAAAGAGTGTCCCAATGCACTTAACTCCTACACTGTGATGTACGGGAAGAGTCTGTTTTATAGCCCGGAGTACTCCTATGGCCGATCTGTCACCTAACCTCCTTAAACAACCTAAAGGCTTGGTCCTGTCCTGTTCAGACTTGCTCTTATTTTCCCAAAATGACGAAATCCACGACTGAAAACAATCAACTCTTAATACAAGCACAAGACCAGCAAGTAAAAGCACGCAAAGAGAGGTAGCAAAATGCTTAATCCTGTTGGAGGATGATACCACGTGTAATAGTTTATCATGGTTCGATGCTAATCTGTAGCAGCTAAGTTCAAAGAAGGAAGTGAAAAAAGACGGATGGATCATTCCATAACAAAAAGAAAAAGGATGGATCCACAAGGCACAAGTCAAAATTCTTAGCATGAAGGTGGAGAGTAGTTCCACACACAGCTACCTTCTGCATTAATCCAATGCTACAAGTGGGATTGAAGATCCGACACCATTCTAGTTGTTCAGTTTAAAGTATGCAAGACACCAGGGATATCTCAAAAGCACAATGTGGTAACAATTTTCTTCCATTTCTTAGTCCATCTAGGTTTTCATGAGTCACCAATTGCCAGTAAAAGAAGAAAATGGCTATGCAGCAAATCTTGACATAACAACCACGTGAATAGCTTAAACCCAGCAGCTCTCACAGTAAAATGAATAACATGCCTCTTGATTAAGAAATAAATACATAGCAAAATGCAAATGGAAAAGAGGGCCACATATAAATGTTTATGAAGGCATACCACACTTTCAGGGACCCCTGGAGGAGGTAAGGAAAGATTTTTTGGTGGAGGTCCGTGCAGAAATGATCTCTTATCAAATCGCCACTCTCCAATTTTACCATACGTTAGCTTACCCTGCATATTAATCCAACTCAGATCAGCACATGAACTAATGACAGATGATAACAACGATGAAACCAAACAAATATGCTCAGAAAGCAGACAGATTATGGTGATGAAATGGAAGAATAAGGCATATACATATAATATGAAAGGAAACTTTGATTTAAACGGAATAGCTTCACTTTACCTGTAAGTCATAATCACATCCATAAGTGAAATGAAGGATGTATTTCCCCCTAGTGTCCAGATCCCATGGGGGCTGCAAATTTAACAGGACAGACTCTTAAAATTTGCTCAAAGCTAGTGAAATAAGAAACTGATTTTAACATAGTAGATTGGACCAAACCTGAAGCATAAAGTCCCTCTGAAGAATGTGCTGGACACTGTGCAAAGCTGATGCTACAGCATATGCATACCTTAGTTTAAAGGAAAGCAGGAGTAAAAAATCTCGTAAGCTCCACACTGAAAATTATAGATACACACACACACACACACAATATGCTCACATTTCTAGCACCCATCCGAATGTGGTATCGGTCTTGTGGTCATTTTTCATATCTAGAGAAACATTCATCCATGTAGGAGCAATCTTTAACAGTAATTCCTGGGTAGCAAAAATTTCAACAATCACTTAGAGGTAGTAATACATATTTTTTAGGCTAAAAGAAAAGGAATGCACCAACAACAATTACAGTAAACAACAATAGAATGACCAAACAGAAAAAGTTGGGATTGAATTGGAATATGACTGTGCTGGTCACTTCAATATTCAAAATGAAAATGGAACAATGGAAAATCATTGTATCATGCTAATCTATCAGAAAATTAGAAGCATGTAATGTATTGGAAAATATGTCAAGGGATTTCACCTTCTTGATAATAACAGGAGAATTGCCAATTGGATCGACATTTGTCACGGGGCCATTTGCCTCAGGATAGAATTTCCTTATTATTTTTTCATTATCTGCAGGTTTAATGTAGAAAAATGGGAAAGCAACTGGATAACCCCCATGGGCCAGGTTTGGAAGGGGCCTTAGAAATATGTGATCAGGTTCTGCCATTAATATGTATCTGCACAAATACAATAACTAACATCAACACGTACCAGAAGCAAAATTACTTCAAAATCAAGATCATCCAATATAAATACTTACTCTTCCTCAATTGTGGCCTTTTCTAGCCATTGCACAAAAGCCCATGGTCTATTTAGGACTACATACCCCTGATTATGGAAATGGAAACCATGTCAGAGGAAGTATTACTGAGACAGATTCATCCAGAGAACACAGCAGCATCTCCAATCAGAAATGTAGGAAAGAGACTGAAAACAAAGAAACACGTTCAAATAGAGATTCTACAGAAGCATATGGCTAAAGTAACCAAGTCACCTAACTTTCACTAGTTTTCTCCTCAGCAAAATCCTAGCAATTGAACTTTAAAGGTTCAAGATATAGTCTTAGTATAAGGTGTGAAAGGTATTAGAGTTCCTGTCTATTGCTATGGTTGATTTGCTGTTACAACAGAAGATGCAAATCAAATACAGAAGTTATGAGATCAAGAGTCAACTATTCCTGCTTTCTCTTTTGGTGCATTTAACAAGGTTCTAGATGTGGAAGTCCTGAATTACAATTCAGTCTTTAAAGCATGGAATTTTCTATCATTCAGAGTATAAGCGTTCATTTCTAAGTAACCAGAAAAATCATGGTACAAAGCCAATCTGCAGCAGTCAAAAGTATCCCTGCCTATCACAGAAGGCACATTTCAAAAGAAATTAGCCTAAAACTTCTTAACAAGCAAAGGGCCACAGCACAGAAAAAAATACAGGAGTGGCAAACAATAAAAAACAAAGCATACTCACCCTATCCATGCCCGCTGGAAGAGGATCAACTACTAGAGTGGGAATCTCATCCATCAGGTTGTCAGGATGGCCTGAATGCAGTATCCGTGTAAAGCCTCCCATCCCAGACCCTGGAAGGTCTTTCTGCTTCTTGTACCAGTAATACATTATGCGACACTGCCATTTGCTGTAAGGAGTCGCAATTGCTGTCACGGCAACATGAAAGGGCATTTTGACACTCTTTTGAGTCTTCATGTGCTTGGGCATTTCAACAATGGGATCAATATTCATCCCACCATCTGAACTGTCATGTATCCATTTCCCACTAGTTCTACCATGCATCTTCATGGTTACCAAATTGTATGTGATAATGAAAAAGCCAAATGAAATTAGTATCAGAAACAATGGTGAAGCCTGTCCCAATGTCTTTCCCCTAATCATCATTAATAATCACCTAAAGATCTCAGATGCTCAGCAGATCAAGTTACTAATCCAAGCACCCTACAAGCAATGAATTTAAAAACCCTTCAATCCCAGGCCAAAGAACAAGATAATATTACAAAACATCACACTAAATGAATGCCATTCCATTCTATCACTCTACAGCATACTGCAGCACCAACTTTGAGATAAAATAATTCATCAACTTGAAATGGGAGAGGGGAAGTTCCAAGGTCAAGCGAAGAACCACAACTGCAGTGATGAAGTAGCCATCGTGAAAACTTCTACCAAACAAGAAAAAGATCACATTTAAAAATTTGATATTTACAGTCCGACAATTACAGAAAACAACGGCATGCTTGTGAAAACTCCCCCACAATATTGCAAGGTCCAAAAGCCAATGTGGAGAAACACATGGAGTTGAAAACAACTGAACAACCCGTCAAACCAAGGTAAGTGATATTCGCACTGAATCAAAGGGATAAAAGTACGCAATCAAATGAATCCACTAATAATTGAACAATCTACAGACTCAATAACAATAAAAGTAACAAACAAGAGGGGATGTTCAAATGGTCAGCGATTATAAACCCAAAAGAACAAGGACCTTGAATTTCAATCCCAGAAAAGAAAAGAGAGCCGAGAATGAGAATTGCACCAAAGAATGCCAAGTGGGTTCCAAATAAAATTAAAGAAAGGCTGAAAAATGCAGTCAAACGATAATGAAAACCATAGATACACAGACATCAGTGAGATGGGCATTGCATGTACCATTAATATACAGACAAACAAGGACGAAAGTAGGAGTCTTGTCACTGAATAAAGCACAAAGCTTTCAGTTACCGACGATTAAATATTCATGTGTATTAACACACAAACACACACACATGCGACAGAGAGAGAGAGAGAGAGAGAGAGAGACGTAAAATGTACCCACAAGAGGGAAGAGAGAATGAAGGATGCTTTTTTAGTTCGTTTTGCTTTTGATCGAAAGCAGAGAGAGAAACAGAGAATTGACAAAGGAGATTCTCGTGCTCATTGCAAAGTCTTTCTTCTCTGTCCTTTCCTAGCAGATAATTTTCTCCGGCGAAGGCCATGTTTATTTACGGAATTATAATTAGGTGTTCACTGCAAATAAAAACGTCATAAATATCAATTTATTATGATTAATTATTTTATGTATTAAAATTATATTAATTAAAATCACATCTAAATTTAATATATTTTTAATATTTTTGTTATTTATTTTACAACTGATTACATGAATTCGATTATTAGTTTGACATGGATGCATATATTTAAATATTATTATCATTTGATTATTTATTTTTAATTTTTTTATATAATTATAATTATTAATTTAAATTTTAATTAGACAAATAATATCTATGTTATTGTAACATGAGTTTACTTTATTGATGAGTCAAATTTGTTGATTTCATTTTTCTTATGAAACTCATGTAAAATAATAACAATAAAATTTTAATCTTCAAATTAATTATAATTATTTAAATAAATTTTTTTTATTATCTCGTTTTATATGTGTATTAAATTTAGATATAATATTTAATTTTTAGAAATGTTTATTAATTAAAATTTCTTAAATCAATCTAAATTTTTTTTTCTTATTTTCTTCTCATAAGTTGTTTAATTTTAATTATTCATTCAAATTAAAATGTTTATTATTCTATATTAAATATATTCATTTTATTACAGATATATTTATTTTTTGATATATTATTTTTTATGATTTAAATTTTATTATTATAAAGTATTGTTGATTAAACCATTATTGAGTAAATTTTGCCCTCTAACTTAAACAAAATTTTTGCAGGGGATACAATACTCAAAAAGAGAAATAAATAAATAATCATCTTCTTGATGTGGTTTGGCATCCGATATGATCCAGAACTTGAAGAATGTACCGTCCTACAATCAGGTAAATTCCTCCTCAATATTTCCAAGCTCTCAATTTTGTAATCTATGCTATCCTGGGTCATGTACCTTTTTTTTTTTTCCTTTTTTTTTTTGGGTGCAAAGTTAACAAAAAGCTTTACTCGGTTTGGCATGTTCCCAAATTTGAAGTTCCCCCATTTCTTTCAGTTAATTCCTTAACGCTTACGTATATTGCAACGAGTGATATGTTTGGAGTTTAATTATAAAGTTTTAAAGGTTGAGATTGAATTTATAATTGACACAAACTTTGAGCTTTTTACAACTAATTCACAAAAAGAGTCGAATGAGAAAAAGGAATGCAAAAATGGAAAAACCAATAGATGGCACAATTAATTAATCATGTGTTACAACCTTTACCAAAAAAAAAAAAAAGGACAAAAACATATCTTACAAGGAACGATTGATAGCATCCCTGAACAATTCTGATTGTTATATAAGTATCTGCAATCGAAAACAGAGGAAAAAATCATAGCAGAGAGAGAGAGATGGAAGCAGTGGTGGCAGCAAAGCCAGTGTTTAAGGTGACAGCCATTTGTGGGTCTCTGAGAAAAGGGTCCTTCAATCGTGGCCTCCTTCGTGCTGGTACAACAACGATGCACTGCTTTATCCATTCAATTGCTCCCTCTTTTCATTTGTTAATCACTTGTTTGTTTACTTAGTGAATCTTGTATTAAGTTGCGATCTTTGCTTTGATTTGTGAGTTGGGTCTACGTGCTTTGATGTATTGGGTTGGTGTATTCTTTGTTTTAGTGAGAACTATATAAAGTTGTAATCCCCGCTTTGATTTGTGAGTTGGGTTTTTGTGGTTTCATGTATTGGTTTGGTGTATTCTTTGTCTTTAGTGAATCATGTAGAAAGTTGTGAGCTCTTCTTTGATTTGTGAGTTGGGTTTGATTTGTGAATACTTCTATGCTCAACCGTACCCCTTTTCATCTGTTAATTATTTGTTTACTTTGTGAATCTTGTAGAAAGTTGTGAGCTTTTCTTTGATTTGTGAGTTGGGTTTGTTTGTGTGATCTGATGTATTGGTTTGGTGTATTCATTGTCTTCGTAGCAATCGAGCTAAGCAAGAAGTCAGTTCAGGGTTTGCAAATCGAATACTTAGACATATCTCCATTGCCAATGCTAAATACCGATCTTGAAGTAGATGGCACTTTCCCACCAATTGTTGAAGCTTTCAGAGGAAAGATTCTTGAGGCTGACAGTGTCCTTTTCGGCTCGCCAGAGTATAATTACTCCGTCACTGGTACCCCCCTTTCCTTTTCACCACACATAGATTGATAGACACACACAATTATAACTTATTCTGTATGCTCAACTATGTGTTTTTATTCATTCCATACGACTAAGAGTAGCCCCTTCTTGTTCTACTTGAATTTGATAAAGGAATTTGAGCTTTTTTATTTTTTTAAGCAAACTCCAGGTTGCTAGCACACTGCATGCCTTTACTGCCTCGACTATCACTTGTTTCATTAAATGCACGAAGGGTGTTATTCAAACCTGAGAGCCTTCATCATTAGGGTAACCATAGGTGGTTAGGAGAGGAAAATTTTTGGGAAATTGAAACTTGATGAAACCATTAGACTGTGCCTTGGGAGAGAAACTTGATTTGCTAGTATACCTTATGGTTTACTGTAAAGAAAGTTTTACATGGCTGAATTACGAACTTTTTCCTTTTTGTTTTTTTGTATGGAATTTATTAGTAGAAGCAACTATGGGGAGACTCTAGTATCATTTGGGAGCATTTCAAATACCGGGCCATCCATTTGTTAAGATTGGAATTTGGTGCAGGACTCTCTAGATCGTTGTCTCCCCTTTCTTCCTTTCTAGTGGCATGCATTGAGTGAATACAAATAGAATGTACTATAGAATTATGGAAGTACAATACAAATGTGGATTCCTCGTAAAATTTTCCTTTTCTAAATTTATTCTTGTGACAATTAACTATCAGATTAGGTATTGTTATCACCTTAATGGAAAGTTTATGACAGCATTGAGAAGCAAAAAATAGCTGGAGACAGATAACAGGATGGCTTTTGAGTGGGTGAGGCATCAACATGCACTGCCTTTGTCCTTTGGTGGCAGTTGACCCATTTTGATTCCTTGGAGTACAAATTTAATATGCAAAGATTGTTTTTCTACTTATTGCCTCACTTACTATTTCTCATAGTTACGAAATTGCTGCATTGTTTTGCATTTTTAATCTCCATTGGCACACTAATCCTGGCCAGTTATTGAATGACACAAAGTTATCAAGCTTTTCTTCAAGCTCACTTAGTGCATGCATACACAGAGGACATCTATCAAAAGATGTTTCTTTTTTTTGTTTTTCTTTGATTGTCAAGGGATATTAACTTAAACATAGTGTTGTGTAAGATAATTTTAGACAATTAAATTTTGTTGTTACCCAATTTGTGCGGGAAACAGTTGGATAAATAATGGGTTTGGAGCTTGATGAATATGAAGCAGGAATAACTAGTTTGAGACTTCCTGGGAGGAATATCAAATTGCTTCTCATATTTGCGACATTTGGTAAAAATAGATCTCCATAAACTAGAGCAACAAGACTTGGCAGATGAGCTTGTATGAGATCTTTCTTCAAGAAGCCTCTTTGTTCCATTAGATTGCACAGACTCTTTCAGAATGCTATATGGACTACTAAGCAGCCAGGAATTAGGAAATTTGCACGTACCCCCTAATTTGGCCAGACGGATTTCTCTTAGTTTTGAATTCAAGAATCTAAATCTTCAATGTTCACCATGGGCTAACTGGATCTACCCACAACATTAGATGGTATTTCTTTTCTTGACTAGCATACCCTGTACATTTCTAAAGATTACATCTTTTGGGCTGGTAATTCTTTTGTTTCTCTTTATTTTGTCAGCACCTTTGAAAAATGCCATTGATTGGGCATCTAGGCCACCAAACTGTTGGGCTGATAAAGCTGCTGCCATTGTAAGTGCTGGAGGAAGTTTTGGCGGTGGGCGATCACAGTATCATCTTCGCCAAATTGGTGTTTATCTTGACCTTCATTTCATCAACAAACCCGAATTTTTCTTGAATGCATTTGCACCTCCTGCAAAATTTGATGAGGATGGCAACTTGATTGATCCAGAGATTAAGGAAAAACTAAAGCAAGTTCTTTTAAGCTTGCATGCATTTACTTTACGACTCAAATGTAAGTGCTAAAAGTATCTATGAGTAGACTCAGCTGTATTTGGTGTTGAATTGTCTAATTAAAAATGATGTACGATTCAGAACCGTGTTTCTCAATTCTGATTGCCAATGTATGAATTTGTCCCCATAATTATAATAACTATGGAATGGATGAGATGGTTGAGTTGTTTTGTTTGCACTTTGAGATGGATAGAATTTTGTAGGGCTAGTCTTGTTTGGAAGGGAGCGACGACCAATTCATATTTAAACTAGCAATGGGTACTTGTTTGTGCAGGTACAAAATTTTGTAAAGATTTTCATTACACATAGACACGAGGAATTGTCGCGTTGGCACGGAGAAATACTATTCATTAGATGTATATTTTTCTTACTTGGGTATGCTGATGTGCTCAATGGTTGAATATTTTGTATTTGATGATTTTTACGTTTTTAGATTAAAGTATGCATGCATGTATGTATTTTTCTTTGTGCACAATTAGGTTTATGATCATCGAATTTATTTTATTCATAGAAGTGTTGGTTATATATTTATTAGGCCATCAATTGAGAGGATCATATCAAATTATTAACTGTGTTGCTCTTTTTAAGAAATACTTTTAATAATTAAGAATTTATATATAGTTATAATCCTGAAAAGGAAGCTTTGTGATTTATGAGATTGCATTATGCTTAAATTATTTGAAATTAAAATCCTTTAGAATATATATATATATATATATATATATTCATTCCAGTTAATCTTATTTAGCTCATCAATGAAATGAAGAGGATCAAATGTTAGCCATTTTTGAGTGAGGGTCAAAGTGATTTCTGATTGGCACATTAACATTCGTCGAAACCAATTCTAGATTTTTCTTCTGCGATATATGCAACACGGTGATTGATTGCTTACAATTGCTCTTCTTCTAGTCGAGTACACACCCCCCCCCAAAAAAAAAAAAAAAAAAAAAACAACCCCCCCCCCCCCCCAAAAAAAAAGAAAAGAAAAATACACATATATGTATATATATGTGTGTGTGATTCAAAATTGTGAAATTCATGTAAAATAAATTGAAATTGAGTAATTTAGTACCATCAACTAAAATGGGAGTTTGAAAACAAAAACAAAAAAAAAAGAAAAAATAGAATTTCCACTTATTGCTAAGCTGTGTGGTGCTGTTACTCAAAAATTTAAAAAAAAAAGAAAGAAATTCTATGGCTACACGGTGTTGTTACACTTATTAATGAAGATGGAAGACAACGGTATAATTTTTGCTTTAAAAAAAAAAAAAAAAACTATACCTAACCCTACGTTGTACTTTATGGCAACAACGTGTACCAAAAAAAAAACTAACCTTGTACACCAAAAGATGGTACTAGCATGACCACATACACCGCGGGGATACATCTCAGTGCAGCGGCCAAAGCCCTCTTTCGGTTTGACTGCTGCAATGCAACAGCTGCATGGACATCTCTAACAGCTGTTGACAACAACTCCGGCCTTTGGTACATTATTCCAGCAAAGGCTCCATCAAGGGTTTGGTATGCGGTGTATGGAGTTTCATACAGTATGTAACAGCTACACCAAGAAGTGAACAAAACCCCGGAACCAGACCCAAACCATACCTTGTGATTGATATATGAGCGGTGGATAGGCGGTCCTGGACATCTGGTGATGTGCCTGCATTGAAGTTTTTAGCCATTTAAGGTTGCTTTAAACTTAAGAAACAATATAATTTATGACTAAATAAGGAATAAAATTGGCAAAGCATTTTGTAGAAGGCACAGGTGTTTGAAGTGAGAACCAGGCATAGTCTTAGCGATATCATATCATCTCTTCCACAAATGGTCAGGATTCAAATCCCTCCTCTACACCCTTCGAAAGAAGGACATTTTCAATGCACGAGGCTCCCACTTTGTGGGGATCTGGGGAAGGACTATATTTACAAAGCCTTAACCTTGGCTTTTCACACAGAGAATGTTTCCTTGAGAACCCCAAAAGGAGGTGATGAGGTGTGCATGAAAAGTTAGCCTGACCAATGTGGGCAGGGACAACTAAGAAATATATGGATCATTCCAACCGTAAATCTTGGCGTTCTATATCAGAGGAGCGGTATATAGGGTAAAACCACATAATGGCTGCTACTCAATCAAATCTGAGTTCTATAGAATATTAGTAAGTGACTGCCAGGCACTGTAGAATTCTACACCAATTTCATTGTTGGTTTGCCATGCATTGGGAGCTACATTTGGTTTCAACCTATAAAAAGGAATGTGACATAAAAGGTACGTCTGCATGCAATCTCCCACCAACAAGTGAAGCTCCTTCCGGAGTTAGGTAAGACAAAAAGTCCAATGACTCTAGATATGCAACTATACTACAAGTAACCATTATTTTACCATTTTTCCACATTTCATGTAGAGTGCGGATCGGAAACGGACCTGGAAATTGGAGAGAAAAGCAACTTACTTTGAAATGACTGAAGGGCATACAGGGCAAGCCCGCATGAAATCTTGTCTAAGAAGCTCAACGATCCATAAACAAATGCACAGCCATTGAGATCTGACCCAACCAGGACACTTTGCATACTTACTGCAGTCACCTATGATTCATATTTGGCAATGCAAAAGACATATAGTAAGAATTCCAAATAATCAGCAGAGCAATAAATTTATAGAATGATACTAGCCAAATTGTAATAAAATTACATAGGATCTGTAAATCTATAACATTAGGGCATTATATTAGATGTATCCATCTTTGAAACCTTAAAATTCATATACTTAATTCCATTTTAAGCATCCGTTAACAGAAACTTTGTCCACTAAGGATGCAAAAATTAAGCAAAATGAACCAAGAATATAATACCACATTATACCATCATTAGGGCATTTGCAATGCCAATAAATACTGATATGAAGTACATGAAAGCATTCATGTTTCTGGGTAAAAGAAGGATGATTGAGCCACAAAACACCCATGCAATACCACCAACAGAATAGTAGACTTTCAGGTGATGGCTAATCCATGATATTTCCTGCAAAATGAATATATAAAGCTTAATTCTCCTAGCAGTCTAAAAATTTAAATCATAGTTTACAAAAAAAAAGAGAGATTACGAGGGCGACCTGCATAATGACAGATATGATGAAACTGCTCACATAGATGATTGCAGGAACCTAGTTCCGTCCAGCAGTATAGATATCAACATTGGTCAGTTTCCGAATAGATCTGTGCATGTGTATAATTATACATGCATACGCACATGACTATCACCTATCTCTAAAGGTTTAACAGCCCAAGTGCAAATATAAGAATGCCAAAAATTGATGCCGACAGGGAATATGTACCTACCAAAGCTTTAGCCGATTGGGTCATTCGCAGATCGTCAATAACATAATAAGCAAGATATGCCTGAAGAGAAACAAGTTAATTTGGTTAAGCTCTCCTGGAAGAAATGTCATTTTCTTGCAGAAACATCATATACAAATTATGGACCTAATATTGAGGGACAGTTTCCTCAAAATGCAGAAAGAGTCAATTTCTTTGTTGGAGATCAAAATATCCTCAGAATTTTCAGCTTCAACATGTTACATTCGATAAAAAAAAAGTATTGAACATGCAATTGCACAATGAAACATAGACAGAAAAGAGCAATAAGGCTTACGTGCAAGAAAGGAAATGTGTGCTGACCTGTGAAACATTTTGTACAAGTCTGGTAAGCACATACACAATACCAACTTGATGGTACAGAACTTTCCTGAACCAGTAATTCCATGGTACCCTCGTATAACTATTTCCATGTATGCTTATCTTTAATCTACATTGAAGGACCATATTTCTTTAATTCAAATGAAGTAGCAGTAAGTATGTAAGTGATTGAAAACTTGAGCTTGCAGGGGTGTTCACATTTTTTTTTTTTTTTGAAATTATCTCAGAGATTAAGTGTAATAAGCAATTATCCAGAACACCCCTTAAGAACTGAAAAACAGATGAAGACATCTAACATACCTCGGTTCCTTGGTTCCAAGGTGAAATATGCCCACAAAGCAGCAACCAATAGCAATTGACAAGTAAGCAATCCAACGATACTGCTCATTGGGGCCAGGACAAAGACAGACCAAAATTAAACTTGTTACAATCATATTGATAACAACATCCAAAGAAAACTTGTACCTGATTTTCAATATCAGCACGTGTTCGGGCTTCACTAACATTGAACAATACTAAAGCAATTGCATATAGGGTAAGATTGGCAACCTACAAAACAATTCAACCCACAAAAAGAATAATCCCCATGTTCAATGATGCTGGAAGAGGAGTATTTTAAAAAGATCAATCAAAGCAACAGCAATAGAAGATTTTACCATAGTAAAAGCATTCCGACAGCTCGTCATTACCACCCTGCTTGTTGAATTTAGCGAGATGCAGTTCACCATAGACCTCCAACAAAACAATGGCAACAAGTAATGTCAGTAGTTTGCTGCATATCTTTGTAGTAGACATGTCATGCTGATAAAGTTTTTAAGGCAGGACAATGGGCTAGTATGATTTCAGGATTTCAAGCAAATAAGTACAAGGCTTCAGGCAATTTATTTTACGGAAATGCCAGACTGTTCCTGTCCTTTGTTCTGCTTTCAAGAATAAAAATTATGCCATGCAAGTTTGAAATGGCAGATATTAGTCTATGAAGGCTATTACATGTGTGAAACTTGAGTGGCAGCCCAACCCACATTAAAGACTGCAGCAGAGATGCTGTATGAGATGGTTTTTACTGCCAAAGAACAGGTACCCAACAGCTTGCAGGGCCAGCAAGCACCAAAAACAGAAGAAAATGAGACAGCAACCAATAAAGATCCTGCACCATGCCATACTTTGAAATGTCCAAACCTGTCTAGCTAAAGTACATAAAGATAAAAAGGAACAGCGTTATTCCCAGAAAAAAAAAAAAAAAAGGACAAACAGAAGCACGTTAAATCATTCAAAAATCTGCAAATTGACAATGGATTTCCATCATGAGGAAATATAATTAACAAGTATCAAGGATAGTACTAAAAAAAACAAAGGCAACGTGCATGTGAATTTTGATTTCAGGCATCAATTTTAAACATAAGTGAATCTCCAAGTTTTTAGTGTCTTTTGCTAACACATGAAGCTAGTGAAAAAAATAATGGGCAATCAAAACAGAATATTAATATTATCATTTTCTTATGTGTTAGAGAATTTAAAGTTTCCCACACCAGTTCACCAGCAAATATGGTAGCCAATCCATCAGCTATCTGACCTGAGAGCATAACTATAGCTGCATCCCTGAAAAATAGAATATAAATACAGTGGAATGAATGCAGTTCCTGCCAGGGGTATGCAAACAGCCCTCAGAAAAACTTTTTTTTACATTTATTGTGTGCTTTGTTTTCTAAAATTACAACAATGCATGCTTGTTTAAAAGACGTAAGCTATAATTTCTGAGAGGATTAATTTACTGTCTCTCTCAATGTCGACATTCTTTGCAAAAATAAAAGTGAAAACCCATATTCTACCGCATAGATACATTACACCTCAAATATGTTAATTCTTGAAAAGTTGGATGTCATATCTAAAAATAAAAAGGTGAACACTTTTTACCATAATTTTAAGTCTTCCAACTCAATTTATATTTCATAAAATTAAAGTGAAAGCATCATGTCAGGACTGTTCACGTATTCATGAGAGGAAAATTTTGCTTGATAATGCACAACTGCAAATTGTTAAAAGCTTGCTTGATTAAAAGGAATTATTGTTATTTTTGGTTCATTCCATACAAATACACAAAATTGAAAAAACTTAAGGAATCAACCTCTAGTTCTAGCCTACATGTTAGGAGAAAGTGCCCCCCCTAACATTCTTTGTAACCAGGTGGTTTTGTTCAAAATTTAAACATGATAGAGACCCACGAAAACAAAACAAGAGAGAAAGAACATGGAAACAAACAAAAAGAGGCAAGCATTAAAACAAAAAATGAGAACACAGAAGCTATGCAACTAACAAAACTCCTGACCACTTTGAATACAGATGTACCTTGGGGACAGTCCAATATCTGTCAAGAACGATAATAAGTAAGTAAACCAACAGGCAGAAGTGATATCATTTAGCATGTGGCCCACACCATAATAGAAAACAGACAATCTTCCAACGGGCTTAGGGAATGAATCATCGCCTTCAAAATCACCCATCACACTCTACAAGACTAGGACTTGACCACTTTGGAAATTTCCAGAAGTGCAATTTTTTATCTGCCGGAAGCTGCAATGTACAGATTGAAGTTCAGAGGGCTACAAGTTGTGCTTGTTTCACGTTAGTGGTAAGCAGATAGAATCGAGTCCCAGCACTAGTAACACATCAAAGAATCACACCAATCAAAACTTTACCAAGACAGCCAAATAATTGAGAACTAATGTTGACCGGAAAGAAAAGGCAATTACTTCCTCCAGCTGTTGAGGCACCAATGCCCTGCCTTCAAGCCCATAAGTATTTTGATTAGCAAATGATAATATGTGAAGGGCTTATTTGCCCATTATGGTAGCTATTCTTTCACAACCTTTCAATCTTTGCACATCGCAAAATAAGCAAAAATCACAAGGATTGTCCTGAAATGCTTCCTTTAAATTATCTATCTACCCAATTAAACACATTAGACCAACAACCACTCCCTTTGGAATTCAACATGTTCACAGCACCAGAGACCAGATTCCATTTTATTTTTCAAAAATAAACGGCCAAATTATGTGATCCCCAGTTTCAACAGCTTATTGGCATTTCAACTCCATAATCATCTAGTTGTCTGAAGAAACCCCACGACCCCTGCCATTGTTCACTTGACAAACAACAATGACAACAACAACAACAAAGCCTTAATCCCAAAAGGGTAAGAAATTTAACAAATCTTGAATATTCCTAGTAGTAAGCAACAAATACTGCTGAACCAGAAAACACTTTTTATTCTTTTCTTTTCACAGAAAAGGGCATTGGAGTCCTCAATTGCTTACAACTTTTTTTTTTTTTTTTTGTCTTTTCTGCACTTCAGTTTGGTTGGTCAACTTCCTCAAATGACCAGAGACACAAACAAGCTCTTTAAGGAAACTTTGACTCAGAAATCCATTTGCTTTCCTTTTCTTACACGTCTCTCTCAGTTTTTTTTTTTTCATCTGAAATTATCTCAATACATGAGTCGATTAACAATATTACCAAAGCAGAAAGTACTAATTCCGTAAAGATCAACTGCAAATCTATCAACTAATGAAGCCCAGAAAACTCAACAACCAAAAGGACAACATCGGAAATCTCGAAAAAAAAACACAGCAAAATTTGCACAAACACAACGGTACCAAAAAGGGGAAAAAAAAAAAACACACAAAAAAAAAAAAAAAAAAAAACATGTTTATAATCTTTACCATAGCAATTGCAAATCCAGAACAAACGAATACAAGCCCATCAAGAAGGGAGGAAAAAAAAAAAACAAAAAAGGAAGAAGTCATCCAACTGAGTACGAAGAAGAGGAAGAAGAAGAGGAGGAGGAGGAGTGAAGTCCTTCCAAACCTTTATTTAGATGACCAAAACGACCATTGAGCACGAGCGATGAAGAAAACCAAAGCTGTCCAAGTCCCCCAATGAGATCATCTTCGATTGGCTGTCAATGGATATATACTTTCGGTGGCTTCATAAACCATTGGAACACGACCAATAAACATCGGACATGACCGATGGAGACAAAAGAGACCAAATTAAAAGTAAGTCTTAGGAGGCAAGTAAAAGGGAACCAAATAAGAATTTCCATCCCAAAAACACCAAAAAAAAAAAAAAAAAGACGTAAATTCACGTAAAAATTGTAACTGAATAATAATAAAGTTGTGATCTTTTATCGTGTTTATTTTTCGCAGCTTCATCATATTTTTACTAAATAAATGCATCTGAAGAACAAGCAATGCGTGACCCAAAAAAAAAAAAGATGATGAAAAATACAATGTTTATTATTATTATTATTAGTAGCTAATATTAATAAAAATTAAGAAGATAGGGTTGGGTTGGGAGAGGTGGGGAAGCATCGATGGAATCCATTCATTAAAAAAAAATCTTTTTTAACTCGATGGCGAAAGGCAAAGCGTCGGACCACCTCAAAATTGGCACGCCCCTCCATATGCATGGCCAAAGGGTCAAAGGTTAGCGATGTAACGCAACATTGAGAGGCCCCTTCGGCCCTTCATTTGGACATTATGGTTATACCATCTAAGATTTCAATCTTTCTTTTTTTTATTATTTTTTTTATAAAAAAAAAATGTATTTAGAAGTGGCAAAAGTTTTGAATTTAAATTTATAAATAATTAAATTTTAATATTTTTCTGATTTTGAATTATTTAAACTTTGGTGGTTGGGATCGAATGGACCGAGAAAGCAGCCAAGGTTGGGCAAGTCCGGATGGTTTCATCTTGGATGGATGTCCCCGCTACGATATACATTTTCGTAACGCCATGAACAATGTCGTGGGGAAAGTCCGAAAATTAAATAATGCTCTGGTAAAAGACAAATTAAAATAATTTAACAGGGGGACAATAAGGAACCAGATAAACAATTGACGGGAAAAAAATAATAAAAATAAATAATAAAAAAGAAGAAGAAGAAGTGAAAATAAGGGGAGAAAAAAAAAAAGCATAAATAGAGTAATAATTCGAAGTTATTTTGTAAGTTGGGTATATTAAAATATTTAAATTTTAATATTCTTTTTTAGAAAAAAATATATAACATTATAGGCAACAAATATGACAAAATATATATATAATATAAAATTTTGTTTTTTTTAATATATTATAATAATAATAATAATAATAATAACTCTTTCAGTTCACTTAACATATCAATTATTGCACTTTGTTCTTGTCTTGGTGCACATTTCTGTCATATTTTGGGGTTAATATTTGGGGAAAAAGGGAGAGACCCCAAATCGGCACAACGTGTACGTTACCTCGGCTCCTCGGTTGGGGTCATAAAAACCGGCGATTTCGGGGCCATTCACCATCATGATATGGTGGCTTCATCCCGTCTAGACCGGTCGGTTAGACCGATGAATCGAAGAAACAGACTTCATGTCAGTCAGTCGGCGCCATTAAAAACCTCGTATGAACGATTGACTTAGGTTAGGTTAACCCAATTGGCCCAAAGACTCCCTTATTCGGACCCTCTTGCTTTTTGGGCTGGATGATGATTGATTTAGACTCAATTTCATGTCTGTTTATTTTTGTAGATAATGTCCGACTTTAAAGATATTTTTAATTAATTAAAATTTATAATGAAGGTCAAATGGTTAGTGATGCGACTCAATCAACTCTTGGGGGAGGTGGTGGGGGATGCCTCTTGGGCCTCCACCACTTGAACCTTTTTCTTTCTTTCTTTCTCTCTTTCTTTCATTTGGGTGATGATGGGAGAGTGAAGACTCCACCTGGACATTAGCTCGTTTAATCTTAGGGATTAAAATTTGAAAAATTTTCAGATATTTTAAGCTCAAATTTTTAAATACGACAATATAACAGATTTATAAGAAGAAGAAGAAGAAGATAATCCAGAGTAAAAGACCAAAAAGCACGAAGCAGTCCACATTGCCGAGGATTGCTAGTCGATCATATCTATGTTAAAAGAGGGTGGGGGGTGG
Source organism: Ceriops tagal (assembly GCA_021533255.1). Classification (NCBI taxonomy): domain Eukaryota; kingdom Viridiplantae; phylum Streptophyta; class Magnoliopsida; order Malpighiales; family Rhizophoraceae; genus Ceriops; species Ceriops tagal. Next base: position 10,933,111 of record CM038602.1, read on the forward strand.
TGGGTGTTGTCTAGTCGAAATGCCAGAGTAGAAGAGCCCACAAAGGAAAGATCACAAGCATCCAAACCGAGCCTCTCTTAATAAGCCCAACGCTTGATCCTCCGCCACTCGCACTCATTTGCTGCTGGGTGGTGTTGCCCCCTAAACATCATCATTTGGGACGATGATAAAGTTACATGATCCAAAATTTTAAGATGAAGAAAGAAAATCAAAGTTTAATTGAGAATGGATTGGTAAAATCAATATTTAATCTGTAAAATATAAATGTTATGCATGTTACAATTAAGATATTTAATTATATGTAACTCCCAATTCAATATGTAACAATATTAAACAATTAATAACTATATTGTGTTCAGGGATATAAGACCAATAAATCATGTAGACAATAATATATCGTAATTTATATGCTTGTAAAAAGAAAACATTTTGATTATAAAAAATATAGTCTAGATTTAAAAAATAAGTGTGAAATATAGCGTAAAAAAATTTTTTATAAGGTAAAGGCTAAAAGCAAAGTGGAGGCTATTCATCTCTTTTTGGGTGTGTTCTCCAAATATCTTTATAAATATTTGTGTTTAAGACCTGACCATTGATTGAATGCTTAGACTCAGTGTGAATCAAATAATTCATTGATATGAATATAATTAGATTAAGATGTCTAAATAGTTAGTTAGTACGTATTATTATTATTATTATTATTATTATTATTATTATTATCATCTCACAATGTATAATTATATATATATATTAATTATAATAATACGACGTAGTTTTCTATCGAAAGTATATTATTAAATCACATATTTGCATAAAAGCTCAAAGATAGAAAAGGTTCCATTTTTCATAATTAAAAGACCACTTAAATGGCTAATAATTACTTACTCCAGAAAGTAGGAACTTAATTGCACTTCCTAAACCTCTTCCGCCGGTTACAATCACATATGCTGCTTTTGCCTTATAAACAAATCTACTCTACACGTTTAGTCTCTTGTTAGATAATATGAATCTCTGTAAAAACCTCTTAATCACTTTCTTGGAGAAAAATTTCTACACATTTGCTCAATGGTCATTTGAAAATAAAATTAGCTTAATATGGATTAGAAAAAGTAAACTTTTGGGGCAATTTTCGCTGAACGTTTCCCTTCGGAAAATAAAAATCTATTTCACAAACACAAAGCGTCTCACCAACTTCCATCATAGCATATATTTTGCCAGAAAAATATGAAATTTTCCATTACATTATTGCAACAAATATCGTCCAATATGAAAGGGCACGAATAAATCTTACTAATGGGAGCGGGACTGGGGCTGTCGGCACCGCCATGATTCAGGCTCTTGGCAAATTGATAGAAGACTTGAGCGTCCGGTGAATTGGGAGGCAAGTTTAGAAGAGCTGGGCATTCCCAAGCAATCCACACTTTAGTACTTCAATTGCAATTACAAATTCATTAACTGCAATTTGGTTCTAATTAGGAGGATGACCACAGCTACCTAGACTTGTAGTTTCACAGTGAAAAGGGCGCTTTAACGTACGAGATCCTCGTATCATGAATTTTGTACACACACACATATATATATATATATCTATGCAATCTTATATTTGTGTCACAAAAAGGAATTTGCGTGCCTTAAAACCTATAACTTGTATAGGTCACGACGGGGTATCCACAGCGTTACACCAAGAGGGCCTCTTCCTAGTCTCACATTGTAATTTGTTTGGTACATCGGAATTTTAACCCCACCTTACAATTCAACACTTGCAAGAAATGCGTAATCAGTTGTGCAAACCTGTTGGTCATATTTGCAGCAACTGCATTAGCTGCAATTGTGGCTGCTGTAGTAATCGTAATTGGCTCATACGGAGGCTGAAATTCGAGATTTTCGGCGTATAAAAATGACTTTAATACCGTTACGTTAAGGTGGTACCTGGGCATCGAGAAACATTGGCAGGGGCGTGACAAACAGAAGGCAGGCGTAGAGCCAAGGTGACATTGACGTTGAGGCCCAAGTCAGGATCATTTCTATCTTTTATAATCACACACAAGCACTTGCTGCTGTTCTTGAGAACTTGCTTGAGACTGCCGCAACAATCAGGGGTCGGAGCTTTGGCTTCACCTTGAACATAAGGTAGACAAGTTGCCATCCCTGCCAGCTGCTCTGTGCACTCTGCTATATCTTTGTCCGATTCCGCCATTGCAAAGCTAACCCATGTTGACACCAGGAGGATTAATGCGAGCCCAACAGTGGCTGCAGTAACGCGGTGCATAGCCATCCCCTAGAAGTTCAGATTACAAAGAGATGCAATAAGCACACACCGAAAGCTTTAGCTGTTTTATAGAAGCACATCGGTCGGCGTGGTGCGTGGTCCCTTTAGGGAGTTGGTGACATTCTTTTCGTCAACACTCAATGGATCACCGTGAGAATTTAATGGAGCAACCAATGACAAAAAGACACTAGCTGGATGAAATTGGGTCACTAATGTTTTCACTTCATTGCATTCCACATGTGAAAGTTGCTAGCAGTGGAGTTGGTGACAACTATTATGCATGAATACAGACGCGGAAAACAATCACAACACGCCACAAGATACAACTTAAACACGATGGTAAAATATATATCATAAATATACTATATATGTGTGTGTGTGTGTGTGTGTGTTTGTGCAATTTATATGATTTTGGAAAATGCACTGGCTGGATGAAAATGGGTCAACAATGATTCTTACTCACTTCATTGCACGCCACACGTCTGAAAATCAATAGCCATGAAGTAAGTGGAAGTGTTAGTAGGGGTGACAATTTATAGAACACGATACAACAAAAGAAAACTCATATATGATGGAGATAAATAGATTTTGGGTGGACCATAATCAGGTTTATAATGCAATCAGTAAACGTAGTTATGACATAATTAAAGACAATGGTATTGTACTATCCATTAATCTATTAACATGGAAATGGCCAATCTTGACATGTACAGTCCATTTATAAATCCATCAGGGATTTAGTTGGGGTGCAAAGCTCCTCTTTGTAGTGTCTTAAAACCTGCGACCCCTGCGACTCCTTCCTAAACTTCTATGCCCACCCACCCCCCCACCGAAAAAGAAAAATAACCGTATTTGTCCAGCACAGCTTGTTAATTAAAGACATACAACTTGTTAATTAAAGATAATTGAAGATGTAATGTCAAAGGCTTGTGAAACGTTACTTGCTTGGACTCTCTTATTGCTCTTCCATATTAAGCTCAAACTCACATATTTCGAAATAATTCTAATATCAGAGTCGGAGATTTCATTCCTAACAAGATCAACGATTCGACTGGGACAACAGGCATCGATTTGTCTCGATGGTGTAGCTTACAATCTAATTAACATTTTGATAGATGAAAAAGAAAATAATAATAGGCAGCATACAGTCCAATACGACCATTTTTAGGCGTCTTGAATATTCTAGTGCTCCATTGCCTCTAGAGCAATCGTGTAGCTTTCGTAAGTGCATCAGTTTCACCCACCCACTCAGGGCGAAGGTGCACAAAAGCATGCCCATGATACACAGCGCGGGGGGGCAGGATTTTGAGGTTTGTCCAATCAAATGTTGGGCCCACAATTTTATCACCAAGCCACGCGACTAGTCAAGCACTAGGCCCTTATCATTACGTAGGAAGTTCAGCTGCAATCGTTATTTTTTATTTCCTGGGCTCAATTTAGGTTCAATTTCTGGAATTATATTCTTTACAGTGTGATAGATCCTACATCGATTGTTAATGAACGGACGAAGAATTTTGAGACAATTGATTTTCCGCCAAAAAAAAAAACAGAGAGAGAGAGAGAGAGAGAGAGAGAGAAATAAAATTGGAAGGCCGCTATATGAATGTCCAATGAGTCGCAAAGAACAAGATATTGATGGAGCCTTGCAAGGCGTCCATTTTATGGGTAGCTTTGCTTTTTGGTTTTCTTTTTTTTTCTTTTTTCTTTTCTTTTCTTTTGTTCATCATGACCAAGATTTGAACTCTAGAGTTGAGATAGAGTCGGATTGAACAAAAAAAAAGTGACCAATCCAAGTTCTACAGGGAATTCATATCTGTAACTGTTGCGGTCTCCTACCAAGTTATGCTCATGTGTCCCAAGTTTTTCAATATATGCCTCCATTTATGAACATAAATGGCATTATTCCTTTTTTTTTTCTCTTAATCTACTGTAATAGATATACAATCAACCTTCAAAGTCCAACAATGGCTTTATTTCTTTTTCCCTTTTTTTTTTCTTCTTCTTTTTTAAAGCTTTGCAGAAGGGTCTAGCTCATACCTAGTTTTACAGCTCCCGTTAGCATTCTGTCCACGAATTTTCCCGGCACAGGTGTTCCGAACGGCACCAATTATGTTTTTAAGTCGTCTTTTGCAATTATCAGGAGAAAGGTCCTTCTTGCATTGAGCCGACCCATAGCGTTGACTTGATTTTCCTGGTGATGATATCTTCCAGCTGCCCACCCACTGGGGATCGGCACAAGCCTTGGAGACGGACCGGCGAAGCAATGTATTTATTCTCCTGTTGAATGACGAGGCTCGATCCGTTGCACCCTGCAGTCTGCACAGAGAGAGCAGTGGTTTCCATAATCAATCTGGTTGAAGAAAGCTTACTTGAGCATTACAGTCATCGTACACGACAGAGGGTTCGGATCACCGCGCTTGGCTCGTCCACACACATTCTGCGAGTCTTGATTCCGACATCCGCTCTACAAAGGGAAAGCCCGCATGCTTTGTCTTTGCCTTCAGCCTGCGGACAACATGTATTGAAGCCTTGTATGAGCACTCTGAGTTTTGAGGAGATTTAATAAGCTGGTCCAGGTTTGGTGCAAAAGGGTCCATACTGACAAATAAATGACCTGAACACACGCATATGGTAATTTGGGTCAGTTCCAATCACCGTCTGAAGAAACAAAGCAAATGAAAGTAAGCCAAAGGCGGGTGAAAGCCTTGTGATACGCATCTTGGTGATCGGGGCTGATGAATATGGTATGACGAGTTTGAGAAAAGGGTTTGATCAGTTTGTTTGTAACTACATCTGTATATATTCCAAGTGTTATTAAAACTCGGTAATATATTAAATGTTATTTTCATATGAAAATGACCATTTATGAACGACTATATTAAGTACGTTAATTTTTTTGCTTATGAATTTCTTACGAGGAATGATAACCACTCTAAGATGCAATTAACACCGTCCCTTAGGTATGGTTGCTTGGCAGGGTATAAAAGGAGAGCAAACACACACATAGTCCAAAAGCATCATTTGCAAAATCAGAAGAAAAGCAATCCAAAATCAGGGGCGCTCGAGGGAGCTTCGTGTTGTTGATTTCTTTTCTCGTCTTCGCTTCATGCACAAACGAGGAATCATGTGCATTACCATAGTTGATCACTTACAGTTTACATTGTCAATAACTTAAAATATGACACTCTCCTTTGTTCATCGCTGGTCTAGGAATCACGATCTTGGATTCCATTGGATTTTCAGGAGTCAAACTTATGACTTTGGTTTCGGCGTAGATATCCTCGGACTGTTTGGTGCGATTTCAGCTATGGTGATCGTACGAGGGGTCAATTCAGAATCTTTTCGGTGGGACTCAAAGTTTCAGAAATCATGTGGGCTATCTTTCGATTGCAGGTGGTCAATCCAACTCGATGGCCTGTACTTGTATGATTATCCTTCAGATCAATATATGAAGAAATATGGTTGGTAACGAGAGACGCTATATGGGCGTCCTTCATTTCAGTGTTATCGTTCGACTGGCTTTTGAAATAATCTTACTTGAGTCTTGCGGCGGAAAAAACAAAGCAGACAGTATATGTTATCATTTTGTATTTAAGAGAAGAACAACAAAGAAGAAATAGAAAATCTCTTCTCCTCTATTATCTCTCCCTTCCATCTTTTTCTCTCGCGCCTATGCACTAATTGTCATTTTCTGATTTTGAGCAAATGGTTTTTGTGAGCTAATAGTTGCAATTCAATGACTAATGATGCATCATAGTTCGTACTTAAGGAAAATGAATTTTGCAAAATCTTGCGATTCAATTTCTAGATTGAAATGATTGTAATGATTATTCAACAATCAAAATATCATATAGGGAAGGCGTACCTAATGGGAGGTATTAGAGTTTTGCTTCAGAACTTTAGCACATACAATCATGTCAGCCATGGTCTTTTTGGGTAGTGCTTCGCCCTGGTTATGCCCATTATTCTTATGACATCATTAGACAATGCAACAAAATCACATACAAGATTGGATGTTGAATTTGGGAATGTGTTGCACTATCTTTTTAAGGGGTAGATCTTCTGTGTTCATTGTCTAAACCTCCTTGAGGCCTAAGATATATGCAATGTGATGGGGAAGGGCCATTACCAGTTCAGGAGTTTTAACTTCTCAACAGACTTTGCCGCTGTTTGAAAAAGATTATAAAAAAAAGAAAAGAAAAGAAAAATAAAATGAAAGTGCAAATTAAACTACGAGTCACCTTGAACAGCCGCTCGAAGTGAAGGCTACAAGATACCATACACCATCCCGTGGACGAAAATTTGCTCAACCGAAAGCATATAATAAAAGCAACCCCAACTTGATCAGCACAAAACCAAAACAAAAAAAAAAAAAAAAAAAAATCTACTGGTTATCTGTTTAAAAAGCATGGGTCCAACAAGACTGACAATTTTGCTCAAATAATAAACGTAATAGTTCTCATAATCAAGAAGAACACCATCGACCCCCCAAACCCTGCAAAAGGCTACTTTCTGGTTAAAATAAGTCATCTCACGTTACGTTAGTATTTGAGTATATACTGGTTTATTTAGCTTAAAACATTTGTTAAGAAGCTCCAGCAGCCACGATGCACGATGAAGCCGGCCAGAGAGATAACCCAACAACAATAGAATGGACAGCCATCAACAATCAATCAAATCTCAACTGCCCTACATGCTAGCTTGGTTTGTGCGCTTTGATTCTGACTAATTTTTGTTGACGGTTCCTACAAACGGGGACGTGGGTCTTGTCCAGGTTCTGCGCGCTTTTTTTTTTTTTTTTTGATTTTTTTCAAGAAGACAATGTAATGCAATTAAATAAGATAAAATGTGTAAAAAAAAAATAAAAATAAAATATATAAATAACTATCAAAAATGCAAAAGAGTGTGTGTGTGTGTATTGCATATATTTTCTACATTCATACTTATATTCAAGATTGTTGTTATTAATTATACATTTTAATAAGTTTTTGAATTTGTCATTAGTATCACATTTTAAAAATGACTATTAATTGTATACTTGCTTCGACTTGATTACGAACATAAAATATATGTTGTCCATAAACAGAGACACAAATTCAAGATTAATAATGGTCATCGAATGTGTCTAAGAACAGGACAAGTGTCGCCTTTTGACACCAACCAATGCATGTCCAAGTTTTAAGGTGGCTTGGCCTTTGCATTCGTTCTGTCTTGCATTTTGGATCCTAACAAAAAGTTCGAAATTTAGGGAAATGGTCGCCCCCTTATATTACATGTAACATTTGTTTTCAAAATTTTTTACTCTCACTTATTTTCAAAGTTACCTCATTATCATTTTTTTTATTCTTATATTATTTTTGAAATTCATTCTTGCAAGGTTTTTCTTTCTTTTTTTTTTTTTCGGAAATGGCGACACCGTTTTCTAAATATTCTCGTATTCAATAAAATAAATTATTAGTAATTAACACTAAAAAGAAAAGAAAAAGGCAAAAGCATAAGCATACTGTATATCCACAAGTATATATGTTGTTAAAACTAACTTGAATGGAATGAAATCATTTTATACACATCTAAATTTACTCCCTTTTTTTATTTTTATTTTTTTTGATTCATCATTAGAGAGCCACTCTCTCGTCATATAGTTCACTATCCAAAAAACCCTCCTAATAGATATGTATTTGTATAAATGTCCACCTATAATATCTATAATATTGACCAACATTTATTCCCTTTTTTCTTTTGTTTTTTTAATGCCTTTAAAATTGTTAAAGTGGGGTCAGTTTCTTCAAGAATTTCGGGACAAGGCCTTCGTATGCCTTTCTTTTGGAAACAAAGTAAACCTAAGTTCTTGGCATGTTCGAGCACAATTCATCCTATAGTCAAGATAAGGTAGATGGTCCAAAAATAGTCATGTAGTGGTAGTGATTATAAATATCTAATGCACGTCCAGCACTTAGCATTCGATGTCATCTTTTTATTTTTTTTTAATAATTGATTTCGTATATTGTGTAGCATATAAATCTTTTATATATATCTATGTGGGTGTGTGTGTGTGTTTTATTGGTTGGAATCAGGGTTTGAATTAGTATTGAGATTAAGAATACAATCTCTATCATTACAAGTTTTTAATGTGATTTTAATTTTATCTGATAATGCAAGTAGTATTTTGAGAAAGTTGGTCATCCAAAATAACATTGATTATCAGTAAAAACATTAAATCGAAATACGCTTGAGAAACAACAAAGAAAAAGAAAAGGATGAAATGGAGGAGGAAGTGAAGAAATAGTCAAAAAAAGAACACATTTTTTATGTTTAGAAAATAGTAAAACAAATCCAGCTATATGAGTATCTTTATTTTCATAAAAATAATTATTTTTATGATTTGAATCTCAAAATCAGATAAAATTAATTTTACCATCATATTAAAGTTTGACTATTAATAATTAAAGAATAATAATTATTATAATTTTTTAAAAAATACTATTTTAGAAAAAAAAAAAAAAGAAAGAGACAAAGACAAATAATGAAACTAGTACTAAAATTAGCTCAACTTCTCTTTTGAGACACTAAAAATGGCAGCCATATCTTCTGCCTCCAAAATGTTTGGTCTGTGAGTAGTTTTAGGAGCCAGTTCCGGATGCATGGGGATCATTGCTTGTTGAATCCCACTTCACCGAATAATAATAATAAATTAAAATAAAAAAGGAACAAATTTAATATTTTTTTTTTAAAAAAAAAGAGAGTAAGTGAAAAAGAAAAGAAAAAAAAAGAAAACAGGAAGACAGAAAAGAAAAGCCAGCCATTGGTACCAACTGTCAACCTCTTTAGCTTTCCCCATCAATCAAACAGAAGCCCTCTTTTACTTTTTTGAAATCTGTAAAAACACCCATTTCACAAAACCATCACGGCAACAACCTACGCAACCAACTCCCCAAAACGTGCTCAAAAGATACAAGACAAAGATTGATGTTTTTGTTGTTGTTGTTGTTGTTGTGCTAGATCCCTCCTGGGTTTGCTGCAAAAATGTGTCTTATGTTCTTGGAAACCACGCAATGATTCACACAAAGATGGGAGTTAGATAGATAGATAAGGATATTGGTGGTAGGGAAGGGAAAAGAAAATGCAGGAGAGATAAGGAGGCAGAGAGAGTGTGTTTGTGTTTTGCATATGTAGGTAGAGAGAGGGAGAGAAATGAGCAAAGAGTGCAAAGGCATTACAAAGGCCTGGGAAGCAACTGTAAAGAAAACTCAAGCTGCAAGAAAGAAAAGAGTCCACACAATCTTTGGCACGATGTTGTCAGCTGCAGTAGCTCATGCAGATGATGATGATATTTCAGGTGCTGAGTTCCTAAACCATGCAGAAAGAATAATGTCCAATGGTGATTTCTACACTGGCCAATGGCTTGGTGGACTCCCTCATGGCCATGGCAAGTACCTGTGGACAGATGGGTGTATGTATGTTGGAGAATGGTACAGAGGCAAAATGAAGGGAAAGGGTAAATTTATTTGGCCTTCTGGTGCTACGTATGAAGGTGATTTCAAAACTGGTTATATGGATGGTAAAGGGACTTATACAGGTTCTTCAGGTGATACTTATAGGGGTTCTTGGGTCATGAATTTGAAACATGGACAAGGTTCCAAGAGTTATGCCAATGGGGATAGCTATGAGGGCGAATGGAGAAGAGGGTTGCAAGATGGGCATGGAAGATACCAATGGAAGAATGGGAATCACTATGTTGGTCAATGGAGGCATGGTATAATGAATGGCAATGGAACTATGATTTGGAGCAATGGGAATAGATATGATGGGTTTTGGGAGGATGGGGTGCCTAAAGGAAATGGAACTTTTAGATGGCCAGATGGGAGTTTTTATGTAGGAGTTTGGAGCAAAGATCCCAATGTCCAAAATGGGAGTCATCATCCTTCTGGTTCTGTTTCAGAGAATTTGGAGTGGGATCCAACAGAGATATACCTAGTGGACTTGAAAGACTGCATAATTTGTGTTGGTGAAATGACATCAATTTTCCCGTCACAGAAGACATTGAATTGGCCTGGGAATAATGATCAAGGAATTGCAAATTTAACAAAAGGGAACGGAAATGATGGAAGGCCTAGGAGCAGTTCTGTGGATGGGAGGTTTAGTAATTACAGTTTGGGATCAATGGACAGCAATGATGTTTGTAGTAGTAGTGGTGATGCAGAGTGGACAGATGGAGATGAAGAGATTGGGACTTTTGAGGGTGCAGAGTTGGATGCAAACATTTATAAATTGATAACACAGCCTGTGAAGAAGCAAGGGAAGACAATAACTAAAGGGCATAAGAACTATCAGCTCATGCTCAATCTGCAGTTGGGAATCAGGTACTAGGATTTGGCAAATGCTTATATGTTTGCTCTGTACCCTATTATGGTTGAAAACTTGTAAGAGTTGATGTTGCATGCACAGCTTGTGCTCTCTCCAGTTACTTTGTATTCTTTATAAGGTCAAATATATTTCCCATATTGATGGGAATTCAAAGGTCGAGGACATTCCTTGATGGTCCATTTGTGTGGTAGATTGCTCTTTGGTCTACGATTCTATCTTCTTCTCTGTATAAACCACTCAAATGTATTAAATAATGGCCTTTTCTATCTTTCACCAATTCTTATGTGTTTCCTCAATTCATAAAAACTTTGGCAAGTTTCATATCAGCACTGTCATTTATGCCTTTTGTGTTATTCTTGCAACTCTGTATTCACAGGCATTCAGTGGGAAGACCCGGTCCAGCTGTGTCTCTAGATCTGAAGGCTTCGGCTTTTGACCCCAAGGAAAAAGTTTGGACTAAGTTTCCACCTGAAGGATCCAAGTACACTCCTCCTCACCAGTCTTGTGAGTTCAAATGGAAGGATTATTGCCCTTTAGTTTTTAGGTGAGAGCTTGGTATATGCTCGTTTTACGTCAGAGCAACCCCGTTTTTCTCAGTAATTTCTCGTTTCAATTTGGCTACTTAAGTTGCAGGCAGAAGGCAACTCCATTTGATCTATTTGGGACTGACTCATGAACAATGATCTGTTGGATAGCATGTTTAGTATTGTGGGCAGTAGGCAGGGTGTCTACTGATACAGGAAATGTATATCAGACTCTTACGATTTTTAAGAAAAGCAGCCCTAGATAGAAGAAGAACATGCTATCTTGTATCATAACATCATCATTTCACGCTCATTTCCTCGTGTATATGACTTGACCAGTCACAATAATTTTCTCTTCAGGACTCTCAGGAAATTGTTCAATGTGGATGCAGCTGATTACATGTTATCAATATGTGGCAATGATGCCCTTAGGGAGCTCTCTTCTCCGGGCAAAAGTGGAAGCTTTTTCTACCTAACGCATGATGACCGCTACATGATAAAAACAATGAAGAAGGCAGAAGCAAAGGTAAGAGTTTGCCTTGATTTGAAAATTTTGATACAATCAATGAGATTATGATCTTTTCAGTTCCATGAAGTGTTTACAAGCATTATCCCAACTTTGGGGGAAAAAAAGGATTTGCCATTTAGTATGAGATTGTTCAAAAACATATTGAGTTTATTAAAAAATATTTGCCTGTCAATTTTCCAAGCTATTTCTGCTTTATTGGTAGAATATGAAGATAAGTAAGCTCCCCACTCTGCTTATGAAGCCCATCGTTCATTTTCAGGTCCTGTTAAGGATGCTGCCGGCCTACTATAAGCATGTCCGATCATTTGAGAACACTTTAGTAACCAAATTTTATGGTCTTCATTGTGTGAAATTAACTGGGCCAAATCAGAAAAAGGTAATGTTCAGGTGTCAAGGCAAATTTGCAGTAGAAGTATTTGTGCAACTCACCTACTTTATGAACTCAAATTTTCACATTTACCAGGTACGATTTGTCATAATGGGTAATCTGTTATGCTCTGCATATGCTATCCATAGGCGCTTCGATTTGAAAGGTTCCTCACAGGGCCGTATAACTTCAAAACCTGAGGCAGAATTCGATACAACTGCAACCCTCAAGGACCTAGATCTCAATTATGTTTTCCGGTTGCAGAAAGTTTGGTTTCAAGAGTTTTGCAGGTGAATATGATATGTTGTCCGATAACTGTTTTGTCCACTTTTCCTTGGTTATCTTCTTTCTATCACACTTTTCCTAGGGTAGCATTGGTGGGAGTGGGAGTGGGGTGACAGGTTTGAATGTTCAATTGTTTCTGCACAGCGGGATTTTGCTTACATATTGCTTGTAAACTTGCATTCAGTTTGAAAAAGAGCCTAACCTAGACAGATATATATGTACCATTCATTTGTGGTAACCATATCACATGCATCACTTTAGATGGAATCAAATCATTTTGAAGTGGGGGATACTGAATCTTAAATTGAGTGTTTTGCATCTTTCAACAGCATGGACACGGTAAATGCAAAGGTAATTTTAGGCTGATCAGATATTGCCTGCAAAACATAAGTGATGAGGGATATAGGATGTAAAGCATGACAGCTAAGAAAGATTTCCAAGATTAATGCTAAGAATAAGTGAAATGAACTGTTAAGCAGATGGAAAGAACGGAAATTATAATAGGGGTTCTTATTCATGGGTTATAATCAGAAGCAACAGGTATCCATTTATTGACAAAAATAATTCTTGAGGTGCCAACAATTGTAATTGGATAATGAGCTGCGGATGGATGAAACTTTGTTGCATGTTGTGTGCAACTTTCATTTTTGAGTTTCTTTTGGATTCTCAAGATACGATGTGGTAGTGATTTATGATTATTTTGGAAATGACACTCTTCATTGTTAATGGCAACTTAAAATGTGCCTTCATTCAGGCAAGTGGGTAGAGATTGCGACTTTCTAGAGCACGAAAGGATTATGGACTACAGTCTCTTGGTTGGTCTTCACTTCCGAGAGGCTAGATATGCCATGACGCCCCCTCGTACTTCTGGAGTGTGTACTCCTACTGGACTTCGCACACCAACTGGAATGCGCACCCCTACTGGTTCCTTCTTGTCCTTACCTAGTCACATATCTATTTTAGTTCAGAATCAATCTTAGCTGATCACTGTGTCTCCTCATATCTGCAGGCAATGGAGACCCTGATAATGAATCAGCAATTCCAAGGCTTTCTGATTTGGACATGGACGAGCTTTTTGATCCCTCTCGGTAAACAGAACTTAGAATTTAAGCTAATTCTCTTTTTCTTTTGTGTGCGTCATAACTAATGACTATAACCAATATTTTTCCTGATAAGTGATTCTCTTAGTGGTGAACTGGAGTTACCAGTGGCCCATAAATGATACTGAATTTGATTAGTTATTCAATCTAGCTAACTCATCTGTCTAATATCTTTTCATTATTATAAGATCTCTTTCACTGTGATTAAGATATTGTGTCAATTGCTATGACTGATCTCAAGCTACCACAACCTTGCCTCCTCAATTCATTCTGAATGTATTATGCAGGTGGGCCTCCATTAAGTTAGGTATAAACATGCCAGCACAGGCTGAAAAGACAGTTAGAAGAGGCAATTCTGAAGCTCAGCTGGTTGGAGAACCAACCGGTGAGTTGTTTGAAGTCATCCTGTATTTTGGAATAATAGACATATTACAAGACTATGATATTAGCAAAAAGCTTGAGCATGCATACAAATCAATGCATCATGGCCCGACTTCAATATCTGCTGTTGGTCCAAAGCAATACTCAAGACGGTTCCAGGATTTCATTTTCAGAGTTTTTGTTGAAGGCACTTGAAGATAAAGTTTAACCACATTATTCAACTTGCAATTGGCAGCCATTGCTTTCGGTCACTCATCATTGGAGATAACACAAATAGGGTTAAGGTTAGCATCTTGAGCATATGCTTGGTTACATTGGACTGACCTGGTGCTGCCAGTAACATGCTGTAAACTTGGCATTGCATTTTCCATCATCATCATCTTCTCTTCTAACTTACAGTTTCTAAGATACCATGTGAGCTAGGAAAGGCATAGATTAACATCACAGCCAGAGTTGCTCCGCTTGTTTCTGTTGTAAATTTGTTAACTGGTGGAGGACTCGTATTCATATTGATTCTTCTTGTACCTAAATGCTTTTGCCCAAGGTGTGTGAGGGTCCCTTGTTTCAGATTGGATAATTTGTACAGAAGGAAATGGAAAGTGGAACCAACATTTAAGGTCTCATGATTTTGGACTAAATTTGTTATCGACAAAGATTGTCAGCGAACTATTTTCATTGTTTGTGGTGTTTATGCAACAGTTATGATCCTTCTAGCTACAGTTATCTGTTTTAAACATATGATCGTAGTTTATCTTGCATCAGAAATCTAGAGTTTATTATCTCCGTACCTGAAGTTAACGGAGTTGAGTTGTATCAAAAAGGAAAAAAATATTGTGTTGCAATCTGCTCGTCCTCTTTACTCCCAGGCTTTACTTTCATCCACTAACTGCAGTCGAAGCGAGTCTTCAGACAGCTTGGCTTTAAGAGCATTGGTCTCGAACCCAAGAGCAAGACCAATGTCTGGCACTTTGTGACCCCACCAAATTCTCTCAACCACCAGAGTTGGTTTTCCTCGTCTAACCATTGAGAATATGTTGCACGAATATGACATAATGTGAAAGTTTTGTGACCTCATGTATAGGTAATTGGTACAGCTTGGTCATCGGACCGGTTATGGTTATGGATTCAGGTGTTGATGAATGAATTGTAATAGTTTTCAGGATAACAACTGACAGGATATGCTTGGAGGGAATGTACTGTGATGCCAAGCCCATCTTGCCATAACTTACATCTAAACCAGACTTTCTGAATCAGATTTTCAAAATATTTTAATGCATTTTCAGTTAACATAAACCAAAAATGTGAAAAACAGAATAATTTCTCATTGTTCATCATCAAGATGTTCTGAGTATACATGGAGGGTGTGAAGCACTATCTTTTTTTTTTTCTACTCACATAGCAGCTTAACCATGCATTTTTAAAGTGCATGCATACTAGATGTTATGTATCTACAAGTTGCTTCAAGTTTCATTGAAACGATTTAGGCTAATGGCCGTATATAAGGGAACAGACATTCGAAACGGGTCTATTGACAATCAGCCAACAAGGCATGCCAGTTTTTGGCTATAGTTCACCTTCTGCATTAGTCCAAAACCTGCAGGGCTTAATCTCATTCATTGCCTGCTCAATAGAACAAGAGTTTATTTGTATCAAAAAAAAGTTTACATGCTAAAAAAAGAAGGCTACAAATCGCTTGATTTTCATTCAGCAAGCATCACGTTTACTATCCTAAGGACTCAGTCTGCGTTACCACACATTCAGAGAGCCATCTGCCACGCCACTTTAGAGTACAAAGCAAATACTAGTGATACAGATCTGATCTGAATGACGTCTCTAGTCAGAAAAGAACATCTTATCAACTAATGGAAGACTATTCTATTTCACTCCAGTTCCCTCAATGTAAATAAAAACCATTTCCTTTAAGCATTGAATTATTTCTGGCAACTTGAAGTAGACAAGGCACCAAATGGCCATCCCTACTCAACCCAACATGACAAAAATGGCTATATGAATCTTCCCCGCCATTCCATTCAATTGTGAAGTTTTATCTCAAGAATCATGGAAAGGGTAATGGAAAGTGCAAGGGTTGAAATGATGATTCCAACAACTACATGAAGCAAACCAAGTTTCCCTGTTTCACTGATAGGCACAGCAAAACATACCAACATCTCATTCAATTCCCATACATATATTGAAAAAGGATGTCTAATGTGTATCCTACTAGTACATAAAAATCAAATTCAGGGGAACTACATGAAATTAGATAAATGTAGGTTAACAGTATAATTCACAGCATAATCTTGTCTGGACTTAGAAAGTTAAATGTGAATGAAAAGGGCAAAGAAACAAGTTAGAAAACACAACTTCAACGATGGCCCAACATCTTTTGCATGTAAGTGAAAAAAATGAAACTTTAATACTAGCTTTACATGATCTGAGGAATCCATGTAAAAGAAAGCAAGTACTTGATTCTTTTAATTGGTTGTGGAATTTGGATAATCCTTCATCCCCCAACCCACCCAGCCAGCCACCATTGCTGCAGCTTGCGGTCAGTGAACTAAACATATTGGCCAACTTACCTTACACTATCTATTCTTCTAGAACAATCAGCAGGAAAAAATTGAGAAGAAAACTATGCTTCCATCATCACCAAACAGTGAAAAATATAAGCCCAAATGAGGACTAAACTTGGGTACCAATCAGAGAATAAGAAGTTTGCAGAAATCCTTTTACTTTTTTAACCATCCCGAGTCATGCTGCTCTTGAACAACTTACTATTTAACATTTGGTTCAGCTCAATAATAGAAGTACTAAATGCAAGAGAAAGGGTATACCTCCAACTAATCTTTGGCTAATAGAGGTTGCGTAGGCATTTGGCAGATCAACAATTGGAGAAGTTGAGTCTCTTTTTCTTTCAGCAACATGCATTTTAGAAATACATGGAAACTCATTGTTCTGGTCAATCCCCTGATGGTATAGAAAGCCTTTGAAAACATGGCCTTTTATTTTCACCACAGCCTGATAGGCGATTTCTGTTTCGCTGATGCTTCCGATTGCAGTAACTCTAAAGCACCTAAAAACAGCAGGTGCTTGAACTTGGCCTGGTAGGGACCGTTTGAAGCTTGTATCTATCATTTAACCATCAAATTTAGTTCCCAGAATCCATCAAATTTCACAATAACTTGAAAGCAAAGAAACCCCCAGAACAGAAACTGCATTAGAATTCAGGATTTCAACAAACAAGCTTAAAAACAGTATTTCAGTGCACCAGACTCATATTTGTAAGATCAATATACACAGCCTTACCCCTTATTTTCAAAAAGAGGCTCAAGTCAATAAATTTTATGTTACACCAAGGTTCGTCCTTCAATTCAACAAACAAGCATGTTTCAGTTGTAACAATTCTCTGCCTAACAAGCCAATACAAGGAATTTTGATCTTCGGCATAGACATTGTTTGAGCAACAATTTCCTCATGAGTTTCTCCACACCAAAGAAAAAAAAAAATTATGAGGCTGAAGGATCCAATTTTTCATCCATTCAAATCTGCTTCAACAAAGCCATGTTATTTGAATTTATATCTGATATTTTTCCGGTTAATTTTCTATCATAACAACATTAAGCCGTCTCCATTATTAGGTGCAAAGAAGATGATGAGATGACGAGAGACCACAAACTATTTTCATGGAAGCAACTGTAAATGCCAGAGGATCAAAGAATAAACACAGAGTTTCAATTAAGGCTCAACAACCACAATTAATTTTAGGACCATTCTATCCCAGCACCCAACAATCTGTGGCAGAAATATTCTTTGACTAGATGAACACAAAGTTCCAAACTGAGAGAGAAAAAGAGAGAGAGTACCCTGGTAACTGGAGCATGTATCAAAGTTGAAAAGAGCAGCAGCATTGTTATTAGTGGTACTAAAGCTATTAGTAGTGGTGGCCGTCCCATCATCTCTTGGCCTTTTACCAGTAACACCACCAGAAGAGACACCATCGGTGCCGCCGCCTCCGCCATCATCACTAGCCAGCCTCTCTCGCCGCCTTGCCGCAGGCACCCATGTGCTCTTGACATGAGTGGCACAAGCATACCCTCTGCTCTTGCAACAAGTCCTGCACCTGCTATACTCACACTCCTTCTTTGCTCTATTCCCACAATCTCTACAAGCCCTGGAAGAGCTATTGCCATTGTCCTTATTATCTTCAGCTGCATTTAATCTATCTTTTCTGGGAAAAATGGTGTCTTGGGAAGGTAACTTCAATGGGGTCCATGAATCCTGGTTAGTTACATGATGATCAATGGAGGAAAAGGGTGGTGTTTGTTGTTGGTTGTGTTGGTGGAACTGGCAGGAGGCAGGCGGCGGGGCTATGAGGAAAATGTTGTGGAGGCCTAACATGTTTGAGGAGTCAGGTTGGAAGTTGATGGCAGTCACTGGCTGTGATGGTGGTGGTAATGGCCATGATGTGCTGGTGGCAAAGGCTGGACACGTTGGGTTGGCCACAGTTTAATTTAAGTTTGTGCTTATATGATGATTGCTATATGTGAAAAGTAGTCAATAGATCATGTCGGGGGGGGGGGGGGGGGGGAGAGAGAGAGAGCAAGCGAGTCGAGAGAGTGGATAGATGTTCTTGCAGAGATTGCCTTTTGCCGGCGGTGGGAGTCTGGTGGGAGAACTTAAAATTTCTTCTAATTCTACAATTAATTTTGGGATGATCGTTGCTTATGCTTGATGGTGTAATTTGCGTCCGCCTAACACAATTGTACCTAATTCAAATAGATTAAGTTAATTTAAAATTATTTCATAAGATTTGAGACTCAATAATTTACCTATATCCCATGTAAAGAACTCAAAAGGGAGAAGGAACATTGACTGCATATATACCAATTCACGGTCTTATTATAGGCATGGTCTATTCAATAGGGATTTATTTACAGTGTTAAAAAAAAAAGAGCTACAACCACCACCACCATCATCAAATGACGCTGGTTGAAGTAAAAGTTGCTTCCTGAATCATTTTTTTTGCACCAATCATGTTGCTGTGGGCGTGGTGGGGTAGTGGCAAAAATATCACTGACCCACTGCAAATTGCCAAAGCCATTGATAGGCTAGGGGGTTACGTAAGAATAGCACACTAGCATAGGCTGCTTTTGATGACAGAAAGTCCGAGTAAATTATACACAATCGTCAAAGGTTCATGCACCAGCTCTTCAGCTTCAGCCGGAAGTCGCATATAACGTAATGCAACATTAAAATATATATTCGTATTCTTCGCAAAAACCAAAAAAATAAAAACATTTAAATATTCCCTTCAAATGTACAACAAAATCACATTAAACATGTAATCAACTATTCACAAATTTTCATACCGTATTGTTATCCGTTTGAAACAGTTCTATTGCTCATTTAAAATAATTTTATTGTACAATTAATTATTTTTGATAAAAGATTCAAAAAAAAATTTACCACAGATCACGTTAACAACACTCGCTCGCATCACATGGGGCATTGATTGCACTTGAAATCCATCCTTCGCGTTCCCCCGGACCCCGTGGAGTGGAGCAGCCTAGTCTATGGATGGCGTTGAAGCTTAGGGACTCCTAGCCTACTGGTCTAGTCTAGTCTACATTCAATGGCCCGTTGTAGTCTAAAATTACCCCTACGCCCCCAATATCATATCAGACAAGCTGTCTGCCTAGGAGTATTCGGGTCCCTCGCCTAATGGTGGTGGGGGGGGGGTGGTCTTCTTCACTTCCTAATTTCTACTTCCATTTCTACCTGATCCTCCACGGTAAGAGATCTGGCCCGTGCGTTAACACCCGAGACCTCTAAGAGAGAGATCTTCATAATTTCTGTCTCAATTTTGAGTATTGAAGTGGGAGGAGACGGGTTTATAGGAAGGCAAAGCTGAGATGGGCGCACAAAAGTTTTCTTGCAAGGCTTGTTCAAGCAAAGTGTATGTATTCATTTGTGTTCAAAGCCTTGTAGTCAACTTTGGCTGCACTCGTCTTCTTTCATGCGGTTGAGGAACCCTAGCGATTTCATCCTCCACATATTTTGCATATCCCTAGAATTCTTGTCTCTAAACTTTTGATTTGGCCACCAAACTTTCGGGCTTGCGGGAAATTTTGGGATCATATATCATCACTTACTCAAATCTCTTGGATTACTCAAATATCATCACTTATAAGATCTAAAGACCTAGAAAAAGCTTAATTTTCACTAATAATTAACATATAAATATTGGTTATTTCGAGTTAAATTAATAATAATAATAATCATTTTGGTGGGTGTGTGGGGTGGTAGTGACAAATGTTACTGCATATTGGCAAGTTATTGATAGGCCAAGGTGTTAAGTACACAGAATACCAATACAAGTTGCTTTTGATTCTTACCAAGTTGTCCTTAACATGCCATACCATGAGATGGCACAACACGTGCATTCTAAGGAAGTTGTTCATTCACAAGAAGCAAATCTTTCTTCACCGAAAAATATCGATCCCAACCAAAAACTTCCTCTCCCAGTTTACTTCCACGGCGGAGGCTTTCGCGTTGGAAGTGCCTTCTTTCCTCTATATCATGATTTCCTTAACAACTTAGTTAAAGAGAGCAATGTTATTGCAGTCTCTATTGATTGTCGATTAGCCCCAGAGCATCCTGTGCCTATTGCTTATGATGACTCGTGGTTAGCCCCGAAATGGATTGCCTCTCATGCTACTGGAAATGACACGGAAGAGTGGCTGAATTCTCAGGCTAATTTTGACTAAGTGTTTCACGTTGGAGACAGCGCAGGTGGTAACATAACTTACAACATGGCCATGCGATATGGTCTGGAGAAGCTCGTTGGCATTAACCTTGTAGGGATTGCTTTGATACATCCATATTTTTACGACAAAGATCCCATTGGTAATGAGACACCCGAAGGGAAGGCATTGCCTGAAAATATCTGGCTTTTCGCTTGTCCTCCGATAAGTGGGCTAGCTGATCCAAATTTGCCTAGTTTGGGTTGTCCCAAGGTGCTTATTCTTGTGTCTGAGAAGGAATTTTTTTTGTTTTTTTTTTATTCTTTTTGAGAGGCAGGGGTTGCTTATATTATGAGGAGGTGCGGAAAGAGTCCATGGAGTGGAAAGGTTGAGATTTCATACGTTCCATTTGTTTAATCCTCGATAACAAAACGATTTAACTCAATAGTACTAAAATTATCTGCAAGCATGAAGTTTTGAAACTTACAATTCACTGATAGTCAATTAAACCAAAATAAAATAAAATTCAAATTATGTTTGAATTTTATGATGTACCAAAAACAAAATAGGCGACGTTATAAACTTATAATGTGTTTTAGCATATGTATGAGTGCACTCGTCCACTCCAATTACGAATTCCGTGTGGGCTTGAAACATAGCTTACGAATTTGGCAGAAACTTGGGCTCATAGAGAATCTCATGTTGCTTCTATTGCAAGGTTTTCGTAGAGATCGATGAATACATTTGTCAATTTCTTTTTTAAAATCATTGATTTATACGTGACATCTAAATTGTCACGTAAGTTTCTATGGAAACGAATAAAACCATCTCATCCTAATCCTACACTCATGTGGAAAATTCGTTTCCTGAATCAAGAAGCCCTAAGTGCAATCATTATTGAGTGTTAGTGAAAACGATTTGTTGCAACATTTTGCTTCTTATTTATCGGTGACCATCTTCCTTTATCTAATGCCTTTTTGTACTCCTTAATGGGGGTACATATTGGTGTCATTTACAAAATTATACAACACACTAAATTAGAAGCAGTTACTTTGTTCTTTAAGGATTATCACTTCACCATATCAAACAAAAGACAAAGGTTGAGTTGGTAATTTTATTATTTAAAAACCGAAGACTTCAACAGTTTGGAACCATTAGAGGGACTTTAGCTATTTTAATTACCTTTGACGAAAAAATCTGTAACATACATTTCTTCTTATTTCACATACATGCTAACAAAGTATTATACTCAATCTGCATGCGAAGGAGAGCACCTAATGCAGCTAAAGCACTGTTGGTTGAGCAGATTTTTAAGAGTCTAGAGGTGGAAAATGTAGCTTTTTAAGTGTTGTCTCAATTGTTGATTCGGAATGCTCCGCGTTATTTCATTAAAGACAATGAAAGACATGAAATTCATCAACATCTGCAAGAACTTAAAGTACAATCATCTATTGATTTTACGTATTTAATATCAATTAAATATTGAAAAAAGTTTATAGTTGTTGTTGCGGAGCATGTGACCTAAAGAGTTCTACCAAGAGTTCTAACCCCGCCAACTCCTGGTGCGTACTACCAAGAGTTCAAGCTGTTTGTTAAAGTACACCTTTAATTTTTGGGAGTTTCTTCAAAGCTGCATGAAGCCAGCAGCGTCACGCTCTTTTTAAGCACCAGAGATGGAGTCATTAAACCCAGAATCCCAAGGGAATGCTAGTATATTTAGCTAGCTGCCTCCCTTCCAATATTTATCTTGGAATAACTCATTAACCTCACTTTGATTCCAATTACAGAAACCAAAGCTGCATGTATACTTGTCCATGTGTTCTGGATAGAAAATCGGTTATATAAAGCAAAGAATATAGAAGAGCTACCCTATTTGAATTCCATGCGCTCCCCTTGTGCATTTCACCTTGTCGGGACTAATCTATATTATCGTGCCTCACGTACCAGATACGCTGCATAAAACCTAAGTCTTACCCAAGCCTTAGTTGCTAAGCTGGACCTCATTGCAACAGATCAAAGAAAACATCGTTACAAAAACTTGACAAGAGAGCATAGGGCCAGCCTGATGGCATGCCACCTTCTGCAAGAAACTCTCGGGAAAATCAATATAAGAAATGCAAAAGTTGAGATTTGTGATATAGTCACCAAAGTGTTATCGTCAATGACGGTGTAAAGGCCGCTAAAAGCTGCAAACATACTCGAGCATCGACTACTTTGCACCATCAATCTAAAGATGTATATGAAATTCTCCTCCGCCAATCACACAGAATGTTGTTTTACAGCACAGTTTGCATCCCACTTAGCTGCCCTAGAGAGCTCACTCCTAAATCATCAGAAAAGAATTTCCTTGAAGGTACACTTCTGCAGTCAGCCAATAAATTATGCGGGATAGGCCTGTCTACCAGCCACATATGTTGCCTCAACAAAAGCAGATCCTTCAACTGCCAGGGCATCCCAGGAACTGGTAGATAACACAACAAAATCTGCAAATTTCCCAGGAGCTAGGGAACCCAATTCATTGTCAAGAAAGCACGCCCGAGCAGCTGATATAGTGTGCCTGCCATGGTTAAAGCACACACTCAGCATGAAGGAAGAAGAGTAAATAACAGGTACAAAAAGAAGGTGTCCCAATACCCCAGGCTCCCACGTTTGGAGGCTCTAGAGAAAAGTCAACTGTACACGGTCTTAACTTTGTTTTCACAAAGAGGCTGTTTTTGTGATTCTAAACCTGTTACCACCTGGTTAACATGGAGCAACTTCTTCGTCACCCTTTGGTCTAAACACCCAAAATGCTAGAAGAAAACCTCGAGGAAACATTTTATTCATGCCATAACAGATATTTCTTCCCCCATCTCTGAGTCAGTAAAATGTAATTCAATGAATTTTTGCACATTAACTTACTTGAAGGCCATTAAAACAGATGACCTTCTACATTGAAACACTCAAGATTGCTATTCAACATCTGATCATAATGGCTCATCAATGCCAGCCTTTGAGTGACACATGAATGATGACTGAGACTTTGGGGTCCATGACAATTTTAAAGCACAATGCACTAAAGTGCCCCAAACCTGTCGAATGTAAATCTGCCTTATGCTTGAGACAGATTAAGCATGCATGCAATAAAAAAATTACATAGAATTTCTAGCAACAAAAATCAAGAGTTTCTTACGCTATCAAAGCTTCATTTAGTGAAAGGCACTCAGCTGGGATCCACGGATTTTCCCAGCCAGGAGGTACTCTCTTCATGGCCGTTCTGATGCTCCCTAACGGATTAATGTTTACAACCTGAAACCAGATTAGTTGTCTGAGGTTTTGCAAACTATACAGCATCAACCACTAATACTGCCTAAAAACTCACGTTCAAGTTAAAACTCACGTTCAAGTTATAATTGCAACACTGAAAATTATACTAGTGAATACAATAAAACTTACTGGCCAGTCAGAACCCAAGGCCAACTGAGCATTGCTATGTAGAAGTGATCGGAATAGATAAGAACCCCTCATTGCCCTATCAATCCCAAGTTTTTTCATCGCAGAATCAGCATCATCCAGCAGGTGGTCCGGCTGTCAATAGTGGCATTTAGTTATTTGATAATACAATCACAGCCTCACCAAGTAAGGATTTGTGGGTTTGGGAATTGGGGATTAATAGGCCCTCATAGGCTAGAGATGTTCTCATTGATACATCAAAACCAAAAACATCTATAAGGGCTACATAAGATGAGCACAATTGTGAGGCAGATAGAATGGCATTAGGAGCAAGAGATGAAAACTGTTCTTGTGTCTCAAGACAGGTACAAAGCAGAAATTTCTTTCAGTAATGGACAGAGTCCTCTTGGATTCTTATTTCTTAACTATATAAAGAAAAAGCTCAAGAGCCTAGCAGCTCTGATTGAGAACCTGCACAGAAGCAAAAATCTGTTGTTCTCCAAATCGGACAGCTGTTCCAGGCAGCAAATGCTGGGCATGCTCAACCTGAAAGCAATGTCTCCATTAGATGAAAAAATGATGCAGGAATTCTAACTACTGAAGAATAGTCCCTGTCACCATAAAATTGCAAGAGGGAAAGGAAAAGTTAACACTTAGTCAAACATTTTAAAAAGGGGCAACAAACTCTACCCTAAATCGTCTATCTCTCCTTCCATTTGTTGAAACAACTGATTCATACACATCAAGGACTATATCATTTGCTCTATCACCTATTGCATGAATAGCAACCTGAAAAAAAAAAAAGTAGGAAAGCTTAGACAGTTAGAGATTTGCAACACCAACGTCACAATGTGAGAAAAGTTTGTTTCAAGATCAAGTGACCTGAAGTCCAACTTTATCTGATGCTGCAGTTGTGTTGAAAAGACTTTCAAGATCCGTCACTTCCAAGCCATAAATTTGAGGTTCATCAACATATGGCTAAACATTGGAAAATAGAATTGTTGTTTTGAAAATAAGTAGCTGAAGTTCACAGACATAACTCCTATAACCACAAAAAAAAAAAAAAAAAAAGTTTCCTAGAAGCAGCAAATACATCAAATGTTCTTGCATTTCTCAGTAGTGGCTGTTACTTGTTGGAAGCAATGATCCAACCATGGGCTATAACAAAAAGGTAATGCATCAACCCACACATGAAAGGGTTGCCACCATGAGGATTAGGATTGTGTGGGCTACATGCTTAGGCCGTTTGGGACAAAAATTAGGGCAAGGTTTGATTTGAACATTTCCAGTTGAGCCTATGCATCAATGAGCCCAGGACTCTTAGCTACCCCACATTGCCACACATGTTCACACATTAAGCCTTCTGATGGATCACCTAAAATGCATCTCCATATTGCTAAAAAGGGTCATTTGGTGGAATGCTCTGATACATGGTGATAAGCAAGGTCTGAAACGTACACCAGTCCTAGACTCATGTAAGTCACTAGCTTAATAAAATGAATAGTTTCAATCGCATTAAAAAAAAAAATGTACTTTCTAACTCCTGCATTCATCAAAACATGAGACAAAGTGACATAGATTTTATCAAATTAATATCAGATGCCTGGAGGCAGAAATAATTTTATGCTCACCTCATGAAAGAGTGCACTATTAGAACCTAAAGATCCATCAGCAAAGGCCTTAACACCACCCAAGTAAATCCAATTGCTAAGAGAGCGACCTTTTGTCTTAATAAGGTCCTGGATAAGTAAATGAGAACCTATAAGCAACCATAGAAACAGGGGATCAACTATAATGTGCATTGAGGTATCAAGGTGAAATAAAAGGAAACAAATATTGAAAGATCTACACTGATATGAACAGCTGAATGGTAAAATACAGTCGTACTAGTAAGCGTGACCATGTTTCCATGGGAAAAAATAAGCAAACCCTGATCTTCATCTTCTTCAAAGAATCTGCCCACTGGTAGACATCTGTGGAAATAACAGAGAATGAATAAATATTAATAATATATTTTTTGAAAGTCTTCTCTGTCCTGCAAGATTTCAATTAAGACATAGCTCTACAAATCAAAAAGAAATTATGTCCAGGACTACAAGATTGGCAAATTGCTACAGAAAAACAAACTTTAATGAAAATAATAATGTTGTAATGCTATATTGGTAGACACAGACTCACATATTGAAAAAATGTTGTTTTCAGGGACCATATTCATCCTGTTTTGAGAAACAAGATTTGCAAATTAATCTGGAGAGAGCAAGCATGGGCTCACATCTTGGAAACAAATAAATAGATTACCTATAGTTCTTGTTTAAACAAAAGCAGTGAACAAGCAATAAGTAGTCATTTTGACAACCCAATAGGCATTGATATTTGCATTACATTGTGCACAGCTAAAAATGATCTCTTTCAACCACCAATAGTACAAGCTTTCATTGATTTCTTTTTTGAAAGATGCATATAACATCCTTCAAAAAGACAAGTCTATTTAGGTTGAATTATTAGCTAGAAGGACAGATCTATTTGCCTGACCTAATAGACTACATGAGTGGCAATCCATAATGCAGGACCAAACAAGTGATCACATCTTGTAAAAAATTCAACATCCTCAACAAATTGTAACAGAAACCTGAAAGATCCTCCCAGGAATGTTCTACTGATGCCCCAGGAAAGTATCTCCCAAAATCAACCACAGTTGTCACACCCATTGTCAAGGCAAGATTGCTAGCTCTAAGCAATGCTTCCCTCCTTTCATCTATTGAAACCTCCGGTATGCAGGGGAGGATGAGTTTCATTGCAGCATCAATTAACAACCCAGTAGGTTCTGCATGATGATGATGACAGATTTATTTATAAGCAAATTACAACTTAGCAAAAACAACAAGCTAAGCAGAAGACTGATCATAGGCAAATTTAGCTCAAGCTCCAAATTACTGATGATTTCAATTTTGGCACGTATCATAAAATGAGCCAGCCTAATGATGTGAATGGAAAAATATATCACCTTAATGGCTGTGCTTCCAAAGACAGAGACAAGTAAAAATTTGTAGATCACTTGTAATATTGGGGTTTTCTGTTATAAAGTGAATTTGCATGAAGAGATTTAGAGGATAAGTGATTGACAAGAGCCAAGGCAGATCCTTTATAAATTAAAACCAATCATTACCTCCATGAGACGATCTCATAATAGCTCCACCATTTGGATCTTCTGATAATGTATTAATGCCAGCCAATTTTAGTGCCACTGAATTTGCCAAACCCATGTGGCCATCCATCCTTGTTAACCAAACCTGTACAACACATATTAGATAAATAAAGGTCATGGAAGCAGATTATAGTTGTAGTCAATTTTTTTATGAAGTTGTGATTTCATACAGGATTTTCTGTTGTGATATCATCTATCCAAGAGGCCATTGGTAATTCTCCACCCCACTGATCATTGTTCCATCCACCACCCAACACCCAGTAACCTTCTTTTAAACCTGAAAGTGATATGTTTGTGAAAACTCATGTCAAAAACACTCTTAGCATTTGAAAATACCCAACTAAACCATCATAAGTAGAACTCTCTCCTTTTTGACTAGATGAACTGGTTTACCCTCAACGACATTATGTTGATAGCAAAAATGAACAAATTGTAATTACCAAGCGATTCATGTACCCAGAAACATGATTAAGGGCAAGCTCATTTATTAGGTTTATGCTATCCTTTTTGTTGTTTCAAAGCCCTAACATCAACAGGGGCATATCATGAGAATCCAAATCCAAAATTAACCATAAGAAATACAATCAGTTTGAAAATTCTGTGCAAACAAATCTCTAACCTGTCCAGGAAAAGATCATTTCTTGGGGCAAAAATGAAGAAAGAACCAAATTGGGCCCAAGAACAAGTAGAAAAATAAATCAAATAATAAATTTAACACAGCAACAAATTAAACATAATATGCCCACTCGTTGACACGAAAAGTGCTGGAAATAACATTAATTATTGTCAAGAAATGTCGAAGTTGCAAGCAACATTAAAGTCTTTGAAAATACATTAAAGTCCTAAAGAACTAATATGAAATGGCACAAAAAAATCTTCACAAATTTATTTAAATCAACTAATGGAACAAAATGCTCAATAACAACACGGAATGCTAGCTCATTCATTTCTTAAGAAATGGCAATAAGTATGATAATTAATATGATGTATACCCAGAAAATCCATCACATCCCACTAAAATTAATCTAGACAAGCAAGAAACACTGAAATTTGACATATCAGAAGATTTTTCCAGCAGATTAACATGTGAGAAAAATGTGATGGCACAAACTAGAAAGCTTGGAACAATACTTGGAGATCTAAAGCCAAGCTTTAGTGTAAGAATATGAAATCGATAATCATGGGATTATGAAGCATGAGTCAGTCTCTAGATATAAATACCTGACCCTCTCATCATTTGAAATATGCTTTAAGATGAATAAAGTAAAATTCTCATGCATGTGTCCATACTAGAGATTAGATATGTAAATGCAGGACAAGTCAGCAGTCAACACTCAGCATGGCATCATATTCTCAAATTTCCTAACATGCCAGCTCTTCAACAGCAAAGGTTCGAAAGCATGGCAAGTCTGCCATTGCACAAAAAGCATGTTTAGATCCAATAACCTAGAATAAATTGCCATTCTTACATCAAAGAACATCAATATTACTTTTTACTGCTTCTTTGACCCTTTTCACAAACTCAGCTTTCTCATTTACACCTCGCAGCTCCACACGGACCATCTGTTTTGCATTGATAGAATAGAAGCTCAAACTATATGGAATATAACTAGAGGGATCGACATAAAGCATCCAATTAGTAACTCCACCACCAAAAATATGAATAAATAAATAAATAAAGATTTTACATGCATAGAATTGACCTTTTAAGCAAAATAAAGAGAATCCACTTTAGACAACTGTTTCTTTATGCCCTACCAGTTATAACATGACAGAAACAAGGCCAGTGATTTGAGAAACTGTATACATTCAAACGATAAAACAGTTCAAGCATTATCTTTCCATGTCTATTTGTATGTAAAAAGAACAAATAATTCATGTCTTTCATCTAAGCTAAATGGCAGGCATTGGCTTTCCTCTACCCCAGTTAAGAAGGCAATACTGCTAACACAATTACTTTTAGTGAATACAATGCCAATAAGAAGGAATTCAGCTGAGTTTGAACTAGACTACACATATCTCGGTTTTTTTTTTTTGGTAGCCAAATGCTTCCATTCAAATCTTTCTGGGGCACTCCTCTAATCAAAATGGACCCCTAAATTTCAGTATTTCAGACTCAAATCTCGAGATGGCTACTTCTGCTCACCTAAGACTTTCTCCGTAAATGAGTCATCCAACCAGTTAGATCACAAACGTGTTACAATAGTGGAGAATTTAGTCACCTTTTGTGGTCACTGGTTCAGTAGGAACAGTAGTTAATAAATAACATGTTACAGTAACTTCACGGTCCACAAACAATTGATGGCAATAAAAACATAACAAGAGTCGCTTAATTAACAAAAAAGCACAATAATAACAAGGCACTGGTGCCAAACCTGAAGCCCGCCAAATATCAAGTGCACATGAGAATCAATAAAACCTGGAACCACAACTTTTCCTTCAAGATTCAGCTCCTTAGTTCCATTTCCCACCAAATGCTGCAAATGGGTATTCGTCAACTTGCATATTGGAAATAAACCCTTTACCTTAAACCTACCAAAAATCCCTACGCACCAAGCGACCAGGGGAGCGCGCGGACACGTACACACACATATTCCAGAGAACACGCGCACACGCGCGCATTCCATAAAAACAAATTAAGAACAAAAATGCAACTAAGGGAGGTGAAAGTATGAACCCGAATAGAGGAATAATTGCCAACGCGGAGAATCCGGCAGCCTGCCACGGCCATGGAGTCGGCAAAAGGCAGGGAAGCGTCACTGGTGAAAATGACCCCATTCTTGATAATCAAATCAGCCTTCACTTCCCTTGACGATTTCGACGAAGCCAATTTCCACAACCCCACATTCAACCAATCTTTACACAAACAAGCAACAGGAAACCAAACCAAAAAAGGAAAAAAAGAAAACAACCCAAAAAAAAAAACAAATCAATTCACAAATCAAGTTTTAATCTTGGAAGTTTGCAGTACATGAAGAGAACTAAAAAGAGTTAAAATTGTATGTACGTTGGGGTGTGGAAGTGTAGTTGAGGAGGGGAAGAGAGAAGATGGCGAGAGCAAGAAAGATGGTTGCGGACACTATTACACTCAAGTTCATTGGGGCTTTCAATCCAAGCCTACGACTTTCCAATTTTCTAGGACACCTACGAATGGCAAGTCTCTTCTGTTTTTTTGGTGTTCTGTCCGATAACGTATTCCTGGATCCAAAAGATAAAGGGGAAGAATCTTGAACCATGACCGTTTGACTTTAGTGAGGTGTTATAAAATGTACTGTTCATTACATGAGTGCCTCCCAGGGGCATTGTGAAAATAATTTTCTTTTCACTTAATTTGGATGGCTATGATGATTGAAAGAAAAAAAAAAGTTAAAATTTATAATATTTTGTTTGGATATTAAAAAAAAAATGAGAGTAACAATTTTGATTGGCTAAACGAGGAGAAAATGGTTGAAAATTACAATAAAAATAAATTTTTAAAAAATTTATATTTATAAGTATTCAAAAAAATTTTATAATGTATTTTAAATATATTTAAATCAAAAAGATGCACAAGCACTAATCGACCTGGAAAAAAAAAAACAGTCGAACTTGTAAATTTTAATAATTTTGGTATTAACATAAGAATGAAAAAGAGAGAGAGAGAGAGAGAGAGAGACAACTGTTGATCAAGCGATGAATTAATTAATGGTGGAGGTGGAGGATATATATCTTGAAAACGAGTGACCATTGAACTTGCAAAGTTGCAATATACTGCCGGTTGATATGGTTGTGCATGTCCAATATATATAAATACTAATTAAGGGGAGTGAATCGTACATGGCATTCCTATTTCAAATATCATAAACCTTACAACTCCCATTACTAAATCTTTCTTTGTCGCTGGCAGCTTACAGCTCCACCACGTTGCTCGTACCGAGACAGCTTCCTGCAGCAACTCAACTCGCCCCGCCAACTTATTAGCGTCAGTCCCGCAGGTATCTTCTTCCAGCATCGAAAGACAAGGCTGCGCTGCTGTTCAACCTTTGCTTGAATGGCTTTCATGTACTGTGACTTCGAATATGACCCTCCGGGGCTCATTTGTTGAGCGGCCAGGGCGTTCCGCAAGTCCACTCTGTTATTGAGTTCCAGGCCTTTTGTCAAAGTATTGCTTCGGTGTCATTCCTGCTTTGGCAACTCCCATGCTTGGTCCACTCATGGTCCCACAATCTTCTGTGTCCTGCTATGTTTTTCTCTTCCGGCAGATAGACTTGGCCAATTTGCGAGTACCCTTCCTTGAAATTGAGGGTCCTTCGACTGGAACAATAGCCATTTTGGCCAATCCTTGACAAGCATTGAGTGATCATAACCAGCAGCTTTTGGGGCTGCTGAGGTGTGGAGAGAAAGATTGAACACTAAATCGGTAACACGGAGGGGAGAGAGGAAAAGAACAGGACAGCTGATCCTCATGTTGGATCTAGAGAACACAGAATGTGTGGCTATATTCCAATCCATGCTTTTATAAGGGTGTACATGGTGTGCGTGCGTGCGTGTGTGTGATACTGTTTTGCAGACCTCGTAGTACACACGCCATTCCAGATGGTCAAACGTGGCCGGCTTCAGGATTTGAGTTAAAATATGGATGTCTGTTTGTCTTAGCATCTCCCGAAAATGTCTTTTTTCCTGCTGGTTACCGAGAGAGTGGAGGAGTAAGGGGTGGTGTCGTTTGCAGGTACTCGCAACATGTATTGTTCCAATCGTCACACTTGCAAGTGGAATTAGTTTTCCCTCTCGTCACCTCTGGCCTGTGGTCTACGACGCTTGTTTGTCTTCGTCCATGGGTTCGTGTTTCCCTTGGCTCTTGGTTTGTTCATATTTCCAATGCCCTCTTCCCTCGGTTGAGAATCGCCAACATCAGGCCATACTTCTTTTAATTGAGAGACAGCTTACAGGAGTACTCGCAAACATGTGTTCTCGTCCAATCTTCTTGTCCTGGGGCACCACCACGGTTGGACATACAAATCTGCATAAAAACAAGAGGACCAATGATGTGACAAATAGATTTTATCTTACCTTATACATCATACATTAAATAATTATGACATTTTATCGAATATTTATAATTTTTTTTAATATATAATCACAATTACTAATAAAACTTGCATATGTCTAATTAAGCATCATAATTGTAATATAAACGCACTCCTGTAAGCAATCATAAAAATAAGCATAACAAATATTGAAATTCAATCCTCCTCATATTGAGTCACCTTTTAACCTTTTTATATTCAACCCACTAAGACAGCCTTTTGGTTGCCTATTTACTCTTCACCATGAGAAGGCAGGGGCAAAAAATTACAAAATAACCGGAGTTTTCAAATAGATTTTTCAATACCCATGATACAACAAAACATGAAAACTTCAGCATATCCCTCATTTATTGTCTCAGGCCACATGAAGTTTGAGCCTTTAGCCATAGCTGCACTGACTAGATGTCACACTAATTAAATACATGGAGAACGGGAAAAAGAGCAAAGAAGGATCATAAAATTGAGCAATTTGAATTAAAAAATTGTGGAAGAACTAGGTATCTTTACCTTGCCACTGAATGGCTAACAGGCGTGAGGTTAGATCAACAGCTCGCTATGATGAACGAACTGCACGAGTAGGGGAAAATGTGTAGCTCGTAATGAAGCAAGCTTTTCTTTATGCCACAGCTACTCAAAGAGGGAGAGGCTACCTGGGCACCTACTTTCCATATACAGAATAAAGTGCAGGGGACAATAGCTATGTACAAATTATACAAAAAAAAAAAAAAATTACAGACCCTGAAAGGCCAACTCAATAAATCTCTGTTCCATGCACGAAATCTCCATTAGGGAACAAGATTTCGATCTTTACTCATCCCCAACTCCTTCCGGAGCAGAGGTTCTCTGCCGATTGCCTCCAAGACGAGTTCTCGAGAAGTACTTTGCAATGAAATCCTCTGCCAGCTCGGGGTACTTTCCCTTGATATAGTTCTCTAGACATTTTCGATAAGAGAAGTCCTGTTTGCTACCATTGGTTGAAACAATGTAAAAGCACCTGCTCTCCTAGAAGTTGCTGTGTCTACCTGTTAGACGTTAGAAATTGAAAGAGTAATAATTCTTCTTATTTTGAATAATACGTTAGACAATAGCTTTATATATGCTCAACCTAATTGATAAAAAAGTAAAAATAAATCAAATCCCATAACTTATGGGAACTTTAAAAAACTTACCTAAATTAGTTTATTTCTGAAGATATATTTTAAAAATAACTAACTATGCACAATATAAGCCATTAATCACGTTTTCCTACACTCCCCCTCAAGCTGGTGAATAGGCATTCTCCATTCTCAACTTGGATATTATATTTTGAAACACTGAATTGTTTAACCCTTTGGTAAGTACATTAGCAAGTTGGCTGTGTGTAGGCATGTAAGGGGTACAAATCAACCCGCTCTCCAAGTGTTCTTTGATAAAGTGTTTGTCGACTTCGATGTGCTTTGTTCGATCATGTTGTATTGGGTTGTGAGCTATGCTAATTGCAGACTTGTTGTCACAATAGAGTTTTATTGAGTCATCCCACTTAATCTTCAAGTCTTTTAGAATGATCTTTAACCAAAGTACTTCACACACACCTTGAGCCATTGCTCGAAATTCTGCTTCTGCACTAGACCTGGCTACGACATTCTGTTTTTTACTCCTCCATGTCACAAGGTTTCCACCAAGAAAGGTGCAATATC
The DNA here is from genome assembly GCA_021533255.1 of Ceriops tagal. NCBI lineage: Eukaryota > Viridiplantae > Streptophyta > Magnoliopsida > Malpighiales > Rhizophoraceae > Ceriops > Ceriops tagal. Next base: position 10,967,052 of record CM038602.1, read on the forward strand.
CGGTAGTTGACTTTTTGTCAACAATTGACCCAGCATAATCAGCATCTGTATATGTCTCAAGTACTAAACCTCCATTCCTTTTGAATAAAATACCTTTCCCTGGTACTCCTTTAAGGTACTGTAATACTCGGTAAGCTGCTTGTAGATGAACTTTCTTTGGGTTATGCATGAATTGGCTAATCACACTAACTGCATATGTTATATCTGGTCGTGTGTGAGACAAATAAAGGAGTCTTCCTACAAGGCGTTGATATGTTGCCCTGTCTACCGCAACATCCTCCTCTGCTTTTCCAAGTTTGACATTTTGATCTATTGGAGTACTTGCTGGTTTGCATGCTGTCATGCCTGTTTCCTTGAGGAGATCCGTGACATACTTTTGTTGGGAGATAAAAATGCCTTGCTTAGAGTGAGCAACCTCAATCCCAAGAAAATATTTCAGCCTTCCTAATGCCTTGATCTCAAATTCCTTGCCCAAACAATGACTCAGGATTTGTTTTTCTTTGTCATCATCTCCTGTCATTATTATGTCATCAACATAAACCAAGAGAGCTGTGACTCCCCCTGAACTTGAGTGTTTAATGAACAATGTATGATCCCCTCGGCTTTGTTTATATCCCATAGCTATCATAACTCTAGCAAATCGTCCGAACCACGCACGTGGTGATTGTTTTAGACCATACAAGGCTTTCTTCAATTTACACACAGTTTGAGAATCCAAGTTTTTCCCATAACCTGGTGGGACCTCCATATAAATTTCTTCCTCTAGTTCTCCATGCAAAAATGCATTTTTTACATCGAATTGCTGTAATTCCCAACCATAGTTAGTTGCCAACGACAACAAAACTCTAACAGTATTCATTTTTGCAACTAGAGCAAAAGTTTCTAGATAATCAATTCCATAGCTTTGAGTATATCCTTTGGCCACTAACCTTGCTTTGTATCTTTCTATCGGTCCATCTGCTCTATACTTCATTGTATACACCCATTTACACCCTACAGGTTTCTTTCCCATTGGTAACTTTACCAACTCCCAAGTTCTGTTTTTCTCCAATGCCTCCATTTCCACATTCATAGCTTGTTTCCATTTCTCATTGGACAATGCCTCGAATAAGGTGGTAGGAATGGTAATGGTGTTTAAGCTAATAAGGAAGGATCGATGAGATGGTGAAAATTTCTTAAAAGACATAAAGTATGCAAAAAGATATAAAGGTCCTTTTGTGCACTCTCTTGTTCCTTTCCTAATAGCAATGGGAAGATCCTGGTCATCCTTACTCATATGAAATTCAGTTTCATTTTGCAATGTAGGATTAGACATTGTTACCTCATTCTCAGGACTTGGGTTGGACTCTTGGACCTGCAAAAATTCAAGAATGGTCATCTTCTTCCTTGTGAACACCTTGCCCTTGCCAAATCTTACATTCTCAAGTGCAGAATCTGTTTTTTCTTGAGGATTTTCAGACATAAGTTCAGGTTCATTTTCAACTATATGTTTAGGAAGATTTTCAGGCACACGGTTTGGTATAATGGGACAAGATGAATTGGATGGTTTACATATAGAGAGTAGCGATAGATCAAGTAAATCATTCTCATCCTTATTTTCTATTGTTAAATTCTCCCCTTGAAAATAAGGATGGGTGAAGTAAGACTCATATTCATTGAAAGTGACATCTATTGAGACATAGAACTTCCTTGATGGAGGATGGTAGCACTTGTACCCTTTTTGAGTTGAGGAATACCCCACAAAGACGCATTTTATTACCCTTGGATCTAATTTCCCTTTAGGTAGACAGTGTACATGAACAAATGATACACACCCAAATATCCTAGGAACAAGGTTATTTGTAGTTTGTAGGTCAGGGTAGAATGTGGAGAGTATCTCTATAGGACTTTTGAATCCCAAAACTCTAGACGACAAACGATTTATGAGATGGGTAGCAGTAAGAATTGCTACCCCCCAAAAATTTTTAGGCACATTGTTTTGAAATATAAAGGCTCGGGTTTTTTCAAGAAGGTGACCATTTTTCCTTTTAGCTACTCCATTTTGTTGTGGGGTATTGACACAAGATGATTCATGTACTATCCCTTCTTTTTGAAAATATGGAGTTAGGGTTTGATTGAAATATTCTCTAGCATTATCTGACCTAAACCTTTTGATATTGACTTCAAATTGATTTTTAACCATGGAGCAAAAATTTGGGAGAACAGTAATAACATCTGATTTATGCTTGAGTAAAAAAGTCCAAGTAACACGAGTACAGTCATCAATAAATGAAACAAACCATCTTGCCCCAGAAATATTAGAAATAGACGTAGGACCCCAAATATCACTGTGAACAAGATAGAAAGGAACAGAACTCTTTTTGTTACTGGCTAGAATTGGTATACGCTTGTGTTTAGCAAGTTCACATACCTCATAATGAAAGTTTTCAACATTTAGATTTTTAAATAAAGAAGGAAATAGAATTTCAATAACTCTAAAAGATGGATGTCCAAGTCGGCGATGATAAAGCCAAACTTTCTCTTTATTGGATGAAAGATTTTCTGACATAAAAGAATGGGATAATCTGCCCATAGTAATGTTTAATTAACTTGATGCTTCAAGGTAGTAGAGACCATACCGTTCTTTAGCATGTCCAATCATCTTCCCCGAATCCTTGTCCTGAAATTCACAATAGTTGTCATGAAAAACCACATTGCAATGTAAATCTTGAGTAAGTTTTTGTATAGAAATCAGATTTATGGACAGTTTAGGGACATGGAGGACATTTTTTAGGATCAGTGATGAACCTATTTTAACATTCCCTACACCTGCTACAGTGGTCACAGAACCGTTTGTTGTGGCTATTTTTCTACTGCTTGGACATGGGGAATACGTGGAAAAAATATTTGGTAAGTGAGTCATATGGTCAGTAACTCCTGAGTCCATGACCCAAGAGTTGGCAAAGGTTGTACTCGAAACATTTAACCTAATGGAGAATGGAAACTCACCTAAATATGCCAAAGAACAGGTACCTGAGGGTTTTTCAAGGCTGTTGATAAGTGATCCTGTCCTCTCGATCACTTCTTGGTTAGGACTGCCTATCTCCTTTGGTGTTGATTCACTTAGTTATACTGTAGCAACGTGAGCCTACCTATAGTTCCTTGGTTGTTCTCCTTTCTGTCCCCATTCTCGACTGGGAGGCTTTCCATGAAGCTTCCAACACCTTTCACGAGTATGGCGTGCCTTATTACAATAGGTGCACCACAAGCTGTCACGGTTTTGAGCTTTTGGTTGGTTAAGCTGTCCACTTCCAAAATATGGTGCCCTTTCCATATTTGTGACTAATTTGTTGTCACCCCTAGCTATCATGACTGAGTTATCCATCATTTGTGATTTTAGCATCAGACCTCTTCTACTTTCCTCGCTTCGGATTATTGCCACCACCTCATTAAAACATGGAACTTTCGACTTGCCATTAAAACATGGAACTTCCGACTTGCCAAGAATTTGGACCCTTACTTGATCAAATTCAGGGTTAAGACCAACGAGGAACTCATAGACCCTGTCTTGCTCAATGAATGCCTTTAGAACTATGCATCATCTAGATATTTGGTTTTTATCACCCTATAATGATCTAGCTCTTGCCACAAGGATTTCAATTGATTGGCATATTCAGTGACTGTTTTATTTCCTTGTTTTGCTATCATTGTCTTTACTTTGACATCATATACTTGAGCTGAATCTCTAGCTTTAGAATAGGTTTGTTGAATTGCGTCTCAAATATCCTTGGCAGTGGTTAAGAACATGCATGTGTCACTAATTTCAGGGATCATAGAACTCCATAGCCATGCCATAATCATGGATTCTTCTTCATCCCATGCCTCAAAACCCAGATCTCCTGGCTTAGGTCCTGTACCCATAAGATGACTGATCTTCCCTCTTCCTTTCAGCACTGTCCGAACAAGTTGGGACCACTTAAGATAATTTTTTCCATCCAACCTATATGCAGCTTGGATACTTTGTAGTTCTCCAATTTGTTGAGATCGAACCCCCTCTGATTGGGTTGTAGAAATTGTCTCTGCAACCTCATACATCTTTTATGGAAAAAAAAAAAACAATTCTAGGCAATTAAGGCCTTCCACGTGAAGTAGAGATCACCAGCAATAAAGGCTAGCAATCTGTTTTGATGTCTTGAGAAAAAGAAAACAGAAGGAAGAAGACGACGAAGAACAAAGGTTCTGATACCATGTTAGAAATTGAAAGAGTAATAATTCTTCTTATTTTGAATAATACATTAGACAATAGCTTTATAGATGCTAAACCTAGTAAAAAAGGAAATTGATAAAAAAGTAAAAATAAATCAAATCTCATAACTTATGAGGACTTTAAAAAACTTACCTAAATTAGTTTATTTCTAAAAATATATTCTAAAAATAGCTAACTATACACAATATAAGCCACTAATCATGTTTTCCTACAATTGACATCATGAGACATGGTTTATTACAGAAGAAATACGAAGGTAAATTCCTAATTTTCAAGCACAATGTCCAAAGTCCCACTAAAAGATGATAGTCATCATCATCCCTGGGCTCTAATTCACAACCAATATCAACTGGTAGCGTTTTGGCATATTTGCCAAACAAACTTAGTTGGAGCAGGACAAAGCCACCAATGCTGATTAGCTATGGATCATGGCATCCAGAAATCATAAGCAGACTTTATTTTTGGAGTGAAACCACTCAATCAATTCACTACTCAAAAATAAATGCCATGTTTACTTCATATGAAAGTCCAAATCATATTTTAGTCATTTATTTTTGTTAAATGGCTTACATTTTTTTAATAAATTTAGCATGAATGCAAAGTCTAAGTAGAGGATTTAAACAAAATAATGTAAGACAAGTATACGTACTGTCACATAACCTATGCCAGAACCCATCTTCACTGCCTTGTCTGGATGGTAGGTAAAGACATTGTCAAGGACATAAAATTGATCATCAGCCGACAGTGGATCCCCATCATTATAACTTCAAGAAGAGAATCTTTGTCAGGAAATTTAAAACTGTAAATATATGTAGCAAAAGCTATAAAAACACTAGATATCTTATCCATTAAGTAAATTTCTCCAGCAAGCTAGAAACCATGTTGCACCAAGTGATCACTAACTCAAATATAAAAATCCACGCAGATAGAACATAGGAATGTACCCAGACTGATGGATGATTCTCCTGATTGACTGCATCATATGTTCAACATCAGATAGAATGGCCTGCTCTTCAGAAGTAAACACATCCAGCTGCTGCCTAGTCATTGTGTACAATCCACTGGCCCCCGAATCATCATTGCCAATCCCTGGTGATTTAATAGGGGGGCTTTTCCTGCTTTTAAAATCTCCACTCCTTGGCGCCCAGCCCCCCTTGGATTTTGAGGAAGTTCCCCGGGGTGTTGAAGCTGGCCAAGGTGAGCTTGATCGATCCTAAGAGGTCTTGTTGTCCCAAGCAGATGGTTGTATCCATTGGTTCCAAGGAGCGACCTCATCATTACTTGATCCTAGGATAACATCTTTTGCCTGTTTTTTTGCCCCCCAATTAAACCAGGTATCTGAGGTAAATGTCGGTTCCTCATTCCCCCAGGCAGGACCAGTGTCCAACTTTTTTGCTTCTTTACCATTTCTTCCCCAGTCAGAATCAAACACTCGCTCCACTTTCTTTGCTCCGCACCCAGTAGCCCTATTCCACCATGCAGCCCCATTATTCCCCTTTTCTGTCTCTTTACCTTTGTTTCCCCAGTCAGCACCATCATTCCATTTACTGGACCTAACAAATTCCTCTTCCTCTTCTACTTTGTCTTTTCCCCAACTAGACCATGTGTTTGGCTGTGAAGCCTTTTCCCAACTAGACTTGGCAGGTTCATCATTGGAGAAATTATGAAGTTCAATGCTATCTTCAAAGATAGGCTTTTCTGAATCAGGGTTGTGCTCTGGAGACAGGTTCCAATCATCCTCAAGCATGAGGTCATCAACTTCACCGCCTAAACAAGCAGCAATGGACTCTCCATCTATGGCAGTTTTCACCATGTTCAGGAAGTCATATACGTCTATGCTACCTTCTTGATCAAAAGAAGCCTGCAAAAGAAAGCTGGTGATGTTGGAATTTTTGTAGTGTACAAAAATTTCTACAAGCTGCACCATGGTTGAGCTCTTAAAGACGTTCAATACTTTCAAGGGACTGGCTCATTTAGAAAATTATTGTCATTGACTTTTTCAATTCATCTGAAAAAGTTGTTTTGTTGTCTCATTAAGCAAATTAACATTCAAGGAAAAGGTTATCATTTGAAGGAAAACCTGCATCTTTGTATCCCACAGGACATCAAAGTGTGATCCTGTACCAACTGCCACGTGTTCTCCCCAAGAACAAGCAGCAACTGTGCTTTGCAAGGAATCAACATGACGCTTCTCTGCAGCCCTCTCAAAACATCTCTTGGGTGTCTGAATACAGACAAGGAAGTCTCACTAGCAAATTGATAGAGATTAATTTTCAGTGTTTTCAAGCACAAGAGCACTTACAAAAAGTATTGCCTCAGTAAATGGCACTTAAATGTCCAAAGAGCGAGACAATGCTTTGTAACCACCAGAATTGAAGCCAATTAAATCTCCAGTGCATGTCATGCTGTTTCCCAAAAGAATGAGGTGCTCCTTGAGGACACCTTTTGCCACCATTGTCACTGATGTAGAGAGCCGCTGCAAAAGTGACATCTCTCAATTAGGCCTAACAGAAATGAACCCTCAAGGAGATAATAAAATTAGGGAATTATGCATACTGTAATCCAAGATTAAAGTATATTTATTAACAGAGGATGGTACACTAAATACAGAAAAAGGCAAATAAATTACCTGCACTGCTTGTTCAAAAGCACAAGAAATCCCCAGCAATTCCTGAACTTGTTTAATTGCGTAAGGAATTAAACGTCTGGTATCAATTAAATGAAAAACAGGGAGGCAAGCATCAACTACAGTTCTCCACGCATCACCACTTTGTTTAAGTGCTGATTTTTGAACTATAATATCTAAAGCCAATTCCCCTTTCTCATGTGACCATGGCGTTGTATCTGGGCTAACCCATATTATATTTGCTGATGAAATTCGAGGGTCACCTGTCCATTAGATAGCTATACAAACTTAGCAAAAAGCATCATATATCCCACTGCCAACAGATGTATTGAAGAGAGTAAAAAGAGACAAGTTGTCTCGTTAAAGCCTAACTAGAGCTAAATAATAGATCAAAGGAAAGAGAAATGAAAATGAAAATGGCCAGATAAAAAAGTCAAGCATAAACTAAAACAAAGTTAGAATATTATGTTAGAACTTTTCTAGAATTTTTCTTTATGAAATTCCTATTTCTATAATGCAGGATCTTTCTTTATGCGAATACTAGCAATAAAACTGTAATGAAATCAACATACCGTTGTCCATTATGCTGATGTCCCATAGCGGAGATGAGAATCCTCTTTCCGTTCGTTCCTGAACGCTTCTCTCTTTTCTCCTACTCTTCCCTTTCTTTTCTTTACGTTTTCTCTCTGATGATTAAGAGTCCAGAAAAGGTCCGTAATAGCATATATATATATATATATATATATATATACACATTATTCCTTTCCTGTAACCATTACCTTTTCAGAAAAATCCTCCTCTTTTGTAACGGTTATCTTAAATAGGAAGATACTTCTCTTCCTGTAACATTTATCCTTAATAGGGAGAGTGGAGGGATTTTAAACCCAATGACCCAAATTACCGTTATACTTAACCGACTATCATATTAGGCCTTTTATTTTGGGTCATACTTTAAATAACATGGACCACTCATGTTAATTAATTTAACAATCTCCCACTTGGCCCATGTTATGATTTGATGAATCAATAACAAATAAGTGCGCACAATCCTTAAAATCATCAAATCACAATACAATATTGAATTAAAATGATTGGATCATAGCAGTCACACATCTTTTAGCGACATGATTCCTTCCATGTATCACATAATCATCATAATTCATAATAACTTTACTGAGGAACATTGAAACTTTAAATTGTCATTTCCATATATGCTGTTAGTTATCTCATAAATTATAATTGTATACAACTAAACAGAGATAACAAAGCATAAGCAAAACCATAACCTTAATTGAATTCACGAGTGTCATAATGATATGAGTATCCTAAAATATTGGCTTTCAAGAGAATGAGGACTTGTCCATAATGCCCATCCGTTCAACATGTCCAGTAAATGTTTTCGGTGGCAAACCTTTAGTTAATAGGTCCGCTATCATCAATTCAGTACCAATATGTTCAATAGACACTCTATGGTTTTGCACTTCTTCCTTAACAGATAGATATTTCAAATCCATACGTTTTGCACCTTTAGAATACCTATCATTCTTAAAGAAGAAAACTACTGCAGGATTATCACTGTAAATTCTTAACGGCTTTTCTATACTGTCGACCAAACAAAGTCTTAAGATAAAATTCCGCAACCATAATGCATGAATAGTAGCCTCAAAGCATGCTACAAATTCAGCCTCCATAATGGAAGTAGCAATGACAGACTGCTTCCCACTTTTCCATGAAACTGCTCTTCCATCTAGCAGAAACATGTAACCAAATGTAGATTTCCTCAAGTCTACACATCTATCATAATCTGAATCCAAGTAGCCTACTACTTCAAGATGACTTGATCTTTTATAAGTAAGCATATAATCCTTGGTGCCTTGTAAGTACCTAAATACTTTCTTTCCAGCTTTCCAATGATCTATTCCAGGATTACTTTGATATCGGCCTAACATTCCTTCAGCGAAACTAATGTCTGGTCGAGTACATGTTTGTGCATACATCAGGCTTCCAACCAGCGATGCATAGGGAATTGATTCCATCGCTTTTCGTTCCAAATCATTCTTTGGACATTGCAATTCACTGAACTTGTCCCCTTTCTGAATTGGAACTATTCCTGTTGAGCAATTTTCCATTCTAAATCTCTCTAATACTTTATCGATATAGCCTTTCTAAGATAATCCCAATAATCCTTGTGATCTATCACGGAATATCTCTATTCCTATCACATAGGATGCCTCATTCATATCTTTCATTTCAAAAGTATCAGAGAGAAATTTCTTTATATCATGTAACAAACCTATGTCATTAGCAGCCAAAAGAATATTATCGGCATATAGGACTAATATAATGAACTTGCTCCCACTGACCTTCATATAGATACAACGATCAACGATGTTCTCTACAAAACCGTATGACGTAATGGTATTATTGAACTTAATATACCATTGTCGGGAGGCTTGTTTCAGTCCATATATCGATTTCTTTAATTTACACACCAAATTTTCTTGCCCGGTGGTGATGAAACCTTCAGGTTGGTCCATATACACTTCCTATTCTAAGTCACCATTTAGAAAGACGGTCTTTACATCCATTTGGTGAAGCTCTAGATCATTATGAGCCACTAAAGCCATAATAATTCTTAAGAAGTCTTTCTTAGAGATTGGAGAGAAAGTCTCCTTATAGTCAATACCATCCCTTTGAGTGAAACCTTTGGCAACAAGTCTGGCCTTATACCTTTAGATGTTACCTTTCGAGTTTCGCTTGGTCTTGAAGACCTACTTACAGCCAACTCGTTTTGATCCTTTAGGTAACTCTACTAGTTCCTAGACTTGGTTTACATCCATCGATTTCATCTCTTCCTTCATGACATTGAACCACCTTTCAGAATCATTACATTCCATAGCTTGTTTAAATGAGATTGGATCTTTATCAATGCTCAATTCCGATTCATGTTCAAGTGAGTAAACCACATAATCATTCGAAACAGCTGGCCTTTTCTGTCTTGTAGACCTCCGTAATGTCATTTCTTGTGGTATCACTTGTTCATTTGTAAATTGAACATTATCACTTGGTTCATCTCTTATGTGTTCACTTTGCGTGTTTCGAGTATTAATTTGTTGTCCTTGCATGTCACGTGATTGTGATGCAATATAAGGAACAACAATTTGAGTAGAAACACTGGGTGTGGGGATACCAACCTGAGTAAGAGTACTCACTGTGGATCTTTCATTTTGTAATTCTTTAATATCCACCTTTCGTGATTCCCCACTCCCACTGAACTGACCACTTTCAATGAACTGAGTATTACCACACTCAACTATTTTAGTACTATGGTTAAGACAATAGAACCTGTACCCTTTCAACTTTTCAGGATAGCCAATGAAATAACCACTTATGGTTCTTGCATCAAGCTTTCCTTCATGTGGATTATATATCCTTACTTCTGCTGAACAACTCCAAACATGGAGGTGTCTCAAACTGGGTTTCCTTCCTATCCATAACTCGTAAGGAGTTTTGGGGATAGCCTTACTAGGAATCCTGTTCAGTAGATATGCAGCAGTCCTTAATGCATGCATCCACAAGGATAAAGGTACAGTACTATAATTCAACATGCTCCTAACCATATCTATAAGTGTGCGATTCCGCCTTTCCGCTATATCATTCTGTTGTGGTGTACTAGGCATTGTATACAGTGTACATATGTCTCGACTTTCAAGAAGTTTCCCAAATGGACTAGGACATTGTCCACTTTCATTGAATTTTCCATAATATTCACCACCCCTGTCTGACTTAATCACTTTTACTTTTCTATCTAACTGCCTTTCCACTTCATTAATAAACACCTCTAGGATGTTTACTGACTGGGACTTTTCATGCAGTAGATACAAGTAACAATATCATGAGTAGTCATCTATAAAGGTGATGAAATATTTCTCACTACCCCATGTTAGGATATCAAACGGGCCATAAATATCATTGTGTATCAATTCTAAAGGCTCACTACTTCTTATGGTTGGGTTCTTTGATGTATGTCTTGTTTGTTTCCCTTTTATGCAATCGACACATACATCCCAATCAGTAAAATCCAATTAAGGCAGGACATCACTTTTCACCAACCTCAATATCCTTTCTTTGGATATATAACCCAATTTTTGATGCCATAAGAAAGCAGAACTATCATCATGCACATTACGTTTGTTACCTATACTATGCTCAACAAGGAATATGGAATCAGCATACATAGCATCAAGATTAAAACGGTACAAATCATCAATCAAAGTACCAGATCTATAATAGTACGAATGTCTATACAATGAAAATGCACCATTTCCAATCTTAAGGTTAAATCCTTCTTCATCCAACTTTGCAACAGAAACTAAATTTCTAACACATTCAGGAACATAGAGACACTTTTCTAGATCCAAATGACACTTAGTGTTCAAGATCAATCTGTACGTCCCAATTCCTTCTATTTGTGCCTTCATTCTGTTTCCCATATAGAGGAACTTCTTAGTTCCTATTATGGGCTGGATTGAAAGGAATCCTTGCATAATATGTGACACATAAATAGTAGCTCCAGAGTCTAACCACCAAGTATTATTGGGCACTTTCTTGAAGTGACCCATCTTTTCGCAGAAAAAGCATTTCTGATCCTTTTGGATCTGACCTCCAATGACTTTTATAGAGACTTTATCCTTCTTCTTATTTTCCTTATGTGGTTTAGACTTACTACCACTAGCATCATTACGAACAGTGAGATGAATAGAGTGATCCATCATCTTCTTTAATCTCTATTCCTCCTGAACTAACATGGCCTTAATTTCCTGAAAGTTCCATTTTTTCTTTAATAGTGTTATAATTCACTTAGAACTGGCCAAATTCAGGAGGCAGTGAGTTTATGATGAATTGAACCAAAAAGGATTCACTCACATCCATACCCATTGTTTTCAACCTTGCTGCTAAATTAGCCATACTAGTCACATGATCATAAATGGGTTGTGACCAATCAAATTTCTTGGTCATCAGTTCACTCATTGGGGTTCCTACGATGGATTTATCAGTTATATCTGATTGAGAGTATTCCTTAATTCTCATCAGAAATTCCCTCACATTTTTCGTCCTAGGCATCGATGGCTTTACATTTTCAGCTATCGACATCCGCATCAAATTCAAACTCAGCCTATTGGACCGTACCCAAGCCTCATAAAAAGACTTATCAGATTCTATACTGGTCCCTGTAATGGCTGCATGCTTTTCATCTAAAATGACTGCTAAGTCTAAGCCCAATATACCTAAATGAAACTGAATATGCTCAAACCATTTTGCATAGTTCAGCCCATTAAATTTGATCATCGAATTACCTAATGCGAATACATTACTGGAAGCTGCAAACATAATCCAATTTATACTTTAATGCTTTGAGTAAACCTAAATGGATTCAGATACACTACAAACTTTAATCATGTATTTAAGTTCACCTTTGGGTAATCCTCAAATACATAACTCTAATCAATAATGATGCTAATTTAAATATATACTTTAATAGATTAATTAATCATACTAGAGTTAACATGAATGTCATCTTTGGATATACAATCACGTTTACCCAGTATATCAATTAATCCCTTTTAGTGTCATTAATTACAAGCAATGATCTATCTTTGGATGATCTCCTATCTTCATAATTAATAACCACAATTGTTCATTTCAAAACATTTTATTAGTATCAAAAAAATAAACAATTAAAATTCACAATCAACTGTTCAAATCCTTTCAAAGTCAGACTACTTTGGTGACTAACAAGCTTTCAATATTTGAATCATATTGATGTGATCTCAATAAACTTTTAAAAAATCTCCAATTATGAAAATTTAAATTATCCTTTACTTGGGAGTCAACACTGTCCGCGTCGGCGTACTGTTCTAGTAACCGGCCCTTTATGTGGTGTCCGTTCGGAACACCCCTTTCTGCCGTTAGCACGGCTGCCTCTAGCCGAAGGACCCACGGTGGCAGCACCCCCGCCTTGCTGCCTCCGGCCGAGCGACATAGGCAGCACCACCATACTGCTGCCTCCGGCCGAGCGACCCACGGTGGTAGCACCACCGTACTGCGGGTGTCGCCTGCTTGCTGCCTACGGGCGTTGCCCCTGCTCGACCACCGGCGCAGAGTCCAGCGATCGGTGCACATCCCTTACAGGCAAGCCCGGCGTCGCAGTCCAAACCTATACCCGACCTGGTCATTTGAAGGGGTCTCCGTCGGCAACTAACCCCCGTGCATTGGTTCTCCCCGACGTTGCCTCTGACGGACGAACGTGGGGACGAACCAACCTGTTCGGTTCGGATCTGCGAAGCTAAGCCCGATCGAAGCCGCTTGCCGGGATATCCGTCGGTAGCCATCCATACCCGGAGCCTCAACCTCGCCGGGAGACCGTTCCTTCATAACTGATCGATTCGGCTCTCCCACCGACAACGAAAACACAGCCTTCATCGAAGCCGATCCGCCATACCCAGATCCGTTCGGGTCCGGCGGCGTACAGTCCTCGTGCCAACTTTCCTTTTTCCTTTCGATGCCAGCCGTTTTGCCAGTGCTGACTTTCCATGGCCGACGTTTTCCCTTTCAACGCCAGCCGTTCTGTTATGCGCAGTAAATAGGAAAAGAAACCAATTGTGCCCCGTTCACAAATAAGAAATTAAAATACTGTACGACACAAATAAATAAAAGAAAACAAATTGCAGTATTCATAGACCCGCTCTGATACCAATTGTTAGAACTTTTCTAGAATTTCTCTTTATGAAATTCTTATTTCTATAATGCAGGATTTTTCTTTATGCAAATACTAGCAATAAAACTATAATGAAATCAACATACCGTTGTCCATTATGCTGATGTCCCGTAGCGGAGATGAGAATCCTCTTTCTGTTCGTTCCTAAACGCTTCTCTCTTTTCTCCTACTCTTCCCTTTCTTTTCTTTACGTTTTCTCTCTGATGGTTAAGAGTCCAGGAAAGGTCCATAATAGCATATATATATATATATATATATATATATATATATATATACATTATTCCTTTCCTGTAACCATTACCTTTTCAGGAAAATCCTCCTCTTCTGTAATGGTTATCTTAAATAGGAAGATACTTCTCTTCCTGTAACATTTATCCTTAATAGGGAGAGTGGAGGGATTTTAAACCCGATGACCCAAATTACCGTTATACCTAACCGACCATCATATTAGGCCTTTTATTTTGGGTCATACTTTAAATAACATGGGCCACTCATGTTAATTTAACATATTAACCAGAAAATACTAATCCTTACGGGCAGGACTGAAATCAGGAGCACTTAGACCATTATCATCACTACTTAGGAACAAGGAGAAACTTGCATTTCATTCATATTAAATAGTACTTAATTGCACCAAAGGCAAAACAGCTACTCAATAGATATGAATGTGACATACCACATAAAATGACAGACTTGCATTCAAAAAGTAAAGCAATAAAAAGGAAACAATATCTATCAGATTGATTTCTCAAATTAACCAGAGATAGGTAAGTTGAAGCCGATTCTTAACAAGATTGTTGTTTTAAAGTAATATGTAAAGATGTTCCATATTTGAAGAACCATCATGATATGCCATATAATTTATAAACAGTTCACACACTGGGCTAAAAAAGAAAACAAACACTTGAGCAGATATCATGTTGCTAGAAATTAGACAAATCCATGTAAAAGAACTTTAACCAACATCCAATGAGACACAAGAGAGAAGGCTTCCATATGCAAGCATCAGTTGTTCCTTTGGTTACTGATATTACACAATATGTAGAGCATGCAAGCAGACCCACGAGTTTGGGATATTAATAAAAACAGGCAGTGCTATTGGTTTTCATTTTGCATTAGATCACAGGTATTCTCTAAAAAAAATGACAATCACGTCCATGTTATGTTCCACAAAAAGGAAAAAGGAATGCTATGGATCCAATATAACAAGCTGATATTTATTCTGGAATATTTCCTCTTATCCAAAGTACAATCAAAATAAACATTTCAGTCAAGGAGATACAAATGAGAACAACTTAGTCAAGGACAAGTTAACAACCCCCCCCAACCAAAGACGCCTATTTATACATGGAAGAGTAAAGCAAAGGCAAGATTAGTGAAAAGCAAATATCATTAAATGCAAAACAACTATTTTTGATCGACCAAGTTGCAAATTATATTTTTGATCGACCATAAATCTTCTCCCTGGGTTTGTTTTTTTTCTAAAGTTAAGTTGTATAATTATAATAATCGTATAGAACATGTGAGGCAATAAATATGATGACCTATTGATGAGTAAAAAATTAAAAATATATATATAATTACCTATGCATAATTCTTGGTATATAATAGAAATCATTCCCTCGTAACTACACTATTAATTTTATATGACAAGACTTACCTTGTTTTGTCAATATGTTGACAAACTGCTTGTATTTTTTAAATTAAAAAATATAAGAAACTTGACCATTAATTCTAATGATGACTTAATGGTGATCATTAGTTCTAAGGAAATTCCCTAAATTGTATTTAAATTAGTACTTTGTCATGTATTTGACCATATTTAACAATCAAACAACTTGTTATCTAAAAAATTAACAAAATATAATGAAATTGAAAGATTTAAGATTAATATAAAAAATACAAAATATTTATAATTACATTGAAAAAATTTGTAAAGATTTAAGACTTCCAAAAGGCTTATTCCAATTTTTTTGTATTTGATGAAAACAAACAACCTTTTCAACTAAGAATGTCATAGAGATTGATGGAATAGTAAAGAAAACAATCAGTAAAAGACAAATAAAGGAACAAGTTTGACAAAATCAACAGAGAATATTAATGAAAAGAGATAGAGCAAATAATGAAATGTATCCTTGTTGCTGTTGTTTGTTGCACCTTTTTTTTTTCTTGAAACCATCTTCACAAGTAATGAAGGAATCTATAACTATACTCAGCACAATATTGGCATCTTTATAGTGCTCGGCCCTATAGTTTTTTGGGGCTTTTATGAGAGTTGGGATAGCATTGGAATAAAGCTCTAGGCAGTCATTTAAGAATGCCTTTATATATAGGTCTAAATTCTTGTTCTTCAATAACTTGTTGACATAGTGCCTTGTGTTTCCCACATTGTGTTTGACCAATTTGATTGAGATTATACTGAGCTTGCAAAGATTAGCACACCTACTACTTAAAGCTGATTAGAGAGAAGTTACATAGAAGTTATAGCCAACATTTCGATCATTTTGTGCACATTTCTTGCAAGTTTCATGGATTAGGTTGTTTGCTACAATGGCATGGAAAGTGAAGATAAAGAAGAGAAAAATGAGAATGGAGAAGTAAGAGAAGTTAGGCTTTGTTTTCTTCTTTGGTAGGGATTGGCCCCAGAAAGAGTTATTTATAATGATTTGGAATGTATTTTATTATTATGTGAGATATGTGAAAAAAAAAAAAGATTTAGACTTTTATAAATTTTTATAATTAGATTTTAATTATTTTTATACTTTTATTTAATTATATTTTTAAAATTTTATTTTAAATTCTTTTTTAAATATAAAGTGAGCAACATGTTAATATTTTTATTTGATCAATATATAATTTTGACAATTTAACTACTTTATATCAGAAAAAAGATGAATTTAAAACATATTTAAAAAGTAAAAAATTTAAAAATAAAAAAATACAATTGTAAAACTTTATAAAACTTTAAAACTTTAAGATTAATTTTTTATATATTATATTATATTATATTATATATATTGCAGCTTGGATAATTCCTGTAAGCAATTTGGACATATGCTTAGACAATGTGTAAGGAGGAATGTTGGCATAATTCTCACATTGTAAATTGATACATTTTTACATATGTACATAAACACATTATAATGCTTAAAAATATGAAAATTTTCTATATTTTTTTCTCTATATATTTAGAGGGTGTAAGTAATCAAGATTATGCATATAAACATATATATATATATATATATATATACTCACGAAATTGATATTTTTAATATTTTACTTAAAAGTAATTTAATAAATAAACAATTAGATTTTGACTTAATAATATATTATCTTTTATCTATTAAAAAATTCATTAAATTGTAAAGTAACCCTTATTTTTCCCCATAAATCTCTTACTTTTTCTCCTCTCAAGAATTTGACCTTGTGACTAGTATCTAACATAATTAATAGCTAATAACTAAAAGTTAGTAATTCATAACTCAAAGTTAATAGTTGATGAAGAAGTATATAGCTTGTCGAAAATAATGAAAAGTAGGCAATCGACTTTAGTTGGTAGAATTAACGCAAAACTTACGACAGAGAATGTTTGAGGCTTTATGCCTCCAAAAACTATAGCACAAACATCCCTTACCTTTCCTAAAGATCCAAAAAAAGAAACAAAAAATGGAATTAGTTGACCTTTTAACAATTGTTGAGCTTTCACCAACAACGACACTACAATTTAATCTAATGAAAAACTGGACACTCATCTTTGTTGTCAGTCAAATATTATAATACCAAATTAGTATTAAATTGATTACATCAAATATTGTGTTGATGTTAATCAAATATTATATTATCAAATTAATATTGTATCAAATATTAGGTTCATTGTGTCAAATATTATATTACCAAAGATAAAATTGAATATTTTGTTAAATATTTGTACATAATTACTTTCTTTTTACTCTTGTGTATATAGCTTTATAAATAGAACTTTCACTTTTACATCGAAACATACAAAGCAATACAAAATTTTAATTTTTTCTAATTTATTTTCTCATCATTCTTTTGACACTATTTTGGCTATCGTAAGTCCTACATCTTTTCATCCTTCAAAGAAAGGCAATTATAATTATTGCAAACAACTCTACCAGCAGTTAGCTAAATGTCCAATCAAGCCACCAAAAAGGATTTTAAACAAAGGTTTGGACAACAACGATGCTAGTCTTCCTCTGTCATAGCTATAGCCATTAAAGATTACATACCTACATTATTTTCTAAGTTTGATCTTACTACTCTTCTTGATCAAGTTGACTTAGATACTCTAAAATAGGCACTTCTTTCTTCCCACTTTGGTAATCTTAA
Source organism: Ceriops tagal (assembly GCA_021533255.1). Lineage (NCBI taxonomy): Eukaryota > Viridiplantae > Streptophyta > Magnoliopsida > Malpighiales > Rhizophoraceae > Ceriops > Ceriops tagal. Next base: position 10,985,052 of record CM038602.1, read on the forward strand.
AACCTTTACTTTGTTTGTCACACTAAATATTAATTTGTCTAGGTATTTTAACTTTGCTTGTTGTAATCATATAAGTTCTATGTCATCATTGTTTAAAACAAAACAATTAGTTTCACATGCATCCATTATACACAATGCTAACCATTCCTCTGTGTCTGTTAGTTATGTTGGTACTGTGTCTACATATAATCTTACATTACCAAATACCTTTTTAGTACCAAAATTGTCACTCAATCTAATTTCTATTGGTTAAATGTGTGATCTTGGTCTTGATGTTTATTTCTCAAGTCATGGTTGTTTTGTACAAAATTCAAAGATGGGAAAGATCCTTGGGATAAGGTGTAAAGAGGGTCGATTGTTTAAGCTCACTTCCCTTCATCTCCCATCAAGTCAATATGTTTGTGGTGCAACTATTACATTTGAAACATAACATTCTCATCTTAGTCATGTTTCCCCTCAACAATTAAATCATTTAATTACTAAAGGCTTATTAGAATCTATTAAACAAGAACAAATTGATTGCTTATCTTGTTAGTTGGCTAAACATTATGATTTGTGATTTAATGATAGTAATTCTGAATCATATGCTTCCTTTGATTTGATTCACTTTGATGTTTGGGGTCCTTTTTCTATTTCCACTATAGGAGGTTCAAAATATTTTGTTATCTTTGTTGATGATTTTTCTTGATATACTTAAATTTGCTTGATGCCTAAAAAATTTGACTTGCAAAATATATATTCATAATTTTCTTAAATGGTAAAAACTCAATTTTCTAAAACAATCAAGATTTGTAGAATAAACAATGTCATCGAATATAAGGATACATCATTTCTTTCTCTTTTATCTCTAAAGTTCCTAACTTCTCCCTAAGATCTACTAGTTTGTGATACTGAGAGGGGGGTGAATCAGTATCACCACAATTCGCAATTCGCAGGTAAGTGAACAACTTCAACCTCTTCTTAAAAGCGAACTCTTTCTCAGATTCAACTAAGGTAGATCTATTGCTACCTACTAATCACAATAGTTCTCAAAGTCACCTTTCAGACACCTTGCCTAATAGACAATACGGATGTTCTTATTTAGGTCTTTGTTAGGTTATGGGTTGGCTGATACTTTAGTTGCGTTCATAACTCAATTCAAAACACAGAATGTAAAGCAAATTAAGGACACACGAGATTTACGTGGTTCCGTCAACGTGACGTACATCCACGGTGGTAGGGACTCTCCCTCTACTGAGACTATTCACTATACTTGTGAATACAGGTTACAATGGATGTCTTTAATTCTTTGCTCTTTTCACTATTGTAATTACTAAGCAAGTACAATACAAAGAGTGTCACTTACTGTGTCTACCCTTCTTCTAACTTATCTTGCCTCTGTTGAATTGAAAGACTGCTCTACTACTACTTAGAAGTTCACCGCAATGCTCTCTAACCTCTCTTGAAGAAGTCTGGAAATACGTTGAGTTCAATGCTTCGCTGAATTCCTTCTCTAGGTTGTCTCACACAATTCCTGCTTTTACCGTCTTATGGTCTCACCCGTCTCCTGTTTCACAGTCTCACTATTTCACGTTTCTGGTGTGCCGTTTCACGTCTCACGGCCTACCCCACGCTTCCAATCTGTCACGCATGTTCTGATCTCACGCCGACGTAGTCCACGCCCCACGACTCACCTGTGCGTTTCTCTCTCACCATCCAGCCAGATTTCTCTCTCCTACCGCTAGATTTCTCTCTCTTTCTGTCGGATTTCTCTCTCTTCGCCGGATTTCATTTTTCCATTCATCGTCAGGTTTCTCTCTTTTCTTGCCGGTCTGCTCCGATTTGGCCGTCGAGTTTCTCTCTCTTCCCGATCTAGTCGTATAGGTCTTTGTCGTCCAGCCGTGTCGGGTTTCTCACTCCGATGGTCTGGTTTTTCACTCTCTCGTCACCTTCCTCAGCCGCCTTTCGGCCGTCTTACGTTCAACATTCAGCCCCCCTTCGGCCGCCTCCTTCTCTCTCAACGTATTTGCCGATTTTGCTCGATTTTTCAACCGTCGATGGTTGCGTTTTCTTCTCCTTCCTGTCGACGACTGCGCAATTGTTTCGGTCGTCCACCTATGTTCTTCGTTCAGCCCAGCCGTCGACCGTCTCTCTCCTTCCCGTCGACGGCTACCGTTTTCTCTCTCTCTTCCAAGTGTTTGACGGTTTCTCTCTCTAGGTTTTGCCCTGCCGGATACACTGTTCAATTTCTGACAATACTGTTCAATTTCCGACGATACTGTTCAATTCCAACAAAACTGTTCACTATGGCTACTCTTTTTTTTTTTGCAGCTGATGTTCTTCTGTGTAGGGTTTAGTGTTCTCTTTGATCGGTTGTCTAGGTTTTGCTGAATACTCAATATTACCGACACCCTGTTCTTTGTCTTCCAAGACCTTTATATATCTCTTCCATGAAACCCTAATAGGACGTACGTGGCGGATTTACGTTCTTGCCCTTATGCAACAGATTTACGTTCTTGCCCTTCTATGTGGATTTACCTTCTTACCCTTCCATGTGGCTTTACTTTCTTGCACACTTAAACCTAGTTGACAACAATTACAACCCATACAAGGCTGTGGGAACAACAATCTCAATATAGCACAGTGTTTGGTCATTCATGTCCTAATACATCCTAACAAAATAGGAAAGCTGAGAGAAAACACAGACATATCCTTAACACAATCAAAGCCTTACTTATCTTTTCCTCCTGTCTTGAGCATTATTGGGGAGAAGTAGCTTTTACAGTTGTTTATACAATTAATCATGTTTCCTTTGCCATTATAGGTAAAAAAAAAAAAAAAATCCTTATGAACATCTCTTCAAACGTATTCCTGAATATAGTCTCCTTTAAGTTTTTGATTCTACTTGTTTTGTATTTCTTCAGTCATATTAATGTTCCAAGTTGGAACCTCAAGCTTATTTATGTTGTTTTTTGGGATATGACATTGAACATAAAGGAAATAGATGTTGGGATCTTATTTCTAGGCATCTTTACATCTCTTGATATGTCACATTTTGGGAACACAAAATGTTCTTATGCATGTCCTCCTTCCAAGTCACACCTTCCACTTTATTCTTTACTGATCCCTCTATTAATTTATTTCCTAATTTTATTCACTTACTAATTTTACTAAAGTCTCTTATAAGTCCTGAAGAACAACCACTTGAGGATCTGCTTCGTCTGAGGATTTAAGTTCTCTTAATCATTCTGATGCTCCTTCAGTTCAACAATCTCAATCATCCCGTGTTGTAAGAATTACTAAACTTTTTTCTCATTTAAAACCTTACGTTGTCAGTCTCTCTTATCTTAAACATAATTCTTTTAACTCCACTATTTCTTTTTTTTTTTTATGAACCCTAAAGCTATAAAAAAGCTAATGGTAATTCTTTGTAGTAATAAGTTATGAAAGAAGAATTACAGGCCATAGAGACAACCTAGACTTGGGATCTAATTATACTACCTCTAAGCAAGACCTTAATGGGATGCAAATGGATTTATAAAATCAAGACAAAGGCAGATGGCATAGTAGAACATTGTAATGCTCGATTCATTGCTAAAGGATTTACTTAGAAGTATGATATTGACTGTAAGGAAACTTTTGTTCCTAAGGTTCAACTTACTTCAGTCCACAGTCTCATAGTTGCTGCCTCCATTAAAATATGGCAATTATTTTAGATGGATGTTAAGAATACTTTTCTAAATGGAGACCTTTGTGAAGAAGTGTATATACAGCCACCTCAAAGTTATGATCATCCTCCAGATATTATTCTTTGTCTTAAAAGGGCTTTCTATGGTCTCAAACAAGCTCCTTTAGCTTGGTTTGCTAAATTTAGCTCTGTTATTCAATAGTTTGGCTTTGTTTATAGTCCTTATGATAATGTCTTATTTGTTTGCCATACAGACAGAGGTTTGATGCTTTTATTACTCTATGTGGATAATATGATCATTTCCAGTGATGATCTTAATGGTATTACAAAATTAAAATAGTATCTTAGCCAATATTTTAAGATAGAAGACCTAGAACATCTAGTTTATTTTATAAGCATAGAAGTTCTTTCTAATGACTATGGCTATTATCTTTCTCAAACAAAGTACGCTACTGATCTTTAATCTCGTGCAGGTCTAAGTGATAGCAAAATTGCTTCCACCCCTATGGAAGTGATGTTTGTCTTGCACCAACATATGACAAACCTTTAGATGATCCTACTTTGTATTGGCAGCTCATGAGGAGTTTGGTATATCTTACAGTTACTTATCTGGACATATCCTATGCTGTTCATGTTGTGAGTCAGTTTATGATGGCTCCTTGCACTATTCATTATGCTATAATACTTCATCTTTTGCGTTATTTCAAAGGCATATTGTCTCATGGCATCTATCTTTCCATATCATCTTCTTTAAAGCTTCGTCCATACTTTGATATGGATTGGGCTGATGATCCTACTGACCAACGCTCTACTATCGAGTTCTACTTCTTTCTTTGTGATTCTCTTATTTCATGGAGAATTAAGAAACAAATAATTGTAGCTCGTTTTATTATTAAAGCCAAATACCAAGTGCTTGCTAATACTACTTCTAAACATCTATGGTTACATTAGCTATTACAAGATATGGGAATCAAACAGTCATTAGCTATTACTATTTATTGTGATAATTGCAGTACTATTTAGATTGCTCACAATGATGTATTTTATGAGTGAACCAAACATATTGAAAATGATTGTCATTTTATTCATCATCATCTTCAGCAAGGGACTATCTCTCTTGTCTTAGTCTCATCTTGTGATCAAATCGCTAACATTTTCACCAAAACTTAGTTGCCAACTCGATTCAATAAATTAGTCAATAAACTTAAGATAGGTTTTATTTCACTATCTTGAGTTTGAGGGAATATTAATCAAATATTATGCTACTAAATTATTATTAAGTTGATCATGTCAAATATTATGTTGATGTTAATCAAATATTATGTTGTCAAATTAATATTGTGTCAATTATTAAGTTAATTGTGTCAAATATTATATTGTTAAAGATAGAATTAAATATTATATCCAATATTTGTATATAATTACCTTCTTTTTATTCTTCTATCTATAGGTCTATAAATAAAACTTTTATCTATACATCAAAGCAAACAAAATAATACAAATTTCTAGTTTATTCTATCAATTTCTTCTAGGTTATTTTGTCATTTGTCATAAATTTCTGTAATAACAATGACACTACAATTATTCAAATTAAGTTTTTAATTTTTTATTAATTAAAAAATTTTGCAAGTAAAAATGACATGAATATATATATATATATATCTATTTCACGCCCTAAGTTCAATAAACTTTAATACATTTTCACTCTAATAGTTTTAACATTCAAGTTGTTATTATTATAGGAGGTTTATTATTGGAGGTTTGTTGATTATTAGACTATAATCGGCTAACAGGATCGGCAAGAAAGGAATGGTGATAAAGGCAACATTTGATTGGGTCAGGCAAGACTTTTTCCTAAGCATGCTTTTTACCAGAAACCATACAAGATGAATATCCTGCATGCTTCCTTCACTTTGAGGTTTCTTGACAATTGGTTTTGCCATATTTGTACAGCAAAATGCATCTTTACTTAGAAGCAGCCAAAAACAACAATTTTGTCTCAATTCTTGGCAACAGCATTAATACATGTAAAAATTTTACTTTAATTTATTAATCGATTCTTTTTTAATTTTTTTACTATAATTACACGTTTCTATTACGTTATTAACAATAAATTGATGATGCCGCGTGCGAAGACTGATGGTTAAGGGAAACCCGTGGCGTACAATATGACCATGAAGAAATTTGTCTCATTCTCCACTTGGTGGTGCGAAGCTTCCTTTGTTTTTAGAAGTCAAGCCTGTGTCCAATCAGTTAAGGCCTTGGTCCACTGTTGATGATTATTGTGGGTGAAATCCTTTAACAGACTTTTTAGATTATAAGCAAGCTATCCCTTTGTTCCCTTCTCTTCTTCCATCACAGGAATTCTCTCTACAGTTAGTTCTTTCTTTCTTTCTTGAAGTACTCTTTGATTTCATTGATTTCAGTTGTCTTCTCGTTGCCACCTACAGTCACTGCTGCGATTACTTAAAAATCTTAGAAGTCAAGCTCTGCGATCAGGCAAGCATTCGATGACGCTTCAACTTTAATCATTAGATATTAATTAATCTCTTTCATTATTTTTTTAATCAAATTTTTATTTAATTGTTAATGAATTTTTAAGTTTTCAGTTTTAATGTGAAGTTTTTGTAAATTTAATTTCTCTTCGTTCTTATTTCTATTTACCTACCTTCTTATCAAGTTTTCGTTAATAATAATATTATAATTGTTTCATCTATTGATTATTTCTTCTTTTTGATATTACAGGAATTTTCTCTCTGTCGCACTCTCTCTCTCTCTCATTTCTTTATTGCTGCCGCTGTTTCTTTTATTAGTGACGACGACCTCACACCGCGTGGAAGGCTTGGTATGCTGGTCATCAAATAACCTCCAAGTTTACAGATAATAATAATTTATTTACTCCTTTCAAGTTATCGTAAATTTAGTATTATTTTTTTTCTTCTTTTTTTTCCCTTTTTTTATTTATTTTTAACTTTTGAATTCAGTTTTTATTTCTAATTTTATTTAAATTATAGTCACGTTATAAGAAAAATTACAAAGAAGAAAAATTTTATAAAAATATATATATTTATATAATTCAATACCCTAGATATTAAAAATAATAAAATAAATAAATAAATATATTATTATTATTATTATTACTACTGTAAGTTTTTTTTTTTTTTTGATAAATGGATAAAAAAAGTTAAGTTTTTTATCAAAAAATTTGTATATTTATTTTTTCATTTTAAAGATTGGATAAAAAATAATAATAAATTAAAATTAACTATATAAAAAAA
>CM038602.1:10996428-11016582 GCA_021533255.1 Ceriops tagal
AACTCTTAGAATCGGAGGCTGTCCCAACCTAAAGGAGATTCAGTCCACTCACCTACCTTCTTTAAAGACACTCCAAATTAGAGCTTGTAGTTGGCTCGAGAGTTTTCCCTTGGATTTAGCCCCGGCAGTAGAGCATCTTGTAATCTCTGATTGTGCAAAACTGGTATCCCTATCGGCCGCATCTCAGGCACAACCTCTCGAGCGCTGCAAATTCCTCACACTCCGGGGATGCCCATATTTGAAAAGGCTTCCGGAATGTATGGTGGCCTCCATCTTCCCTTCTCTCACGGGGTTGTCCATAGGTGATTGTCTAGAGTCAATTGTTGTGGATTTGCTGAGAATATCCCCAATCTTTCAAGCCTCTGTCTTCATAGTTGCCGGGAAGAGGTGGAGCCTTTCCCACTATAGTACATGCTACTGCCTCCCACTTTGGCCTCTCTTGAAATCGTGGATTTTCCGAAGCTCAAGTTATTCGACAATACGGCCCTTCAATCCCTCACATGTCTTGAAGAATTGACGATCAACAACTGCCCCGAACTCCAGTCATTGCCAGAAGAGTTGCTGCCCTCCACTCTCACTCGTCCTACAGTTTCAAGACTTGAAAACCTAGAGTCACTGGATCATTGGGGACTTCACCGCCTCACCTCTCTTACTGAATTGTATATCTTTGCCTGCCCGAAGCTCCAATCCATCTCACACGAAGGGCCACCCTCTTCTCTTGAGCTCGTACGTACCATAAAATGTCATTCACTGACATTAGACGAAGATTGCCCTTGGCACCGTGTGCTTGTATATGTTTCATTCACTCTCTTCTTGCAGAAGGCAATTCACAAAGCATTGTTATGGTCAGGTAATTTATTTTACATTTGTGATTGAAAGCTAATAATTTACTCAAAATTTCAAAGTAAGAGGTACAAAAAGATAAATTAATTATGTGATTTTTCAATATTTAGCTAGCCACCTCCCTTCCAATATTTATCTTGAAAACACCCATTAACCTCGCTTTTATTCCAATTACAGAAACAAAAGTTACATGCATTTCTTGTCCATGTGTTCTGGATAGAAAATCGGTTCTATAAAGCGACTGATCTATAGGTTTTGCGTAAGGAAAGACATAAAGATTCGAATCTTGCCTTAATGCATCATATGACCCACTGTTTAAACCAAAGAATGTAAAAGAGCTACCGTATTGAATTTCACCTCGTCTGGACTAACCTATATTATCGTGTCTGACGTACCAATACGCTGCATAAAACCGAAGTCTTACCCAAGCCTGAGTTACTAAGCTGGACCTCATTGCAACGGATCAAAGAAAACATCGTTACAAAAACTTGACAAGAGAGCATAGTATAACGGATGCATACTACTCAACTCTCACGTTGTCGAGGAAGAGGAAGAAGGGGATTTAGACCATATAAACGTGAACACTACGTACTCTAACAGGTTACTTTTTTGGAGAAAAAGTAATGCCCGGTAACAATAGAGCCAGCCTGATGGCATGCCACCTTCTGCTAGAAACTCTCGGGAAAGTCAATATAAGAAATGCAAAAGTGGAGATTTATGATATAGTCACCAAAGTGTTATCGTCAATGACGGTGTAAAGGCCGCTAAAAGCTGCAAACATACTCGAGCATCGACTACTTTGCACCATCAATCTAAAGATGTATATGAAATTCTCCTCCGCCAATCACGCAGAATGTTGTTTTACAGCACAGTTTGCATCCCACTTAGCTGCCCTAGAGAGCTCACTCCAAAATCATCAGAAAAGAATTTCCTTGAAAGTACACTTCTGCAGTCAGCCAGTAAATTATGAGGGATAGGCCTGTCTACCAGCCACATATGTTGCCTCAACTAAAGCAGATCCTTCAACTGCCAGAGCATCCCAGGAATTGGAAGATAACACAACAAAATCTGCAAACTTCCCAGGTGCTAGGGAACCCAATTCATTGTCAAGAAAGCACGCCCGAGCAGCTGATATAGTGTGCCTGCCATGGTTAAAGCACACATTCAGCGTGTAGGAAGAAGAGTAAATAACAGGTACCAAAAGAAGGTGTCCCAATACACCAGGCTTCCACGTTTGGAGGCTCTAGAGAAAAGTCAACTGTACACGGCCTTAACTTTGTTTTCACAAAGAGGCTGTTTTTGTGATTCTAAACCTGTTACCACCTGGTTAACATGGAGTAACTTCTTCCTCACCATCTATGCTCCATGTAACTATATTTTGGGTAATGGGTATGTAACATTACCAAGCTTTTACGTATTGAAACCCCTTTGGTCTAAACACCCAAAATGCTAGAAGAAAACCTCGAGGAAACATTTTATTCATGCCATAACAGATATTTCTTCCCCCATCTCTGAGTCAGTAAAATGTAATTCAATGAATTTTTGCACATTAACTTACTTGAAGGCCATTAAAATGGACGACCTTCTACATTGAAACACTCAAGATTGCTATTCAACATCTGATCACAGTGGCTCATCAATGCCAGCCTTTGAGTGACACATGAATGATGACTGAGACTTTGGGGTCCATGACAATTTTAAAGAACAATGCACTAAAGTGCCCCAAACCCGTCGAATGTAAATCTGCCATATGCTTAAGACAGATTAAGCATGCATGCAATAAAAAAATTACATAGAATTTCTAGCAACAAAAATCAAGAGTTTCTTATGCTATCAAAGCTTCATTTAGTGAAAGGCACTCAGCTGGGATCCACGGATTTTCCCAGCCAGGAGGTACTCTCTTCATGGCCGTTCTGATGCTCCCTAATGGATTAATGTTTACAACCTGAAACCAGATTAGTTGTCTGAGGTTTTGCAAACTATACAGCATCAACCACTAATACTGCCTAAAAACTCACGTTCAAGTTATAAATGCAACACTGAAAATTATACTAGTGAATACAATAAAACTTACTGGCCAGTCAGAACCCAAGGCCAACTGAGCATTGCTATGTAGAAGTGATCGGAATAGATAAGAACCCCTCATTGCCCTATCAATCCCAAGTTTTTTCGTCGCAGAATCAGCATCATCCAGCAGGTGGTCCGGCTGTCAATAGTGGCATTTAGTTATTTGATAATACAATCACGCCCTCACCAATTAAGGATTTGTGGGTTTGGGAATTGGGGATTAATAGGCCCTCATAGGCTAGAGATGTTCTCATTGATACATCAAAACCAAAAACATCTATAAAGACTACATAAGATGAGCACGATTGAGAGGCAGATAGAATGAACAGTATCTATAATACTGTTCTTGTGTCTCAAGACAGGTACAAAGCAGAAATTTCTTTCAGTAATGGACAGAGTCCTCTTGGATTCTTATTTCTTAACTATAAAGAAAAAGCTCAAGAGCCTAGCAGCTCTGATTGAGAACCTGCACAGAAGCAAAAATCTGTTGTTCTCCAAATCGGACAGCTGTTCCAGGCAGCAAATGCTGGGCATGCTCAACCTGAAAGCAATGTCTCCATTAGATGAAAAAATGATGCAGGAATTCTAACTACTGAAGAATAGTTCACACTTAGTCGAACATCTTAAAAAGGGGCAACAAACTCTACCCTAAATCGTCTATCTCTCCTTCCATTTGTTGAAACAACTGATTCATGCACATCAAGGACTATATCATTTGCTCTATCACCTATTGCATGAATAGCAACCTGAAAAAAAAATGTAGGAAAGCTTAGACAGTTAGAGATTTGCAACACCAACATCACAATGTGAGAAAAGTTTGTTTCAAGATCAAGCGACCTGAAGTCCAACTTTATCTGATGCTGCAGTTGTGTTGAAAAGGCTTTCAAGATCCGTCACTTCCAAGCCATAAATTTGAGGTTCATCAACATATGGCTAAACATTGGAAAATAGAATTGTTGTTTTGAAAATAAGTAGCTGAAGTTTATAGACATAACTCCTATAACCCCAAAAAAAAAAAAAAAAGTTTCCTAGAATCAGCAAATACATCAAATGTTCTTGCATTTCTCAGTAGTGGCTGTTACTTGTTGAAAGCAATGATCCAACCATGGGCTATAACAAAAAAGAAAATGCATCAACCCACACATGAAAGCGTTGCCACCATAAGGATTAGGATTGTGTGGGATACATGCTTAGGCCGTTTTGGACAAAAATTAGGGCAAGGTTTGATTTGAACATTTCCAGTTGAGCCTATGCATCAATGAGCCCAGGACTCTTAGCTGCCCCACATTGCCACACATGTTCACACATTAAGCCTTCTGATGGATCACCTAAAATGCATCTCCATATTGCTAAAAGGGGTCATTTGGTGGAATGCCCTGATACATGGTGATAAGCAAGGTCTGAAACGTACACCAGTCCTAGACTCATGTATGTCACTAGCTTAATAAAATGAATAGTTTCGATCGCATTAAAAAAAAAAAAAAGTACTTTCTAACTCCTGCATTCATCAAAACATGAGACAAAGTGACATAGATTTTATCAAATTAATATCAGATGCCTGGAGGCAGAAATAATTTTATGCTCACCTCATGAAAGAGTGCACTATTAGAACCTAAAGATCCATCAGCAAAGGCCTTAACACCACCCAAGTAAATCCAATTGCTAAGAGTGCGACCTTTTGTCTTAATAAGGTCCTGGATAAGTAAATGAGAACCTATAAGCAACCACAGAAACAGGGGATCAACTATAATGTGCATTGAGGTATCAAGGTGAAATAAAAGGAAACAAATATTGAAAGATCTACACTGATATGAACAGCTGAATGGTAAAATACAGTCGTACTAGTAAGCGTGACCATGTTTCCATGGGAAAAAATAAGCAAACCCTGATCTTCATCTTCTTCAAAGAATCTGCCCACTGGTAGACATCTGTGGAAATAACAGAGAATGAATAAATATTAATAATATATTATTTGAAAGTCTTCTCACTGTCCTACAAGATTTCAATTAAGACATAGCTCTACAAATCAAAAAGAAATTATGTCGAGGACCACTAGATTGGCAAATTGCTACAGAAAAACAAACTTTAATGAAAATAATAATGTTGTTGTAATGCTATATTGGTAGACACAGACTCACATATTGAAAAAGTGTTGTTTTCAGGGACCATATTCATCCTGTTTTGAGAAACAAGATTTGCAAATTAATCTGGAGAGAGCAAGCATGGGCTCACATCTTGGAAACAAATAAATAGACTACCTACAGTTCTTGTTTAAACAAAAGCAGTGAACAAGCAATAAGTAGTCATTTTGACAACCCAATAGGCATTGATATTTGCATTACATTGTGCACAACTAAAAATGATCTCTTTCAACCACCAATAGTACGAGCTTTCATTGATTTCTTTTTTGAAAGATGCATATAACATCCTTCAAAAAGACAAGTCCATTTAGGTTGAATTATTAGCTAGAAGGACAGATCTATTTGCCTGACCTAATAGACTACATGAGTGGCAAACCATAATGCAGGACCAAACAAGTGATCACATCTTGTAAAAAATTCAACATCCTCAACAAATTGTAACAGAAACCTAAAAGATCCTCCCAGGAATGTTCTACTGATGCCCCAGGAAAGTATCTCCCAAAATCAACCACGGTTGTCACACCCATTGTCAAGGCAAGATTGCTAGCTCTAAGCAATGCTTCCCTCCTTTCATCTATTGAAACCTCCGGTATGCAGGGAAGGATGAGTTTCATTGCAGCATCAATTAACAACCCAGTAGGTTCTGCATGATGATGATGACAGAAATTTATTTATAAGCAAATTACAACTTAGCAAAAACAACAAGCTCAGCAGAAGACTGATCATAGGCAAATTTAGCTCAAGCTCCAAATTACTGATGATTTCAATTTTGGCACGTATCATAAAATGAGCCAGCCTAATGATGTGAATGGAAAAGTATATCACCTTAATGGCTGTGCTTCCAAAGACAGAGACAAGTAAAAATTTGTAGATCACTTGTAATATTGGGGTTTTCTGTTATAAAGTGAATTTGCATGAAGAGATTTAGAGGATAAGTGATTGACAAGGGCCAAGGCAGATCCTTTATAAATTAAAACCAATCATTACCTCCATGAGACGATCTCATAATAGCTCCACCATTTGGATCTTCTGATAACGTATTAATGCCAGCCAATTTTAGTGCCACTGAATTTGCCAAACCCATGTGGCCGTCCATCCTTGTTAACCAAACCTGTACAACAAATATTCGATAAATAAAGGTCATGGAAGCAGATTATAGTTGTAGTCAATTTTTTTATGAAGTTGTGATTTCATACAGGATTTTCTGTTGTGATATCATCTATCCAAGAGGCCATTGGTAATTCTCCACCCCACTGATCATTGTTCCATCCACCACCCAACACCCAGTAACCTTCTTTTAAACCTGAAAGTGATATGTTTGTGAAAACTCATGTCAAAAACACTGTTAGCATTTGAAAATACCCAACTAAACTATCATAAGTAGAACTCTCTCCTTTTTGACTAGACGAACTGGTTTACCCTCAACGACATTATGTTGATAGCAAAAATGAACAAATTGTAATTACCAAGCAATTCATGTACCCAGAACATGATTAAGGGCAAGCTCATTTATTAGGTTTATGCTATCCATTTTGTTGTTTCAAAGCCCTAACATCAACAGGGGCATATCAGGAGAATCCAAATCCAAAATTAACCATAAGAAATACAATCAGTTTGAAAATTCTGTGCAAACAAATCTCTAACCTGTCCAGGAAAAGATCATTTCTTGGGGCAAAAATGAAGAAAGAACCAAATTGGGCCCAAGAACAAGTAGAAAAATAAATCAAATAATAAATTTAACACAGCAACAAATTGAACATAATATGCCCACTCGTTGACACGAAAAGTGCTGGAAATAACATTAATTATTGTCAAGAAATGTCGAAGTTGCAAGCAACATTAAAGTCTTTGAAAATACATTAAAGTCCTAAAGAACTAATATGAAATGGCACAAAAAAATCTTCACAAATTTATTTAAATCAACTAATGGAACAAAATGCTCAATAACAACACGGAATGCTAGCTCATTCATTTCTTAAGAAATGGCAATAAGTATGATAATTAATATGATGAATACCCAGAAAATCCATCACGTCCCACTAAAATTAATCTAGACAAGCAAGAAACACTGAAATTTGACATATCAGAAGATTTTTCCAGCAGATTAACATGTGAGAAAAATGTGATGGCACAAACTAGAAAGCTTGGAACAATACTTGGAGATATAAAGCCAAGCTTTAGTGTAAGAATATGAAATAGATAATCATGGGATTATGAAGTGTAGAATTTAGAGAAAAGAATTGTGATCTTTTTCTTCTTGTTCTTGTACCAAGATTACAAAGCTATTTATAGGACTTACACAAATACTAATTAGGAAAAATAGATCTATAAAATACTACTATAATCTCACAAATCAAGGGATACTAAGAAATCATTTCCTAATTAATTATTTACAGCTATTTCCTAATAATTAGGACCCACAAAATCAGCAATGAATATTCCTAATAATTAGATCCTAAAAATCAAGATAATTCAACACTCCCCCTCAAGCTGAGGAATAGATGTCTTCCATTCCCAGCTTGGAGATTATTTCATGAAAGATCCCGTCATTAAGTCCTTTGGTTAGCACATCAGCTAATTGATCTCTAGAAGGTATGTAGGACATGCAGATTAACCCTTCTTCTACCTTTTCTTTGATGAAATGCCTGTCAATTTCAATATGTTTCATCCTATCATGTTGTACGGGATTATGAGCAATATCAATTGCTGATTTATTGTCACAATACAGCTTCATAGGACCCTTCCACTTGATTTTCAAGTCTTTTAGGATGATTTTAAGCCATAATAGCTCACATATTCCTTGGGCCATTGCTCGAAATTCTGATTCAGCACTTGATCTTGCAACTACATTCTGTTTTTTACTCCGCCAAGTTACTAAATTTCCGCCAAGAAAGGTGCAATAACCAGATGTTGACCTTCTATCCACCATGGATCCTGCATAGTCAGCATCAGTATAAGCTTGCAGCACCAATTCTTGATTTCTCCTGAATAGGACTCCTTTTCCAGGACTTCCTTTTAAATAATGTAGCACTCGATTGACAGCTTGTAAGTGTGATTCTCTTGGGTCATGCATAAATTGACTAATCACACTTACTGAATAGGCAATATCAGGCCTAGTATGAGCCAAATAGATGAGTTTCCCGACCAATTTTTGATACATTTCTCGATCTACAGTAGGTTCTTCCTTTGCATCCCCAAGCTTTTTATTAGGCTCAATAGGTGTGGCTACTGGTTTACAACCAAGTTTTCCAGTTTCCTTCAAGAGACCAATCACATACTTCTGTTGTGAGACAAAAATTCCTTGTTTAGAGTAGGAAACTTCAATGCCAAGAAAGTATTTGAATCTTCCTAGCTCTTTTATTTCAAACTCTTTAATCAAACACTGCTTTAACTGTTGTTTCTCCTCATCATCGTCACCCGTGACTATAATATCATCAACGTACACTAGAAGTGCTGTCACCTTCCCTTTTGTCGAATGCTTAATGAAAAGGGTATGATCACCTTGGCTTTGTTTGTAGCCCGAAGCTTTCATAACTCTAGAAAATCTCCCAAACCAGGCTCTAGGTGATTGCTTGAGCCCATATAGTGCTTTCCGTAATCTACATGCTTTACTTGTTGTCTTTTCTCCTTCAAATCCCGGTGGAATACTCATGTAAATTTCTTCTTCTAGGTCTCCATGTAAGAATGCATTCTTCACATCATATTGTTGAAGTTGCCAATTAAAATGAGCTGCCAAAGAGAGTAAAATCCTCACCGTGTTCATCTTTGCCACCGGAGCAAATGTCTCCTGATAATCTACTCCATAAGTCTGAGTATAACCCTTTGCCACCAATCGCGCTTTATATCTTTCAAGAGAACCATCAGCTTTATATTTCAAGGTAAAAACCCATTTGCAGCCCACAAGATTCTTTCCCTTAGGTTTTTCGACAATCTCCCAAGTCTGGTTTTTTTCTAGTGCATCCATTTCTTCTCTCATTGCATTCCTCCATTCTTCTTTAGACAATGCCTCAGATAAAGTACTTGGAATAGAAAAGGTGTTTAGACTCACAATGAAATTTTTATGAGATGGTGATAGGTGGTCAAGTGACACATAATGAGATAGTGGATATAGGGGTCGCTTTGTGCACTCTCTAGTACCTTTTCTAACAGCAATGAGAAGATGCAAGTCATTTTCTGGCATGTCAATTGATTGTTTATGCAAAGGAGAGTCAGAACTTACCGAAAATTCATTTGCAAAACCCGGATGGAAATCTTGAACTTGTGTTTGGTCTGGAATTGCTGTATTTCTTGAGTATACCTGAGAAAATCTCATAGAGTCATGAATATGGGGAGATATGGAAGTGGATTCTTGTTCCGGAATAGGCTCAATTGTAGAGGGTGAGTCTAGGATTGAAGTGGCACGAACTGATTCATGAGGGGCTCGTTGATCAGAGTTAGAGGTTAATTGGTCAGGAGTTGATTGATCAGGGATTGGTTGATCACAAGTGGGAATTTGGATTGGAAGATTATTAGGAGGTAAGTCAAGATTAAGGTCATCAACTAATGACTTCTCCCCTTGAAGATAAGACTGTGGAAAGTAAGGTTTATTTTCTACAAATGTGACATCAACTGATATATAGGTCTTTCGAGAAGGAGGATGATAACATTTATATCCCTTTTGTGTAGAGGAGTAACCAAGAAAGACACACTTGATTGCTCTAGGATCTAGTTTTCCCCTTTGTTGATTATGAACATGTACAAATGAGGTGCAACCGAAGATTCTAGGTATAAGATTATTTGTTGTCCTAAAATGGGGATAAAAGCTAGAAAGAACTGTCATAGGGGTTTTGAAATCTAATACTCTTGATGGCAATCTATTAATCATATATGTAGATGTAAGGACAGCTTCCTCCCAATAAGACTTAGGGACATTTCCATGAAACAACAATGCTCGAGTAGTGTTGAGCAAATGACCATTTTTTCTTTCAGCCACCCCATTTTGTTGTGGGGTGTTTACACAAGATGACTCATGGATGATCCCTTCCTTTTGGAAGTAAGTTGACAAGATCTGATTAAAGTAATCTCTAGCATTATCTGATCTAAAGTTCTTAATTTTAACCCCAAATTGATTTTGAATCATAGAATTAAAATTAGGAATAATACTACTTATATCAAATTTGTGTTTGAGTAAAAATATCCATGTGACCCTAGTGCAATCATCGATTAGAGAAACGAACCATCGAGCTCCTGAGATATTTGGAATTGTGGAGGGTCCCCAAATATCACTGTGAATCAAATCAAAAGGGTGAGAACTTCTTTTATTGTTTATAGGAAAAGATACACGAGTGTGCTTAGCAAATTCACAAGTATCACAATGGAATTGACTCATATCTAATCCTTTAAACAAAGAAGGAAACATGACATTTAAGACACGAAAAGATGGATGACCAAAACGAAAATGATAAAGCCAAATGGCATCCTTATTTGAAGCACTAAGAAATGATAAGGGTGAATTGTTCATGACTTTCTTTGAAATCCTTGGCGTCTCAAGGTAGTACAGCCCATTCCTTTCCTTAGCAAGTCCAATCTTCCTCTCCGAATCCTGTTCCTGAAAAATACAGTAGGTAGGGTAAAACATTGCATAACATTTGAGGTCATTGGTGAGCCTTTTAATGGAAATTAGGTTGGCTGATAGTTTCAGCACATGGAGAACATCTTTTAGAATGAGAATAGGTGTAATATAGATATCACCAACCCCTGCAACAGTAGCCATAGAACCATCTGCCACCACTATTTTCCTATTGCTTGGACATGGAGTATAGGTAATGAAAAAATGTGTAGTATGAGTCATGTGATCAGTGGCACCTGAGTCTATTATCCAAACTTCACTTGAAAGTTTTTCTGAGGCATTTAGACTAAAAGAGAATGGAGACTTACCTGAGAGTGCTAAGGACCACACGTCAGAGGGTTCATCCAGAGACCCTAAAAGCCCTTTAATTTTTTCTATTTCTTCATTGCTGAAGGATTCTTTCACCTGTCCTTCATTGTGATTGATTTGCTGACTGGTGTGTTCAATTAGATTAGCTTGGGGCCTTGGTTGTCCTCCTTTGTTTCCCCACTCTCGGCTTAAGGTTGCTGGTTTCCCATTGTTGGGGTTCTCATTTTGACCCGAAGTATCTCTAATTAGTTTTGTCGTAGACATCGTAATTCCAGGTACAAAGAACGTACTTGGAAAGGAAGGGCAAAAAATTGGGACAAGTTTAAAAGTGAAGAGAGAAAAAATATTGTTAAAGAGATCACAATAATGACAGTTGCGATCAGATAATTAAGGACAAAAACAAACCCAGCAATGAAGGCTGTGATTGGAAGATTATCGCATCAATGAAGGATGCACTATTAAGAATAAAGACAAACCCAGCAATGAAGGCTGTGATTGGAAGATTATCGCATCAATGAAAGATGCACTATAACCCTAGCCCAGAAAAATAAGCCTATAGCTCTGATACCATGTAGAATTTAGAGAAAAGAATTGTGATCTTTTTCTTCTTGTTCTTGTACCAAGATTACAAAGCTATTTATAGGACTTACACAAATACTAATTAGGAAAAATAGATCTATAAAATACTACTATAATCCCACAAATCAAGGGATACTAAGAAATCATTTCCTAATTAATTATTTACAGCTATTTCCTAATAATTAGGACCCACAAAATCAGGAATGAATATTCCTAATAATCAGATCCTAAAAATCAGGATAATTCAACATGAAGCATGAGTCAGTCTCTAGATATAAATACTTGACCCTCTCATCATTTGAAATATGCTTTAAGATGAATAAAGTAAAATTCTCATGCATGTGTCCATACTAGAGATTAGATATGTAAATGCAGGACAAGTCAGCAGTCAACACTCAGCATGGCATTATATTCTCAAATTTCCTAATATGCCAGGTCTTCAACAGCAAAGGTTCGAAAGCATGGCAAGTCTGCCATTGCACAAACAGCATGTTTAGATCCAATAACCTAGAATAAATTGCCATTCTTACATCAAAGAACATCAATATTACTTTTTACTGCTTCTTTGACCCTTTTCACAAACTCAGCTTTCTCATTTACACCTCGCAGCTCCACACGGACCATCTGTTTTGCATTGATAGAATAGAAGCTCAAACTATATGGAATATAACTAGAGGGATTGACATAAAGCATCCAATTAGTAACTCCACCACCAAAAATATGAAAAAATAAATAAATAAAGATTTTACATGCATAGAATTGACCTTTTAGGTAAAATAAAGAGAATCCACTTTAGACAACTGTTTATTTATGCCCTACCACTTATAACATGACAGAAACAAAGCCAGTGATTTGAGAAACTATATATATTCAAACAATAAAACAGTTCATGCATTATCTTTCCATGTCTATTTGAATGTAAAAAGAACAAAGAATTCACGTCTTTCATCTAAACTAAACGGCAGGCATTGGCTTTCCTCTACCCCAGTTAAGAAGGCAATACTGCTAACACAATTACTTTTAGTGAATACAATGCCAATAAGAAGGAATTCAGCTGAGTTTGAACTAGACTACACATATCTAGGTTTTTTTTTTTTTTGGTAGCCAAATGCTTTCAAATCTTTCTGGGGCACTCCTCTAATCAAAATGGACCCCTAAATTTCAGTATTTCAGACTCAAATCTCGAGATGGCTACTTCTGCTCACCTAAGACTTTCTCCGTAAATGAGTCATCCAACCAGTTAGATCACAAACGTGTTACAATAGTGGAGAATTTAGTCACCTTTTGTGGTCACTGGTTCAGTAGGAACAGTAGTTAATAAATAACATGTTACAGTAACTTCACGGTCCACAAACAATTGACGGCAATAAAAACATAACAAGAGTCGCTTAATTAACAAAACAGCACAATAATAACAAAGCACTGGTACCAAACCTGAAGCCCGCCAAATATCAAGTGCACATGGGAATCAATAAAACCTGGAACCACAACTTTTCCTTCAAGATTCAGCTCCTTAGTTCCATTTCCCACCAAATGCTGCAAATGGGTATTCGTCAACTTGCATATTGAAAATAAGCCCTTTACCGTAAACCTACCAAAAATCCCTACGCACCAAGCGGCCAGGGGAGCGCGCGGACACGCACACACACATATTCCAGAGAACACGCACACGCGCGGGCATTCCATAAAAACAAATTAAGAACAAAAATGCAACTAAGGGAGGTGAAAGTATGAACCCGAATAGAGGAATAATTGCCAACGCGGAGAATCCGGCAGCCTGCCACGGCCATGGAGTCGGCAAAAGGCAGGGAAGCGTCACTGGTGAAAATGACCCCATTCTTGATAATCAAATCAGCCTTCACTTCCCTTGACGATTTCGACGAAGCCAATTTCCACAACCCCACATTCAACCAATCTTTACACAAACAAGCAACAGGAAACCAAACCAAAAAAGGAAAAAAAGAAAACAACCCAAAAAAAAACAAATCAGTTCACAAATCAAGTTTTAATCTTGGAAGTTTGCAGTACATGAAGAGAACTAAAAAGAGTTAAAATTGTATGTACGTTGGGGTGTGGAAGTGTAGTTGAGGAGGGGAAGAGAGAAGATGGCGAGAGCAAGAAAGATGGTTGCTGACACTATTACACTCAAGTTCATTGGGGCGACCGGCCGTTCTTTCAATCAAAGCCTACGACTTTCCAATTTTCTAGGACACCTACGAATGGCAAGTCTCTTCTGGTTTTTTGGTGTTCTGTCCGATAACGTATTCCTGGATACAAAAGATAAAGGGGAAGAATCTTGAACCATGACTGTTTGACTTTAGTGAGGTGTTATAAACTGTACTGTTCATTACCACGAGTGCCTCCCAGGGGCATTGTGAAAATAATTTTCTTTTCACTTAATTTGGATGGCTAGGATGATTAAAAGAAAAAAAAAAAAGGAGAGTAACAATTTTGATTGGCTAAACGAGGAGAAAATGGTTTAAAATTAAAATAAAAATAATTTTTTTAAAAATTTATATTTATAAGTATTAAAGTATTCAAAAAAAATTTATAATGTATTTTAAATATATTTAAATCAAAAAGATGCACAAGCACTAATCGACCTGGAAAAAAAAAACAGTCGAACTTGTAAATTTTAATAATTTTGGTATTAACATAAGAATGAAAAAGAGAGAGAGAGAGAGACAACCGTTGATCAAGCGATGAATTAATTAATGGTGGAGGTGGAGGATATACATCTTGAAAACGAGTGACCATCGAACTTGCAAAGTTGCAATATACTGCCGGTTGATATGGTCGTGCATGTCCAATATATATAATACTAATTAAGGGGAGTGAATCGTACATTGCATTCCTATTTCAAATATCATAAACCTTACAACTCCCATTACTAAATCTTTCTTTGTCGCTGGCAGCTTACAGCTCCACCACGTTGCTCGTACCGAGACAGCTTCCTGCAGCAACTCAACTCGCCCCGCCAACTTATTATTAGCGTCAGTCCCGCAGGTATCTTCTTCCAGCATCGAAAGACAAGGCTGCGCTGCTGTTCAACCTTTGCTTGAATGGCTTTCATGTACTGTGACTTCGAATATGACCCTCCGGGGCTCGTTTGTTGAGCGGCCAGGGCGTTCCGCAAGTCCACTCTGTTATTGAGTTCCAGGCCTTTTGTCAAAGTATTGCTTCGGTGTCATTCCTGCTTTGGCAACTCCCATGTTTGGTCCACTCATGGTCCCACAATCTTCTGTGTCCTGCTATGTTTTTCTCTTCCGGCAGATAGACTTGGCCAATTTGCGAGTACCCTTCCTTGAAATTGAGGGTCCTTCGACTGGAACAATAGCCATTTTGGCCAATCCATGACAAGCATTGAGTGATCGTAACCAGCAGCTTTTGAGGCTGCTGAGGTGCGGAGAGAAAGATTGAACACTAAAACGGTAACACGGAGGGGAGAGAGGAAAAGAACAAGACAGCTGATCCTCATGTTGGATCTAGAGAACACAGAATGTGTGGCTATATTCCAATCCATGCTTTTATAAGGGCGTACATGGTGTGCGTGCGTGCGTGTGTGATACTGTTTCGCAGACCTCGTAGTACACACGTCATTCCATATGGTCAAACGTGGCCGGCTTCAGGATTTGTGTTAAAATATGGATGTCTGTTTGTCTTAGTATCTCCTGAAAATTTGTCCTTTTTCCTGCTGGTTACCGAGAGAGTGGAGGAGTAAGGGGTGGTGTCGTTTGCAGGCACTCGCAACATGTATTGTTCCAATCGTCACACTTGCAAGTGGAATTAGTTTTCCCTCTTGTCGTGATGTGTCCCACGTCGGTTCCTACGAAGGCTTTGGACTGTTTATAAGGATTGGGTCAACCCTCCATTCTTGAACTAACTTTTATGGTAAAGTTAAAGTTCAATCTCTTATCAAGTGGTATCAGATCCAAACTTCAGAGGGTCAGTGGGCACATATACAAAGGTTCCCTTCCATCGTGCCGATCGCCGAATGAAGCAACACGGGAACATATAGTTTAAAAAGGTCAGGAATGATGTGTCCCAGTTTCTAAGGAGATCTTTAGGCTGTTTATAAGGATTGGGACAGCCTTTTGGTTGCCTATTTACTCTTCACCATGAGAAGGCAGGGGCAAAAAATTACAAAATAACCGGAGTTTTCAAATAGATTTTTTAATACCCATGATACAACAAAACATGAAAACTTCAGCATATCCCTCATTTATTGTCTCGGGCCACATGAAGTTTGAGCCTTTAGCCATAGCTGCACTGACTAGATGTCACACTAATTAAATACATGGAGAACGGGAAAAAGAGCAGAGAAGGATCATAAAATTGAGCAATTTGAATTAAAAAATTGTGGAAGAACTAGGTATCTTTACCTTGCCACTGAATGGCTAACAGGCCTGAGGTTAGATCAACAGCTCACTATGATGAACGAACTGCACGAGTAGGGGAAAATATGTAGCTCATAATGAAGCAAGCTTTTCTTTATGCCACAGCTACTCAAAGAGAGGCTACCTGGGCACCTACTTTCCATATACAGAATAAAGTGCAGGGGACAATAGCTATGTACAAATTATACCAAAAAAAAAAAAAAAATTACAGACCCCTGAAAGGCCAACTCAATAAATCTCTGTTCCATGCACGAAATCTCCATTAGGGAACAAGATTTCGATCTTTACTCATCCCCAACTCCTTCCAGAGCAGAGGTTCTCTGCCGATTGCCTCCAAGACGAGTTCTCGAGAAGTACTTTGCAATGAAATCCTCTGCCAGCTCGGGGTACTTTCCCTTGATATAGTTCTCTAGACATTTTCGATAAGAGAAGTCCTGTTTGCTACCATTGGTTGAAACAATGTAAAAGCACCTGCTCTCCTGGAAGCTGCTGTGTCTGCTAACCTATTGACACCATGAGACATGGTTTATTACAGAAGAAATACGAAGGTAAATTCCTAATTTTCAAGCACAATGTCCGAAGTCCCTCTAAAAGATGATAGTCATCATCATCCTTGGGCTCTAATTCACAACCAATATCAACTAGCAGCGTTTTGGCATATTTGCCAAACAAACTTAGTTGGAGCAGGACAAAGCCACCAATGCTGATTAGCTATGGATCATGGCATCCACAAATCATAAGCAGACTTCATTTTTGGAGTGAAACCACTCAATCAATTCACTACTCAAAAATAGATGCCATGTTTACTTCATATGAAAGTCCAAATCATATTTTAGTCATTTATTTTTGTTAAATGGCTTACATTTTTTTAATAAATTTAGCATGAATGCAAAGTCTAAGTAGAGGATTTAAACAAAATAATGTAAGACAAGTATACATACTGTCACATGACCAATGCCAGAACCCATCTTCACTGCCTTGTCTGGATGGTAGGTAAAGACATTGTCAAGGACATAGAACTGATCATCAGCCGACAGTGGATCCCCATCATTATAACTTCAAGAAGAGAATCTTTGTCAGGAAATTTAAAACTGTAAATATATGCAGCAAAAGCTACGAAAACACTAGATATCTTATCCATCAAGTAAATTTCTCCAGCAAGCTAGAAACCATGTTGCACCAAGTGATCACTAACTTAAATATAAAAATCCACGCAGATAGAACATAGGAATGTACCCAGACTGATGCATGATTCTCCTGATTGACTGCATCATATGTTCAACATCAGATAGAATGGCCTGCTCTTCAGAAGTAAACACATCCAGCCGTTGCCTAGTCATTGTGTACAATCCACTGGCCCCCGAATCATCATTGCCAATCCCTGGTGATTTAACAGGGTGGCTTTTCCTGCTTTTAAAATCTCCACTCCTTGGTGCCCAGCCTCCCTTGGATTTTGAGGAAGTTCCCCAGGGTGTTGAAGCTGGCCAAGGTGAGCTTGATCGATCCTGAGAGGTCCTGTTGTCCCAAGCAGATGGCTGTATCCATTGGTTCCAAGAAGCGACCTCATCATTACTTGATCCTAGGATAACATCTTTTGCCTGTTTTTTTGCCCCCCAATTAGACCAGGTATCTGAGGTAGATGTTGGTTCCTCGTTCCCCCAGGCAGGACCAGTGTCCAACTTTTCTGCTTCTTTACCATTTCTTCCCCAGTCAGAATCAAACACTCGCTCCATTTTCTTTGCTCCGCACTCAGTAGCCTTATTCCACCATGCAGCCCCATTATTCCCCTTTTCTGTCTCTTTACCTTTGTTTCCCCAGTCAGCACCAGCATTCCATTTACTGGACCTAACAAATTCCTCTTCCTCTTCTACTTTGTCTTTTCCCCAACTAGACCATGTGTTTGGCTGTGAAGCCTTTTCCCAACTAGACTTGGCAGGTTCATCATTGGAGAAATTCTGAAGTTCAATGCTATCTTCGAAGATAGGCTTTTCTGAATCAGGGTTGTGCTCTGGAGACAGGTTCCAATCATCCTCAAGCATGAGGTCATCAACTTCACCGCCTAAACAAGCAGCAATTGGCTCTCCATCTGTGGCAGTTTTCACCATGTTCAGGAAGTCATATACGTCTATGCTACCTTCTTGATCAAAAGAAGCCTGCAAAAGAAAGCTGGTGATGTTGGAATTTTCGTAGCGCACAAAAATTTCTACAAGCTGCACCATGGTTGAGCTCTTAGAGACGTTCAATACTTTCCAGGGACTGGCTCATTCAGAAAATTATTGTCATTGACTTTTTCAATTCATCTGAAAAAGTTGTTTTGTTGTCTCATTAAGCAAATTAACATTCAAGGAAAAGGTTATCATTTGAAGGAAAACCTGCATCTTTGTATCCCACAGGACATCAAAGTGTGATCCTGTACCAACTGCCACGAGTTTGCCCCAAGAACAAGCAGCAACTGTGCTTTGCAAGGAATCAACATGATGCTTCTCTGCAGCCCTCTCAAAACATCTCTTGGGTGTCTGAATACAGACAAGGAAGTCTCACTAGCAGATTGATAGAGATTAATTTTCAGTGTTTTCAAGCACAAGAGCACTTACAAAAAGTGTTGCCTCAGTAAATGGCACTTGAATGTCCAAAGAGCGAGACAATGCTTTGTAACCACCAGAATTGAAGCCAATTAAATCTCCAGTGCATGTCATGCTGTTTCCCAAAAGAATGAGGTGCTCCTTGAGGACACCTTTTGCCACCATTGTCACTGATGTAGAGAGCCGCTGCAAAAGTGACATGCAAGCAAGCTCTCAGTTAGGCCTAACAGAAATGAACCCTCAAGGAGATAATAAAATTAGGGAATTATGCATACTGTAACCCAAGATTAAAGTATATTTATTAACAGAGGATGGTACACTAAATACAGAAAAAGGCAAATAAATTACCTGCACTGCTTGTTCAAAAGCACAAGAAATCCCCAGCAATTCCTGAACTTGTTTAATTGCATAAGGAATTGAACGTCTGGTATCAATTAAATGAAAAACAGGGAGGCAAGCATCAAGTACAGTTCTCCATGCATCACCACTTTGTTTAAGTGCTGATTTTTGAACTATAATATCTAAAGCCAATTCCCCTTTCTCATGTGACCATGGCATTGTATCTGGGCTAACCCATATTATATTTGCTGATGAAATTCGAGGGTCACCTGTCCATTAGATAGATATACAAACTTAGCAAAAAGCATCATATATCCCACTGCCAACAGATGTATTGAAGAGAGTAAAAAGAGACAACTTGTCTTGTTAAAGCCTAACTAGAGCTAAATAACAGATCAAAGGAAAGAGAAATGAAAATGAAAATGCCCAGATAAAAAAGTCAAGCATAAACTAAAACAAAGTTAGAATATTAACCAGAAAATACTAATCCTTACGGGCAGGACTGAAATCAGGAGCACTTAGACCATTATCATCACTACTTAGGAACAAGGAGAAACTTGCATTTCATTCATATTAAATAGTACTTAATTGCACCAAAGGCAAAACAGCTACTCAATGGATATGAATGTGACATACCACATAAAATGACAGACTTGCATTCAAAAAGTAAAGCAATGAAAAGGAAACAATATCTGTCAGATTGATTTCTCAAATTAACCAGAGATAGGTAAGTTGAAGCCGATTCTTTAACAAGATTGTTGTTTTAAAGTAATATGTAAAGATGTTCCATATTTGAAGAACCATCATGATATGCCATATAATTTATAAACAGTTCACACACTGGGCTAAAAAAAGAAAACAAACACTTGAGCAGATATCATGTTGCTAGAAATTAGACAAATCCATGTAAAAGAACTTTAACCAACATCCAATGAGACACAAGAGAGAAGGCTTCCATATGCAAGCATCAGTTGTTCCTTTGGTTACTGATATTACACAATATGTAGAGCATGCAAGCAGACCCACGAGTTTGGGATATTAATAAAAACAGGCAGTGCTATTGGTTATCATTTTGCATTAGATCACAGGTATTCTCCAAAAAAAATGACAATCACGTCCATGTTATGTTCCCCAGAAAGGAAAAAAGAATGCTATGTATCCAATATAACAAGTTGATATTTATTCTGGAATATTTCCTCTTATCCAAAGTACAATAAAAATAAACATTTCAGTCAAGGAGATACAAATGAGAACAACTTAGTCAAGGACAAGTTAACAACCCCCCCCCC
>CM038602.1:11016682-11130449 GCA_021533255.1 Ceriops tagal
CCCCCCCCCCAACCAAAGACGCCTATTTATACATGGAAGAGTAAAGCAAAGGCAAGATCAGTGAAAAGCAAATATCATTAAATGCAAAACAACTATTTAGACTTGTACCTTTAATGATAGTTTCGAACAAAACTGGGCAAATCACATCAGCAAAAATATCAGACAAGTTCTCCAGGGGAATATCAGTATTGTCTTGGTAACAGAACATCAAGCATGGAAATTTATCCACAACATGGTGATCAAAAGAACAGCATTCACTGCAAAGAAGGAAGCACAAATCATGAACACAAGAAATAGAGACAAAGGAAGGTATTGTGAGAAAAGCAAAGTCATCAAACTTCAAAAAGGATTCCAAGAGAAAGAGATGCATGATTGTCACATTAAACAGCAGAAGAGAATACAAAGAAAGACACACAAGATGAGGCATATCTAACAGCCTAATATACAGATTCCAATTTAAAATAGGAACAGAATCTCAAGACATCACCAATAATTACCCAGGAGACCCTGAAAGAACAACTGTGAAAGTGAGTGCAGTTGATGTTACCTGACCCTCTCATCAGGTTTACGTTTTATGGTTATCAGGATATTTTGGGTTTCAAGTTTTCAGGTCTGTATCATCTTATATTTTTTATTACTGGGTTTGGATCCTTACAAGTTGGATTCCTCAAGTGCTTTCGGTGGGTTTTGGTTTAACACTTGAATTAGGTTTGGCCACCCAAGCCAGTTAGGAAACCTAGTTTACCCCAAATTGTTAAAGACTACACTGCAATAAGTTCCCAAAAAAAAAATCCAATCAACAGAAAATAAAGGAAATGTAATACACCATGCAACACGCCTACACACCAAAAGATTACCCACTTCAAAAAGTAGGACCAGTCCTAATCGAGAAAACTGTTTCCATTTTGTTGGGGATTATGTTGGAGGAATTAAATTGAGAACAATTCACATTAGAATTAACCCACTGCTTTTGAGAAAAAGAAAACAGCAAAACAAAAAAAAGCATGATTCAGAAATAGAACTTTATTCTAATAGATAGATCAAGAATACAAAAACAAAAAATAGAACAGAGATGATCATTTCACTGAGCCTCTCCACAAGATAGTGCCCCAATCCTCACATTACATGCTTCCCAAATAACACAATCTCGTCCAGAAAGGAGGAAAGACTAAAAGGAATAGCTCTCAAGACTATGCCTTTCATGGTTATCATTCAAGACAGAATATCATGGTCTCTTAAAAGTTAATTACAACAAGGAGCTTCAACCGATAAAAAAATGCATAGATGATCATAAAATTCAAAACAAAACCACTAACCTGATACACAATTTTGTCCTCTTAAAATAGTAGCCAATTTTTTTCTTCTTCCAGAACAATTTAACAGTGTCTTCACATCTCTTATGTATCAACTGCATACTCACATTCAAATCTTGCAACTTGAGCTGTTTTAAAAATATCAAATTACTGCCGGGAATAATTTGCCTCTGCTGCTGCTTTTTTCTTTTTTTCTTTTTTTTACTCTTTTAGAGAAATTAAACAAAAGGAAAATAAAGTAAAACAAGATTAATCCCACAATTGCTTTCTTTCAGAAAACAAATATAGTACCTTTTGCAGGTGAATGTGCCCAACAATTCCAGAAGCAATTTCAGAATGTCCCTTCATATCATGCTGCCTCCTGTATCTGATAACAAAAATCCATCAAAACATTCCATGATACACAAGCCATGAAATTGCAAATAAGAAGTCAACAGTAGCATAAAGTCCAACAAACAAAAGAAACTGCATAATTACTGCAGGAGAAGGATGCAAACTGCAAAAGAAGATTGTATTGTTGCACAAACAAAGCAAAAGATATATTGAAAGATACATCTATCGCATGAAAAGGAATGTAAATTAATCTTTTCAATGTTAACAATATCTTCAGAATAAAGCTATTACCAATAAGCAGAGGGCACCAATAACATCAATATGGAAGAATCGATCAAAACTAACAGAATGCTAGACTATCTCTAATCATGGATTCAAAGAGAACTAAAGTTATGTTGACAAGTGCTGCATGTACTAGGCATCTAAAGAACCTCCTAACAAAAATCATGGACCAGTACTAAATAGGATGTGAGTTGAGTAAAACAAAATGAAGAGCTCAAGAGGTTTTTGGCACACAGTGGATACATTCTTGTTTTTTAAATGAGGTATAGAGAGCAGAAACCACATCAGAGATAAAATAAAAGCCAAAGCTTACTCAATCATAAAACACTTGGTGACATCTTTAAGTGTAACTTTCTCCAATTGCTTCTTAACCAAATAAGCCCCTTTTTCTTTGCAATACTTTCTTCCACAATGACAATCATTCAAATATAGTATAACACGGTGATCATTCGAGTCATTCTTAAAAGAGGCTTTGCAAAGAAGTATCTCCTGGAAAGAAATAAATGAAAAACTTAAGCACAGCATAATGAAAGGCACATTGCAAATACTATGCAATATAATTAATGCTAACTGGTTTAAGAATAAAAACTTTGTTTGAACAGGAAAATGACTACCTTCATCAACTCCCATGAAGAATTGCTACTGGGAGTAGATTCAAGAACGGCCTTGTATGCAGGATTGGACATGGCTGTGGCAGCCAAGACACCCACAGGCTCCCCGGCAGGAAATAGATCCTGTGACTTAGTCCCAGCATTCACCATATACTCAAACTGGATGACAGAATTGCTGCAAGAGTTTCTCACTGTACCATCATAACAGATGACAACGTCGCGCAGGATCGCCATTAAGTTTTTGAACAAGATTCCAGGCTCAGACAATCCTCTTGATGAGCGGACAATCACTTCTCTGCTAGAGATTGAATGGACCATCTCTTCATAAGGATCTAACCCATGGAAAAAACAGCCATCAACCAATCCATACTGGAGGGATGGATGGTCAACTTTATTCGCAAGATATTTGCTCTCAAAAAGACTAGCCATGTCATCAACCAGTGCCTTGGAATATAACTTCCCCCTATCAGATATCTGTAAGCCCAAGAACCCGATTTGCTGGACTACTTTAGTGATAGCTGAATCACTTTTGGCGTCAATTAAATCACCCAACACAGCCGATTTTAAAACAAAGTTGGCCACCGCTTTTCTGACTAAATGGATGTGATCATCTAATTGCACTTTCATCACTTCATTGTAAGTAGACCTCAAGTTACACAGCAAGGGAGAAATAGCCTTAAGTTGTTCTTGTACAACTTTCCTAGACGTTCTAGGCAGGTAGAAGTCTTCCAAACCCACACTAAAACCTTTGGAGAAAATACTTTCCATCAAGAAAGGTTGTATGAAGTTGAAGAATCGAAGAACTGATTCAGGACCACTCTCAAATAATATTGAGGTGACAACTTCATTAATCATAGATTGAAGCATATCCCCATAAAAATCAAATTCCAGAATCTCTCCTTCATTAATCAAGTACCTATCCCCAAAGCAGTGGAAGCAAGAAGGCAGAGCATTCTGTAGAATTTGCAAAACAGTCCAATATGGGCCAGATTGCCTGACTTTTAATAAAGCAGGTGCTGGCAAAGAAAACGAGACAAACATAGCCAATTGCTGGGCAGATGCTTTGTTAAACAAACATGTCTTCAACATTTTCTTCAATGAGAGAAGAGAATCCACCGTCAGTTGAAGATTCAGATTGCCACTGTGAGAGCTAAGCAGCTGTTTCTCTATTGAAAAGAGCTCCATGACCTCTGCTTTGGCAGCAAGTGACTGGGGATAGAAAAGATGAACACAATCTCCATCAAAGTCAGCACTTAAAGGCCCACAAATTAATGGGTTTATCTTCACAGTGTGATCCTCATGTACATACACTGACAGCGCTTGCAGAGAGTGCTTGTGGGTTGTGGGTGGCCGGTTAATGAAGACAGTGTCTCCATCCATGATTCGGCGATGAACAACTTGCCCTGGTCGGAGATATGTGTGCCCCTTCGAGCCCTCCCTAAGTGAAAATGTTGAGGAACCATCCCTATAAGTCAAGCACATTTTCTCATCCACAAGTTTTTGCAGGTGCTCAATGTTATGCTCGTTGACCCTCTCCTCAAAGGTGATTCTTTGAGCAATTTCATAAGGTACACCAATTTCGCTCACTTGCTTATATGCATCACCAGTAACCACAGTACGAGAGGAGAATCCAGAACCCTTTCTAATGAACAGTGTTCTCATCTTTTCCAACCAAGCTTTTGTTGATGATTCATTGCTCTCTTTACTAATGGCAAAACGTGCACCCACATCACGAGCTGCTTTTCCAGTGCCCCTAACCTGAAGATACTGCCCCACTGCTGACTGCAACTCCATGGCTTCAACTCCATGAGATTCAAAGTTTGGTTCACCGGATCTTGAGCTTCTGATGATCTCTACTTGCTTAAGAACTCTTTTCAGAATGGCTATAGAAAGATCCTGGAAAAAAACAAGAAAACAAAAATTATCATGACATCAAGTTTACAGATCAAATAACTGCAAAAGACAAACAGATTAGCTCTTGATAAGCTTACCGAAGACATGACGCTAACACCATCTGAAATGTCTGGCATTGACAAACAATTTGGAGGGACAGGTAAATATTGCAAAACATAACCATCTTGCGGAAAATATCCTTTGCAAGCTAGCTTTTTCCTAGTCTCTTGAGGAATTCTCTTTAACATTTCCATCACCTGTCATAAATTACAGTCCAATTACAATCAAGCAGACAAAAGCATAAGATAGAGTTGAAAAGGAAAAAAGAACAAATGAATTACAAAACATTCCCTATTCCATCCAAATGAACACAGAACTGTTACAGTAAACAAAAAGGGGAAACAGGGCATATGCTGAAATCTAAATAACTGGATAGGAACAATGCATTGAAACAGTTGAA
Organism: Ceriops tagal; assembly: GCA_021533255.1. NCBI lineage: Eukaryota > Viridiplantae > Streptophyta > Magnoliopsida > Malpighiales > Rhizophoraceae > Ceriops > Ceriops tagal. The sequence goes on from CM038602.1 coordinate 11,021,575, forward strand.
ACATGTCAAATGCCGAAAATTTGAATACATAGAAATAGGATTCAATCCAGAGTTCAAGTCAAACAGAAAATTTGTCCACCAATACAAATGAAACCAAAAGACAAGTAGATTTAACAACAAAATAACATTAATAAGGTCTGCATTCTTATGGAAAGAATGAATAAACATAACATGACAACAATAGCAGATCAATGCAAGCCAACAGAGAACGGCAAACAAACCTCACAAGGAAGCAACGTCCGGGTAGCACCATAGCCGTAGCGAAAACCATATCTTTCTAAAAAGTTCCAGACACCTTCTTTCGAACCTTGCTTGCTTGATACTTTTAATTGCAAGAAACAAGTACCATCAGTTGTAAACTCTTTAATGGAAACCAGTGAAGCCTCCTATAAAACAAAAACACAAGGTGAAAATAGATCCAACACAAAGCATTAATTAGTTATGAAACTGTGAAACATTTCAATTTAAGAACTTCCACAAATACTTGCTACACTAAGTCCAAGAGTGAGTATCAAAGCAATAAAAAGAAGATTTTCAGGCTAAAAAAATAGGAATTTAGTTCTAAAAGAGCTAAACATTATTAAGGAGACAAGGAGATCAGAAGACAACATTTAGAGACCAGAACCGTCCTCTAGCTTTTCTCTGTTGAGAAGTACAATTTTTGTTTGAAACCCATGTAGTGGAGATTCTACACTTGGCATATTTCTGAATGATATGCAATTACATAACCTTTACAAGTATAAGGTGGAGGAATTGACCTGTAAGAGACAGAAAATAGTAAGTACAAAGACAAAACAGTCTTCAAAACAAACTAAAAATGGAATGCCCAAAAGCATGAGATTTATAGAGTTAGCAATCACTGAATACGGTGCACCAGAAGAATTTAAAACAATAAATGCTTCTTGTGCTTACCTCACAACATGAAAGTAATCGGTCAGCTACACCATGGTTGCTCTTCATCTGAAACTGAAAATTATGACATGGCAAGTTCAAGTCCATAGACAAAACCTCAAGCGTATTGGTATATAAAATTCAAATGGTATGTTCCACATAGTAATACCAAACCAGACTAGCTCTGCAAATACCTGTTAGTCTCTCTTTTATTCAATCATTAGAATGGCCCTGATTTACATTTCTTCATAGTTCATGCTATTCCTTTTTCTTGTATCTTCTTTTTCATTACCATTTTTTACACTTCATTTTACAGGAAATCTCTTGTATAAGTATCTCTCCGATTGATACGCTATTTGCATTTTCTACCCCTTTGGTTACTTTTCCATTATTTGCTACCCATTGGTCCTAAATAATGTCCCCTTTAAATTCAGTTAAGAAAGGCCTTGTGAAACAGCAAACACCAATATTATAAATTAGTATTCCAAATTCATATCAGAAAGATTAAGGAGGAGAATGGAAGATTAAGGATGTTCACCCAGAGATACCTTGTTTCTCTTCAGATTTAAACACTTTAAACACAGCAAGCTCAACATTTGCTTCAACTCACTAACATGGCTAGGATGATAAATAGGTACTGGCAACTCAATGTATCCAAAATGACCTGAAGGGCAAGATCAGACAAGAATTTCACCTCACTTTTCTGATTTATGTGTGAGAAGCCACATTAAGGTTGATACACAAACCATGAATATGAAAAAGGAAGGACACATTTACTCACCTTCACATTCTCCAGGTTCAGAAGTGCCACAAGATTCACATTTACCGAACTCTAGAGGCAAACCAAGGAAGGGATTCATGAGCTGAGTCGAATGGCTAACACAGCATTCATTGATAGATGTTGTGCACTGTTGAGGAAAAAAAAAAAGAAAAAGAAAAAGAAAGTGCACCATAATAACAGTTATTTTCAACAGTCAAAAACTGCTAACCGAAAAGACTGAAGAAATACATCAATATTTCAATTTTTGACAATCAGTATTGACACTTGAACAGCACCACTTTACCAAACGCTTTAGTGTTAAACCCAGCAAGGAAGGAAAAAAGAAAAAGAAAAAGAGAAAGAGGAACTGAATCCTTAAAATAACCTGTATTACAATACAAAAGTAAGTCCACCCCCTTTTCCCCACTCTTCACTGTATGTGTGCTTCCTAATATAAACAAAATTGTGAAGTACTAGCAATACAGAAAGACTGAAAGGAACTCACACAAACAGTAAACAACTGTAGTAAAAGATATGAGAAAACAAGGATTGATGTTGTACTTACTATTTCCTTGGGAGCAGCCAAACCAAATTTAATTCCAATTATCTCTCCCTCTAATATGGTGTTTGTGGCCATTTTTTGCTCCATTTCTCTAATAGTAACTATGGTTTTGCTATGGACAAAATGATGAACAACAAACAAAATAGACACTAAATTGTGAGAAAACATTCTTCAAAAAACACAAAGGAAAGAAAAGGTACAATCCACAGAGCAACCAATATAATAATATTGCTAACATCAATGGATGTGCAAGCTATTGAGTCGAAAGGAAAAGCAAGGGAGAAGGAAGACACACCATGCCATCAATTTCAAGTGATCTATAGCCAAAGAATCAGGAAGAGAAATTGTATTTAAAAGAACTGATAATAAAAAGCACAAACACACACCAAATTCCAGGAATTCAAATCCCAAATATTTCTAAAGAAAAGGTTACCAAGAGCCCATAATGAAAAAGAATTTAACCAACTGAACCAAAACCCAGATCCAATGCAAACAGTTATACCAGGAATAGGAGGACTCGACTATTTGTTGGGATTAGGTTACAGAGACTGTAATGAAGATTTAACTCATTGAAGCAAGACCTACATCCATTACAAACAGGCAGAAACAAATACAAGTCCACATATCAGGTATACGTTTAAGTTACCGAGGCCAATGAAAGAAAGAGAAAAGATGCTGACAAAAATACTGAGAACAAAAATCTCCTTTTTTTTTTTTTTTTGGATACGCACAAAACATGCACAAGTGAGAAACCCACAAAGGAACTCCCCAGAATCGAGAGACTAAAACAGTAACATATCAAGCCATGTATAGAAAACAGAAAAAAGATGAAAGATTGTTCCTTTTTGTTTCAAGTTTCAGACTTTCTCAACTACAAAACACAAAGTGACCAAAAAAATGCGAACCCATAAGAGAATGAAAGCAAAAAGAAAAAAAGAAAAAAAAAACAACCCAAATGCCTGAGAATTAACCCAGAGGAACCCTTAACTTCAGACACAAAACAAGAAAACCAGGCCAGTGAAATAAAGAGAGGATTTAGAAAAAAAATCCAAGCAGTCTCTTGAAACCCAAAACAGAGATATATTTATATATTAAAAAAAGTCTTAAAAAAAAAGAAACAAATATATGGAAAGGCAAATCCAGAGGCCATTTTCACAACTTTACATCAATTTCTTTCCTTTTCCCTCACTTTCGTAGCTGCCAAACACAAAGAACCTAAAATGCAAGCAGATACATGCAAGCTCAGAAGAAAAGTCGGTGTCTCTCAGGGCTTTGACAGCTGGTTTTGATCAATGAATACCCTAAAAACAAGACCCCAGAAAGAAAAAAATAAAGAATCAAACAAATGGGTATTGCAAGTATGGAAAGAGTGAAGAAAAGAAATAAACTTTAAACAAACTCAGGTTCAAATGGACCGAAAATAAAGGAACAATAAGGAGAAAGCAAATGGGTCATTTTGGATTGTACCAGAGAGCATTCAAATTTTGTCAATTGGAAGTAGAAAACGCATGCAAAACTCTCTCCCCCTCACTCTTTAAGTTCTCTCTCCCGTTCCTTATATTTCAAATTTTTGAGTGAACCACGACTAGAAATATTGAAATATATTATAATGTATAAAAAGTACCCCAATATTCTATATTTTTGTGAATTCCGATTAGTGGGTCATTAACTTTTAAACCAAAAAAAAAAAAAAGATATTAATAAATGAAAAGTACTTTATATTGTCTGTGAAAAAATTTTAACATGGGATTCACACTCAAATTTCCTATCATTTCTTCGTTGGTTTCTTTTCTGCCACTAATTTCACATAGAAATATTCTTTTTTCTAACTCAATTTTCTTTTCAACTATTTTCTTCTCACATGTTTCTAATAACCAAACACAATGCGTATGTTTCCATACACTCTTTTTTTTTTTTTCACCAAAATAATTTTTGTGAGCCTTGCATGATTTGTTTTTTCTCGCTATTTTGCTTTCCTTATCTCTCCCTACAAAAAAAAAAAAAAATCTTCTATATTATTTTTCTTTTCCATTTTTTACTTTCCAGAATTTTCTTTTTAAAATAATAATAATAATAATAATGATCAGCCGAGAAGTTTAAGGATGCAAAACACACGATATTGAGTTAAATTTGTAAAATAATCACTTAGCGTACACATATTAAGACCACATTCAATTAAGGGATTTTAGATTTGGCAAAACAAGACAAAATCCTCTTTAAATTTATTTATTTATTTATTTAGACTTCTTTCGAATGTTGTCTAAACACAAAATTTATCCATATACAATGTAATATTTATCTAAATAACAATTATAAAATAAAAAAAAATAGTAATTTGTTCTTCTTATTTCGGGATTACAAGTATGACAGTTAAAAATACTCCCAACTAGGACATCTTGCCCTGACCCATCAGATCACACCCGAAGCTGACTGTCCAAGCGTGGTTTTTAATTTTGGAACCAACCAACCAACCAACTAACTAACTTTATTCCCCATTAATATTAATATTAAAATATGCCAATTACCCTTTTACTATGTATATATATATATATAAAATGTAAGCAAGAATTCTTTTTCTGGGATTTATTGCTTTATGGGCCACATAATTAAACATCCTATTATTTTATAAAATCTCATGCCTCCTCCTCCACCACCATGAGAAGAGTGGCCATATTGCCACGCTCTTTTTTCAACTTTTTTTTTTCATTGGGGGGGGGGGGGGAAGTTTGTTGGACCATTTTAATTTCTAATCTATTGGGGTTTTTTTTTTCTTCCTATATTATTGAATAATTTAATCGAAATAAAAATTATACACGACAGTTCCAGTTTTGGTTTAATCATCAGATCAAATACTTCCTTTCAGCCGCTCTGGGTCTGAACCCGTTGGAGCTGGATGGTTCAGAACCGCTGGTTAATCCCCAGTTTGGCGGTTCTAAATCTCCCGAACCGACCATGTTATTCGGGCCGAAGGGGCTCGGTGGTCACCTCCACCCATCCAATGAACCGGCTACCACTTCCGTCTCTTCTAGTGCCGTGCCACGATAAATGAGACGGCACTCTCTCTCCCTCTCTCCCTCTCTCTCTCTCTCTCAGTATCGAAGAGACCAAACTCTGTCGGCAGTAGCTGCTGTTGTGGTCGGAAGAAACTGCTGATCAGCCGATGGAGGAAGAACAAGACTCCGTCAACAACAACAAGAACGTTAATGGCGGTAGCGGTGAGCTAAACGACGTCGTAGAACATGAAGAAGAAGAAGAAACGAGCAGAATTTTCTCGGAGCTAAAGCCCTACTGTTTGGAGATACTAGGGCTTCTCCAAAACCCCGCCGCTACTTCCGCCACTGCCGCCGTCTCTTCTCTCTCTCTTTTCCTCCGCCGCTGCCCCTCCGCTTCCCTCCAGCCTCTCTTCGAGTACTCCTCCTTTTCATCCTCCTTCAATCCTCTTTTTTCTTTTCTATTTTGTTTTTCTCTTCTTCAGAATATGTTTTGGGTGAAATTGCATTGCAACTCCCACCCCCTCCAATTTTTGAACAAGATTTCATTTTGCATCCTTTTCTTATTATATGCGAAAAATACGCAATATGAAATTTACTGAAAGTATTATGTGATGCGGGAGAGGCAGGGGGAGGGGTGTTCGTAAAATTAGAAATTTCAATGTTCAAGTATAAATAAATAAATGAATAAAGGGGATTTAAGGGTCTTGTAATTTGGCTATGTCTATGCGTTTCTATCCAATTTTCTATCTTTGATTGAATTGAGAAGTTCTAGGTGGTTTCTAGATGGTTTTGGTTAATGTGTATGCAACTGCTGTAGTGTAAGGGCATATTATGTGAAAGTTCATAGTGAACCCTTTACCAAGGAATTTTCATCTATTAATCAATTTCATATTTGTACGTTTTTTACAAAATTATATAAATGCAGATTGTATATGGCTTCTTTTTGTTAGGTTGTATTTGTTTCCCAATTATTTTCATTTGACATTTCTTTCTTATGTGATTATTTCAGCTACACCTTGTTGCCTTTGCTGCTACTATTAGATGCAGCAGTTGATTGCAGATCTTCAAAGAAGAGTAATATTGAGGAAAGAGGTGTAGAAAATACTACCCCAATTATGCCTCATAAAGTGAGTGATAGAGTGGCTGAAGGTGTTCTGCAGTGCTTGGAGGAGCTTTTGAAGAAGTGTCATTTTGGCTCCGTGGAGCAGGTGCTCTATGAAAAGTTTTTCTTCTTTTCTTAGATCAAAGTAATTTCCATGTGCAACTTCCTTTTTATCCTTCCTAATGAATTATAGGTGCTCTAAAATATCCAAATATTAGCGGAATGCTGTCTTGGACCTATCATTTATTGGGATTGAATATTGAGTGTACTGAAATTTTAGAAGTTAAATGTGGGGAAAGGGTGGAATCTGTGTCAGCCATCAAATGCACACTTTCAATATTTCAATTGTATGCTAACACCAACTGAGTTGACAAATGTGATTATAGCATTTTAGATGAGGCACTAGTCACAGTCCATATGACAGGAATGGCGATCAGTTAAGTTATGAAGGCATTTGGATTTCACACATATCCATAGAAATATGCATACTTGTGTGTGTGTGTGTCTATGCATATATGAAAGTTTATTTATATATATCAGACTCTGGATTCCAAATTTTCAATCCCTTTTAAAGCAGCATACACCAACAGTTAACTTCCAATTGGCTTTATGTTTTCAATTGGATTGTTATCATGTTGTAATTGTCAGCATGTTTTGCTTGTCTTGGTGGAACCTGACTTTAACCTATCTGTTACTAATTGTGAAATTGACTTAAGTAAATAGTAGCACAGCTTTTTTTTTGGGTTCACTATTTTGCTGTTCTGTGATATTGGCTATTACTTGAAGGTTTTAACTTCAAAAGAGATTATGTGCTCAGATGGTTGCAGTGATGAAGAAGCTAACTTATGCTGCTCTGCTCTCTCCATTTGAGGCCTCAGAAGAGTTTCGTGAAGGGGTAAACAAATGCTTTAGGGCTTTGCTTTTAGGTCTACTTCCGTGCACAGATGAAGTTTGCTCATGTAGACAAGTTATTGGCTTGCCTGCACTTTTAGAAACTGGTGATATGCAATCTCTACAGCATAAACATTCAAAATTCAGTTCAAAACAAGGAAAATGTTTACTTGCATATCTCCAGTCAGAAACAGCTGCGGCTGCTGTTGGACACTGGCTATCACTTCTTCTCAAAGTACGTTATGCTTCTGTTTTTTGAAGTCTTCATGTAATTTTCTCACTCTACATTTCATGCAATCAATGGCAAATTTTCTGCAAAGGCTGCAGATACTGAGGCTACACGAGGACATCGAGGCAGTGCAAAGCTTCGCATTGAAGCCTTCTTGACCTTGCGTGTGCTTGTTGCAAAGGTAATTATCTACCAGTAAGTATACCCTAGATGTTGGGGGGTTTAATTTCATTGGTTGCAGTAACTTATGTTCTCATTTTTTCACTAAAAACATACTGAAACTGTGCTGACTTCGAGCTGTTTTGAAATAAAACATAAAGAAACCTGGCATGTTATGGTGCCTCAGCATCTAGAATTTTTCATTCAACAATTATTATGCTACTTTGGCTGTTGCATTTTTTGAATTCAGACAGACTGGTTGTTAATCAGGTGTTAGAACTTTGAAAGATTGTAAATCAATGCCTTTATATTTTATGTCTATTTCCAATTGGCTTAGCATTTGAGGGCATTCGTATGTCTTCACACATGTTCTCGGTTGAAATTCTCCACTCATAGAGGTTGCCACTGTGAGGCCTGTGGATGCTTCTTGCATGAAATTCATTTCAGTGGACTAAATGAATTCCATTGTTCTTTTTTTTTTTTTCTTCCTGAGGCAAGTTGTTGGATGTTGTTGACATGATGTGCTCTGATGTATAATTTGTTGATATTCCAGAAAACTTTTCTATTAAAATAATTCTCTCAGGGCTCCTTCATGATCTAATGTAATTGGGTCCTTAGTTCTTGGGTCCATGGAAACAAGGTACTTCATATTGGGTATCTGCTTGTAATTGCTAATTCACTAAAAGAAAGGAAAGAAGTTCCTTCCCATGGAAAAGGAGTTGTTAACTTATCAAATATGTGTGTTTGGAGTTAAAAAAAAAAACACTACAACCAATCTTCTGTGGGCGCAGGCTTGTTTTTACATCATGAGTTAACCATAGCAATGAAATTTTGTTTTGCAGGTTGGTACCTCAGATGCATTGGCTTTCTTTTTGCCTGGTGTGGTTAGTCAATTTGCCAAAGTTTTGCACGTCTCAAAAACAATGATAAGTGGGGCAGCTGGAAATGTTGAGGCTATTGACCACGCAATTAGGGGCTTGGCTGAGTATCTTATGATAGTTCTCGAGGATGATGCTAATTTATCTAGTCTTGACATGTCCTTAAATGTCATGGTTGGCACTCATGTAAACAAGGATGCTTCTATACATTCATTTCTTGATGAACTGCGCCAATTACCTGTTAGTGCTAAAGGCCAAAGTAAGACTGTAGCTGAAGAATCAAGTGGTGAAGCACTAACTTGCACAACTCCTGCATCTGGATTCAAGAGGAATAGGAGCACTAAATCTCACAAGGATATTGGTTCCTTGCATGTGAATCGAACAAGAGAATGGATTGAGAGAACTTCATTGTGTGTTAATAAACTGTTGACTGCAACCTTTCCACATGTATGTAGCTTACTTCATTAAGTGTTCTGACTGGTAATTATTGTTGAGGATAATTTGCAAGAATCAAATTGCATTTTCCATCAGTATTGCAGTCTTAGTTGATTCTTGCTCTCTCTTCACCAAATTCTTACTCCTAGTGTCTTTTTCACAAGCTGCTAAATCTATTACATGTTTTTCAGATTTGTGTTAACCCAACAAAAAGGGTTAGACAAGGACTTGTTGCTGCTATACAAGGATTGTTATCAAAGTGTGTATATTCTCTGAAGGATTCCAGATTAATGCTTTTGGTAAGCTCTAAACTTGCGTTGATTTCCTCTAGTATTGATGCTGGTGATACCATCATAGTTTGCATGAACAAAGTAGTGTTTATTTATGTTGTTGGGGCTAAGACAGGCCAGAGGAGCAATACCTAATATGAACAAAAGTGATATTTTTTAATGCCTTTTTTTTTTTTTTTTTTGGTTTCTGCAGTCCTTATTTCTTGCCATGGAGAATGTGACCTTGAGTCTTGACGGCTGCCACTTTGGGGAAAGACTGCAGAATTGTGTGATTGATGATTTTGTAGTAGAGCTCAATAGTTTGTGTGAATGTATATAAGATGAGAGTTATAATCCTTTAATATTTAACCATTACACCTTGAACTGATGAGAAAATGATGATGTGGGGCCATTATATTTTAAGTAGACTGAGTCTTTGTTGATCCTTTGTAGTTAAGTTTCCTCAGTGGTATGCTTCTCTGTGTGCTCCTGCCCCATATTCTTTACCAAGGGGTTTAATCTCTGTTTGAGCTTCAGTATTTGTGTTATTTTTTGTTTTGATGAGTTTTGATTGGTACATCGTGAGAGTTATCATGTTGACATTGTGAACCCTACACATGTTCATGCTTGCACCTTATGGACAGGTTTTAGGTAGTGGACCAATTCAATATTTAGGATGGAACTTTCTTCCACTAGGAAACTTGAGCATTTTGATTACATTATATCTGACTTTGGTGCATATATGCTTATATATAAATTATCTATTAACTTCATTTCACAGCCCTTTTTTTACTGGAAATTCTCACGAATAACTGCAGACATCTTATGTTGTTTCAGCCACTCATTTTTCCCTCAATAGTTTCACTTATTTATGTCCAATCATTTGACATATGGGACTGACACTATTGGAATATAATCATCCTAATTTTAGCATGTTGTCTAGTGTGATTTTGCAAGCAATTTTCCTGATTCTCATGAATTCTAAATCTTTCAACTGCTTATGGATTTTGAATTGTGCATATTTTGAGTGGCAATTATGCAGGAATGCCTATGTGTTTTGGTTGTTGATGACTGTGAAGAGATTTCTGTGCCTGCTCAGCAACTTGCAGAACGTTTGTTCTCAGCAAATGGAAAAAATCATGTCTGTAGTGACGTTGCTGCAATCTTCAATAGGTTTGCATCTTGTGTGGGATTGATAGTCTGTCATTATGTTATAATTCTGCTGTTAAAGTAGCCTTTTGTGTTATTACACCCTGCCCTCTTTTGTTTGCTAAGGCTTATTGAGAAGCTTCCAAAAGTGGTGCTTGGCAATGAGGAAGCACTGGCAGTATCATGTGCCCGGCAATTACTTGTAGTGATATATTATTCTGGCCCGAAGTTTTTGTTAAATCATCTTCAGTCCCCAGTACGTACTTCTGTCGATAATATTTTTCTGATCTTGATTCTTTTCATGAACTTCTTTCCTTTTAGGCTAATTCTCACAACGTTTCTGGTACATAGCTTGCATCTTCAAAAATTTCCCAAGTGTTCAATGTTAGCAAAAAGTGAATATCCTTTGAATTTTGCAAGAGCAATGTTCTTCATGTTTTAGTCCTGTGTAAAGATTCTTTTATATCTAACATGGGGAGTTCATTTTTCCCCAAGTTCTCAATGGCGTCAAGGGAAGATTGGAGACAATCTAGTCATCATACAATTTTGTTGCAAGCTTAAGTGTAGGGGGCTAGTTCTCGACAAGGCATTACCCTTGTCCCTCAGGCAAATAAGGATACACAGCACTTTTTAGTTATGGTTTGTCTGTCATCGGTCTTTTAACTACAAGAAAAGAAATGCCCTTGTAAGATAATTAGGCCCATATATGGGGAATTTTCCACCATTGATGAATTTAATCTGGGCAGGTTTCAGACTGGAGAGTAATTATGCATTTATAAGAAATGAGCAAATTACAGAAACCTTTAGGTAATTAAACTATAATTCTCAATTGAACTTAATCTTGATATTCTTTTGAATTTCATTGAGATTTGAGATTGTTGCAAATTTTCCCCAATTTTCAAAGCAAAGCAAAGTGATGATGAGCTATAAATTTCTGATAAGCGCTTAGAAAGACTTTTAAAGGAAGATTGCATCTTTATTTTTATTTTTCTCTTTGCATTGATCATCAAAGGCTCTTATTTGTATTGCTCCTGTAACATGCATAGGTAACATCTGCAAGGTTCTTGGATGTTTTTTCCCTCTGTCTGAGTCAACGTTCTGTATTTACTGGTGCTCTTGACAAGCATATTTCAACACGGTCATCCTCCGTAGGATACCTCCCCTCTATTGCTGAGTTAAAAGCCAGTTCTCACTCCATTACTGATTACCAGAGGGTTATGGGTGCTGTTCCATCTCAAATTTCAAAGTTTAGAGAGATACAGGGACATGAACCACAATATATGTTGGAAGCTGCACAGAATAATTATGAACTTCCACACATGCCTCCTTGGTTTGGTCATGTTGGTGGTCATAAACTATATCAGGCTCTTGCAGGGATTCTTAGACTAGTAGGTTTATCTTTAATGACAGGTCATTTCAACTCTTTGGAAATTTAATCACTTTCAAGTAAGCAGTTTCTTTGTTCTCTGTACTTATTCCAAGATTCCCTTTTCTTGCTTGATGCCAGATTTTGATAATGAAGGGCGTATGTCTGTTATTACTGATGTTCCACTGGGTTACCTACGTAAACTGGTGACTGAGGTTCGGGTAGAGTATAACAAAGAAAGCTGGCTTTCTTGGTATAACAGAACTGGATCAGGACAGTTGCTGCGGCAGGCCAGCACTGCAGCTTGTATTTTAAATGAGATGATATTTGGTCTATCAGACAAAGCTGTCAATGACTTGGCAAGAATGTTTCAAAATTCCAGGGATAAAAGGGAAAAGGTGCAAGAATCTAAGATAAAAATTGCTGCTGGTCCGGCTTTTGCAGTTGAATATCCTGAGCTACCTCAATGTAGTTGGAAGGTTTCACAGGGACAGGCTCATAGGAGTCACTTGGTTGACTGTGTTGGCCGAATATTGCATGAATATCTTTCTTCTGAACTGTGGGATCTTCCAGAAGATCATAAATCTCTCCTGCAACCAGACTATGAAGTCAAAGATCATACTCTGCACTTCTTCCATGATACTGCTGTGTTACATCAGGTGCTTTTATGTTCTATTCAGCAGGAGTATGTGCAACTCCATTGAGCATGTTCAGTTTCATTATTTGTGTGCATGGTGTATTAAAAAGAGCTAACTCTGCATGTGGTTCTCAACAGGTTATTATTGAAGGAATAGGTGTCTTTGCTATGTGCCTTGGAGATGAGTTTATATCTAATGGATATCTTCATTCATCGCTTTATCTGTTACTTGAGAGTCTTGTACGTTCAAACTGCCCAGTCAGAAGTGCATCTGATGCTGTCTTACATGTCCTTTCTAGTGTATCTGGCTATCCAACGGTGAGCTTTTATAGCAATACCTTTCTTTGTTAATGGATGTTTTCTTACACGACTGTTGTTGTATTTCTACCTTGCAGGTTGGGCAATTAGTCCTGTCAAATGCAGATTATGTAATTGATTCTGTTTGCCGACAATTACGTCATTTAGATCTTAATCCACATGTCCCAGATGTGCTTGCTTCCATGCTTTCATATATTGGAGTGGCCCAAAGGATATTACCTCTGCTGGAGGAGCCGGTCTGACTCTATTTTATTGTTTTGATATAAATGTGGAGTTTCATTGCTCTCTTTCCTTATGGATCATGTTTTCAAAATACCCTTCTGGAGTTATCTCGCCACCCCTGGGCATCCTAGGGCATCCTCCTCCTGGATTTTTTGGACACTGTTCTTCATTAACAATTACTTGGTGGCATTTTTGTTTCTTTCTTGACTGCTTAGGCGCTATATTAGCTAAATAACTTTGCATGACTTAATATTTTGGGCAGTGAATTGGATTCTTATGTATCCTGTAAATTGTCCAGATGCACTCTGCTTCACAGGAACTTGAAATTCTTGGCAGGCATCATCACCCAGAGTTGACAATTCCTTTTTTAAAGGTCATACTTAATACTGCATATCTCCTCTATGTTCAATTAGTTTTTTTCCTTTTGAGTTTGTCATTCAGGATTGCAATGCCCTTTTTAAAAACAATTGTATTTAGTCAACAGTTACTGCTGTAGTTTTGCATTGCCGTTTTACCTTCCTTTATGAATTGAAGTGCTGGGGAACAACTTTTAGAGATGGAAGAGAAGAGCACCAGTCCTTGAATTGTCTAAAATTTATTTGTTTATATGGTAATGGAGGACAATAATTTGAAGCAATAGGTTTTGTTTGGTTCTTGTTATTCTGGATTTTAGTATTAGATGTGGTTCCATGAGCTTGTTTGTTATTTTCAATCCTATATGAGTTTACTTTGCCTTGTTCAAATTGCAACTACTATTTCATTGACCATTTTTAGGTATCAAATGAATCTTCAATGTTTATGATGGATATGTGTTGCAGTGCAGCTCTCCTCTGAAATTTAAATTGTATTTTTCTTTCATATGCATCTCAGGGCTTCAGAGTTGGTGCTTTAATTTCAACTAGATCACTAGGGTGATAGATTAAAAAAAATGAAAAATGGAAAAAACAGGCTTTATATGAGTTCTTTGTTTTCCCTTCTCCCACTGAGGTTGCCTTAGTGCATGACAGAACTGAATGGCAAGGAAAAATTCATGTAGCCAACCCCAATTAAAATTGGGTTTAGAACCTTCTTCTTGTTGTTGCTTCTAAGGTTACCTTATCTTTTCCTTCCTCACACTGCCAATCGCTACCAGTGCCTGTTGGATGCAATTATTCTATCACAACTTCTTATTCTTTAATGGATATATTCAATTGATTAGAACTATTGATGTCAAAGGTAGGCCAAACTAATATAAGTTTTACGACTAAGCTTTGCGTGAACTAATGCCATGCATGATGTTACTGTTCTTGTTCTACTGTTACTTTTATGGTAGTAGCTTTTCTTGCTCCATTTCTAAATATTTGTATGTAATCTTTGACATTGTGACTGGTATTGGTTACATTTTGACAAGAGGAGATTTGATGTTATTTCAATGATTTCATTTTCTTCAGGCTGTGTTGGAAATTTCCAAGGCATTGAGACGTGAGGCTTGTACATTGCCTGCTAATGCAAAATCTGATCTTATACCAATCATGTCCAAAGCATCTTCTATGAGCAAGGAAATGAGACCGCAAGTTAGTGAAGTTTCAATATTTCATCACAATGAAGCAGGTACTATATCATTAGTGCTTATTTTATTTTTTCCCTATAGAAATTTTGTTATGAGTTCTGGTTGTTTATATGTAGTTTTCTGTTTGTGGGTGATGATGTCAGTGAGGTTGCAAACCATTAATATTTTTTTTTTTATATATAACTCTGAAATTTTAATTTTTAATTAATGTGTTTATAGATGAGTATTTGTTTGGATGATATTCAGTCTAAGCTCTTTGTACTCTTTTTAGTCTACTTTGATCTGTGACTCTTTTTGAAGAGTTTGTCTGGTACTTGTTTATCTTTTCCTCCTTTTCTTTTCTTCTTTGTGTAATCTTCCCCAAGTCCAAAAAGGCCAGGTGAAGTGCCAAACTTGTGTTAAGGATTTTTCTCTATGGTACAAGAAAATCCTTAGACTCTAATAACATCTTGAAAGTTCAATTTAACATCCTTCATTATTGAAGTTCAGAAGTTTTGTCTGTGGGTCTCTCACCTCTGAGTTATGAAGGGACTGGGTAGGTCATCATTCTCAAAAGCTTTGTTATTCCTTTCTTTCCTGTATCCTGAAGATTATGGATACAGGCACCAAAAAGTGTTTTCCCTTTTTAAGGATTCAATCTCCGGAGGCCTTTGTTAGGGAATCTGTGTGACTTCCAGGGAAAAATAAGTTTCAAAATAAATTTATGAGTTCATATAGAGTTCCTTCTCATTATTCTAAAATCATAAAATTTAACCCTTGAAGGCATGAATGTTTGCCTCAAGTTAAATTAATTTCACACCCAGAACCAACTGCAACTCAATGCATATTTAAGAGCTAATCAATTTTTTTTGATAATATTAGCTCAGTTCCATATCTCATCAATTTTTGACCAGTAGGTGATATAGATATTTGATCCAATGAAGATCCATAATTCACCAAATGCAATTGCTTGACATTGGGTGCAATTAGCAAATTCTACCAAACAAAAGGCTTCAAAGTCACAATATACAGCTCTTAGTATGCTAAAATTTGTTTTCTTTTATAGGCCTTCATACTTTTACCTTTTCTTCTTCTTCCTTCCTCCCATTCTCTTAAATATCAACTGCATTCTCTAATATCCACAATGAAATGAACTCTGCAGGGATGGAGAATCAGGTGTTTTCATATTTCCTTGTGAATTCCTAATGCTATTTTTTCCTGTGACATCCGCTGCGTTGGTGGGCAGCATGCTTTGGAATAATGAGCTTATTTCCCTTTCACTGGCACATAACCCACCATTTGTAGAAATGTCCTTGTAATGAAAGTTTCTCAAGTTCCCCCAATCATAAATTGTTCTCTTCCATCTTCCTTGGATGTTTGTATTATGTGACATACATCCATGTTTTTGCACCACTTCAGCCTCATTATGGGAAGCATTCATTGTGAGAGAATTTTGTTTAGCTTATTTGATTAGGACACTGGTCATTCACTATTTTTCAATTGTGTCTTTGCATCTATGTGCTATTGGGATCATTTGGTTTTTCTGTCTTAATCTTTCATTTTCAGTTGCTTTCAATTATTTACATTTCGCAATATGTACACTGGCAGGCTTTCTCCATATTTTTGCAATAAGTGCATTCAATGGCATACTTTTTCTTCATCTATTATATGTATATGATTTTTAGACTTCAGAGTTTTTTATTTTTTGTTTTTTTGATTAAACTGACCCAGTCCTGGAATCTACCTTAACAGTGATCTTGAAGTACAATTTATTTCTCTCTTTAAATATCCTTTATCAATGCAGAGCAATGGGAGACTATTGTGGTCAAGCTGAATGATTCCAGAAGATACAGACGAACTGTTGGATCTATTGCTGGCTCATGCCTAACTGCCGCAACCCCTCTACTAGCTTCAATGAATCAAGCCGCATGTTTAGTGACCTTGGACATAGTAGAGGTAATGCTTTATTGTGTGTGGTGAACTGGTGATCTATAACAGTTAAGCTTGTTAATGATACATGGAAGTCTGACTTTGTCGAACATTAGCAACTGATTTGATTTTGCTGGAGGCTGCATGATAATTATGGTTTCATCTTTTTCAAAGACAATGAGCATGCACCGGTGTAAACCAAGTTAAAAGCTCTATGTCATGGTTTTCAAGCAATGTAATCAACTTTTAATTGTTGGTGCTAATGAAATCTGGCATATTAGAAATGTAAAATTATTAGAGTATGTTTGAACTCTCTACTCAAACTCTAGTTAATTTGGGAATGTATGTTTCTTTTCTCTCTTTTATAGCAGCAATGGATTTTTATTTTTTTTTATGCATGGCAGCAAAAGCTACATTGTAGGAATATTTTCTTTTATCTGCATTCATTAATAATGTACTCCCTTAGGAGGGGATTGCAACGCTAGCCAAAGTAGAAGAAGCTTATCGACATGAAAAGGAAGCCAAAGAGACTATTGAAGAAGTGATTCAGTTGAATTCATTATATGAAGTTCAAGACATTTTGGATGCTGCCCAGGAAGGGACTGATGAGAACAGGTTGCTTCCAGCAATGAATAAAATATGGCCCTTCTTGGTTGCTTGTGTTCAGAACAAGAACCCAGTGGTGTGTGTTCAGTTTCTCTTAATTGCTTCTGAAACTAGTATTTTCATGAAATATTGTCCTTCAAATGTCTCAGAGGATTTTGTATCTGTTTTAATCTTAAATTCTCATTTGTCGATGGTGATCGGCCAAACCTGAGAAAAGGAGGAGAAACAGAAGATTTTCTGTTGAGGGGGATAAACTACTGTTATGAGACTAAATATGTGAGTTCTTTTGTTGCTTCCTCGTATTATGACTTCATTGATTTGGCAGGCTGTCAGGAGATGCTTAAGTGTGGTGGGCAATGTGGTAGAAGTCTGTGGGGGGGATTTCTTTTCACGCCGCTTCCTTACAGATGGATCACACTTCTGGAAACTTCTTTCCTCGTCACCATTTCAGAAGAAACCCTTCTCTAGGCAGGAAAGAACTCCATTGCAACTTCCTTACAGAATTGCTCCCACTTCTTCAGAGGACTCCATGGCTGAAGTTTCAAACTTGAAGGTCCAGGCAGCAGTGCTCAACATGATTGCTGATTTGTCCAGGAACAGTAGGAGTGCTTCAGCGCTGGAAGTTGTCCTGAAGAAAGTGAGCGGTCTTGTTGTGGGGATTGCTTGTAGCGGTGTTGCTGGTCTTCAGGAGGCATCCATTAATGCCTTAAATGGACTTGCATCTGTCGACTCTGATCTTATTTGGCTTTTACTGGTTGATGTATACTACTCGTTGAAGAAGTTGAAGAAAGACCTGCCTCCTCCCCCCACCACAGAGTTCCCAGAGATCTCTCAGATCTTACCGCCGCCGCCTTCATCTCCTAAAGGATTCCTTTATGTACAGTACGGAGGACAATCCTATGGATTTGATGTGGACTTCTCTGCCGTAGAGACAGTGTTTAAGAGGTTGCATCTCCAGGCTTTTACTAACCAAATGTACATATGAAACGCAGCACCTCTATGCAACTAATTTATAAAGCCCCCATATAATGATTTTTTATCTTGAATTTCTTTATAGGCTTTTATTTCTTTTGTTCTTTTGAATGAGACATGGAGGATGAACCCCTAACTTACCCTCTGGAAGCATCTTCAAAGGTTCAAGGTGACCATCAGGTTAAAGTCCGATGGTCTATTCTGATTTTGATTTCATTTCCAAATGTCAATCCTCCAAAAAGAAAAAAGAGGGAAAAAGAAAAAGGGAAAAAGGTTCCCTCCGCAATTGACTGGTTAGGCCCACTCTGGGGAGATACTTTGAAAGTGAATTACCGTATCAATTTCTACATTAGCCAACTGCAAAACATGGCAGTAAAACTTTTCCAAAGTAAAAAAATGAATGAATAAATAAATAAAATAGTTGGGAAAGTTGACAGAAGTTCTGATTTGTACAAAAAAAATGCCACTAAATATACCAAAGATGCACATGGTCATCCTCGTTTGTAATTCTCCGCTTCCCCTGGGCCTGAGAAGTTTCAACCCTTGTTGAGATTCACCGCCATAAAGCACTTGGTCATTTACTGTGAACCAATACAGGTATACAGGTTAATTCCATATCGCTGCCGTGCACAGCAGACACAAGGATGTTAGACATTTATGTGAGTATCAAGGCAACTGCAACGGTTTTGAGATCAATATCCACATAAAATCATGGAACACTAAATATCAGAAACCTTAGGCTAGCTAGTTCATTCAGCTAAAAAACAGAAAATAAATTCAGAGTGTACATGTACCGATAGCTACAGATATAACCATTTTACTGAGATAAAACAAAAACTCAATACAAGAAAAAGGTTTAGAAGAGACAGAGTTGCTTATTTAGGAATGAGCATTAAATAAGTGAAAAGTAACTTGAGTAAACACACACAGAGAGAAATAAGAGTTAATTACCTTGGAGCTCCTAGAGAGGCAATGATAAGCAAATTTGATGTCAGGGCACCACTCAGGTATAATCTAGTTACTTCTCCCTCCCTCGAGGGCTCTCCCTCAAAGACGATGCCAAAGGTATCTTCATTTCCACGAGGGCACAGGACTCCCAACATTCCCCTTTAGCCTTCCACTAACCACCTTCAGAGGCTCTATCAGTTTTCCGCCAGCTTGGATGCTTCCTGTCTACAAGGCTAGACAAGTACCACTATTTCTCCCCCAACTTATTCTCTTGTAAAGAAAACAATTAGAATGAGAAGTTAAAAAAATGCCATGTCACCGAACCCTTAAGGAAAGTAGAAGCCAGTGAAGCCAATGCAGTGCCAGGAAGCTCTCATGGCTCACACTCACTGAGTTCCTCTCTTGGAAAGACTGACAGTAAAGTGTTGTCAAGAAACTTCTTGAGGAGATAGCTCGCGATGGTGGAACTTATGGGCATCTCCATTGTCAAAAGATAATAGCTCCATGTGAAGAAAACCAAGTTCAGGAAAACAAGCTTTAGTCACGTATCTTCACTAATAATCATCTGATCACTGTTTTCTATACCATCATTTTATTTACCAAAAGTCTCCACAAGAACAAGCCCCATCTTTGAAATGATGGAATCGATTTGTGTCTCTCACAAAAATTTCCCTTTGTTCAAATCTGGATATAAATTTAATGACGGCATGACAATCGCTGCAGATCCTAAGGTTTTTAATTACTCGAAGAGAAGTCCCTGCACTGGTGTTTAGAAGCCCAAGAACAACTGCCAACTTCTCACTGTGGCCACACAAGAGATGCTCCTTGTCCTCTTCCTCCACATCTTGCAGCACAAAATCTGTACGAGGAATGTAACCTGATATTTTCATTTCCCCAATCAACTTAGTCAACTTCTCAGCAATTTGAGCCATTTGTGGATGTGATTCATCACCACAAAG
Source organism: Ceriops tagal (assembly GCA_021533255.1). Taxonomy (NCBI): domain Eukaryota; kingdom Viridiplantae; phylum Streptophyta; class Magnoliopsida; order Malpighiales; family Rhizophoraceae; genus Ceriops; species Ceriops tagal. The sequence goes on from CM038602.1 coordinate 11,041,378, forward strand.
TAGCATGTGCACTTTATTTTTGACTTCAATCCAGCTGCAGCCTGGGTTCTTTTTCAGGCCTCTACTCTTCATCATATCCCTCACCATATCTACTTCAACCCACATTCCCTTAGAAGCATAAATATTAGACAGAAGAACGAAATTTCCAGGATTTTTTGGTTCTAATTCAAAGAGTTTACTTGCAGCAACTTCACCTAAATTCACATTTTTGTGAACTCTGCATGAACTGAGCAAAGTGCCCCAAACACAAGCATCAGGTTCAAACGGCATTTTCTTGATCATGGTATATGCTTCATCCAGCTTTCCAGCACGGCCAAGGAGGGTCACCATGCATGCATAATGCTCCATTCTGGCCTCAATTCCATGATCTCTGGACATGCAGCAAAAATAATGCCAACCTTCTTCTATTAGGCCACCTTGACTGCAAGCAGATAAAATGCAGGTGAAGCTAATAAAGTCAGGTTTTGCCGAGCTCCTTTTCATCAACTCAAAAACATCAACAGCGTCTTTTGCCTTTCCATGCATTGCATATCCTCTCATTAATGCATTCCAACAAAATGAGTTTCTAGAGGGCATTATCTCAAAACAGAGTCTACACACCTGTAGTCTTCCACACTTAGCATACATATCAATTAATGCACTTCCCACGTGAACATCAGTAGAGAATCCTCTTTTAAGAGAAAAACAGTGGGCAGCTTTTCCATGCATCAATGCTGCAATATTTCCACAAGCTGGCAGCAAGCTTGGGATTGTCACTGAGTTTGGCTTAATCCCCTCAACTTGCATCTCCCTGAAAAGCTCCAAAGCCTCCATATCTCTCCCATTCTGGGAGCAACTAGAAATCATTGAAGTCCATGAAACAACATTCAAATCCATCCCTTGCCGCCTCAACTCTCTAAACAACTCTAAAGCATCGTCAATGAGACCATTTCTTGAAAGGCCAGTAACTAAAGCATTACAAGCACCTATATCTGCATCATACATCTCGTCAAACACTTTTGACATTTCCAATGCACACCTACACTTTCCATACATGTCAATGAGCGCACTAGCCACACACTCAACTTGCCCTAAACCTTGTTTTAGCACAAAACCATGAACCTGAATCCCCATGCTCAACATTTCCAAGTCACCTACAGCAGGAAGCACGCTAGAAATACCAACCCCATCAGGCACAAGCCCCCCTAGATGCAACTTTTGAAACACAATCACTGCCTCCAAATAGTGCCCGCTCTGATTGAATCCCGCAATCATACCATTCCAAGATACCAAATTGAACTCCAAACCCAAATTATCCATCTTATTGAACAAATGTTTTGTTTCCTCTACGTACCCATTACGGGAATAACCCGCAAGCAAAGCACTACAAGCCACCACATCCGGCTGATTCATTCCATCAAACACGCGGCGGGCATCACTCAATCGGTGGCACTTCAGATACATATGAACCAAAGATGATAGAACACGGGAATCCGAATGAAACCCAGATACCAATCCAAAACAATGGATCTGCTTTCCCAGTTTCAAGGAAGATAAAGCGGCAGACGCCTTGAGGACACTAGGAAGAATACGAGCATCAGGCATAATACTATGGGAAAGCATTCGGGAGAAGGAATTGATGGCTTGGACAAAATGATGGAGCTTGGCGGAGGCACGAATGAGGACGGAGAAGAAGGTGAAAGGGGTTGGATGGTGGGCCGAGTTAAGGACGAGGTTTGCATCGGTGAATGACTGGTGATTGGCATAGAGAGAAAGCAGCCTGCTGGCGAGGGGGGTGTGGGTGGAAGTTCCTGTTTTGAGGAGGTGGGCATGTGCCTGCCGAGTCTGTGAGAGAGACAATGTGGCCGAACTAACAAGGTTTTCAAGCGTTGGGAATCCTGGCCTAGCCATTTCCATTGTCCATCTACTATATACATACATATATATATACATATATATATCCCCAAAGTACCAATCTTCAACTGCGTTTGCTTTTGCCATAATTTTTATTAGAGCCACCACCACCCCCACCACCCCCCCCCCCATTGTAAAAGAAAAACTACTGGCTCACAAGGATAAATAAATAAATAAATTTCATAATATTCTATTAAAATTATTAATTATTTTTAAAATTACACAAACATGCATCTAATGTATTTAATTTCGCTGTGACAAAAATAAATATAATTTTATTCATTAATTGAAAGCAATTGAGGATCAAAAGGGTAAGCAGCTACACCACCTAGGTTTGAAATCCCAAACCTTTGTGATATACGCAGGAAAAATAATAATAATAATAAATTTTTTTTTTTGGAAACATTTGGGGTTCAGGGCAATCCAAGCAGTTACAGGACGTAAAACATCCACCTAGTAAATTTTTTCAGTTCAGTATCCACTTTATAAATTAAATTTTTAAATTTGCCGCGCGGCAGCCGTTTTTTTTTTTCCCTGTAGATCGTGTTTTGATTAATGAGAGGCGGAAAATTTGTTAAGTTGGGCTGACATACATGCTTCTTGTGAACTGGTCTCCTATAGACCAGGAGAAAGTCCCTCCCCTTTTTTCTTCTTTTTTTTTTCTCCCCCTTCCCTCTCTATTCTCTTTTTCTCTTCTTTTCCCATTTTTCCCCTCGTCCCAGTTGCCCCGTTCAGAAAGTTCCAGTTGTTTTTGGGCCATTTCCGGCATCAATCAGGTACGTGGAGGCCGAGATTTCGATTCGACGTCTCCCCATCATCGATGCAAGCTGCTGCCTCTTTTCATCATCCAAAAAAATGAATCGGGGGAAAACATATCATCATGTCAATAACACCCCATATTTTCCTTTCTCAGCTTTATAAACAAAGATCAATTTTTCACTTTATTTTCAAGGCTGGACTCCTGATAGAGTGGGATCTTCTGTTAGCAGTGTTCTGAAAAAAAAAAAAAAAAAATCCAAAAACAACTGGTGTTGTCCTAATTGAGAGTTGGCCAACTGACCATGATTGAATGCCCAAAGTATATCTACTTTGTGGGACAATTAGTTCAAAAAATAATCTTCCTACCCTGCCACTTGAAAATTAACTTAAATTTGATTCAGCTATTAGTCACAAAATGATAGAAATCGGCATCACAGGCGGCTCGGAACCAACACAAAGAGCTGCACACAACAGATAAGGAAACACAAGGGTCATATTATCCGCCATATTGAACAAAGTAAGTAATAGACACTACGGCACGATACGCAAAAAATACATTATCCATACCTTCTATGTTGTTGAACTAGTACGCACGAAGCTAAGTTGGGACAAATAGTTTCTCCCAGCCAAATCATGTAGTGATCGGTGTGGGCGTGCCCCTTCCATGTCTGGTTTTCCAGTCCCCTCTTTCAGAAATCTCCTGCACTCATCGGTATTCTACAGGAGAAGCATGGAAAAGGGCCAAATAAGTCCCGTCGTTAAGCAAGAAATGGTGATTCACAAGAATTCATTGAAAAAGTAGAGAAACCTCATAGCAGAAACCTTTCTATTGGAAAAAAAGTTAGCAATCCATCGTAGACAATCCTCCTAGTGCAAAGCTACAGGATCAGGTCACCAAAATAACAGTGGAAGACAAAACAAAAGTAAATGAATTCTTTTTGTGCACATTGAATAGTGACTTAAATGAATGATAAGTCAACCAAAAACAAATAAAAAGCACTCCAAGTGATTACACAAAACAACAGAATATGGAAAATCCATTTAAATGGACATGAAATAATGGATGTCTAGCGTTAAAGATCTGCATCTCTTCATTAATTAGTAGCACACCTGTAGGAACATAAGCATTTGCTCTTCGACTGTACCACGCATTGCTAGCGTCTCCACATGAATGGGACGAGTGGCTCCCATCCGATGAGCACGACTAATCACTTGCTCCTCCATACTGTCACATTTCAAATAAAATTAAATGGTATTGAGATGAAAAAAAAAAAAAAGGTATGAATTTCAAAAGAAATAAATTTGCTTTAAAGCAGCATGCTGCTCAAACAAAACATCTTGTTACGCAGCCAGACTGACAAAACTTCTGCATAGCCACAAAATGTCTAAAACCTATTCAGATTTCTATATTCCAATACTATCATGATTAATACAGGAAAAACTCAACCTACATTTGTTCTGCATCATTCAATCCACAAAATACCTTGAACCTAGTCTATACGGGGATAAATGCAAATTTGGTGCTCCAACTTATAAAATTTTTTACCCTAGTTAACAAACCATTTTTTTTTTCCACTTCAGTTATCCTACTTTTTAAAATGGATGATGCTTCATGTACATCAGCAGGAAATATGTATTCTCATTGGAAGAGAATCCAAAAGGGTTCACAGGTCCACATCCACAAATTTGGTTAAATTATTCATGCAGTTTGCCTTGCCATTTCTTTTATCCTTTTCCATTATTTATACATTCAAAAACGAAAAAAAGTAAAAGATCATGCAGTGAAAGATCCGCAAAGAGAAAGAGAGAGAGAGAGAGAGATCCATGAAAATCTTTTGATAATGGCATGACAAAGGGTTCTGCAACCAAAGTAATGTAAGAAGAAGCACATAACTAGAATTATAGAAGTTAGCACATGAAGAAGATGCTATCTGATTTAACAAGAGCTTCCATAGTCTAATCTGCTAGAACACAAAAAGGTAGAAAGCAGAAAAGTGTAAACTACACCCCCAAGGGGACACTGTGATAACTAAGATCTTAAACATTCATCTTAGATGTCTCAGTTCAAATCTTTTTTCTTAGGGCACAGAAAGGTAGATATAATCTGTTCACTTGTTTTTTCTATTTATTTTGTGTAATGCACATAACGGTTAAGTAATAAGAGAAACAATACGCATACAACGTTCACCTATTTGACTAAAATTTTTCATTTTAAAAAGCAAGATAACTAAAATAGGGAAAAAAATGTTAAAGTTGATGCACCAAGAAAAAAGCTGTCCTAGAGTATGAGACTCACATTGTGGGGTTTGAGAAGGTTTAGATGCACACAGTTTTACTTTCGTTTTCTTAAAGAAAGCTATTTCCACCGTCACATTGTGACCCCCATGTCACAAAGGAGTAACCTCACTGTGTTAAAATAAAAATAAAATAAAATGAAAATATACTCACCTCCTGTCCCAGATTGGCTCCATTAGGAACACGTGTGTTACAAAGCTGAAGTCAAGACCCAATGCAGCACTTCCATCCATTAAAATAGCCATACAAGTTGGATCGTCTAGGAACTCCAATAATGATTTGATCTGAAAGGTGCAAAATGTCAAACAAAAATTCAGAAAGAAGGAACAAGCAAGAAAGATATGAAGGAAAGAAGAAACAGGTTGAATACCTTTTTGCTTGCGTGCAAGGGACTATAGAGCTCGGCAAATTTGATACCAGCAAGTGTCAACTGGTCCAAAAAAAAAACATAAAAATGAAAAGAAAATAAAAGAGAAGTTCTGAATAAATTGGCAATTAAGCATAGAAATACTTATTTACCAAAAAAAAAAAAGTGGCAATTACCTGCTCTTTGATTGCATTTATATGCTCAAGAAATTGGGAAAATATAATGACTTTTTCCGAGGCTGTGTTGGATTCAGAACTCTGTCTGGAGCAGTTCTCCAACAGCCCCTCCGAATCACTCTGGCAAAAATGAAATTGTTTGTCAATGTTATTGACTTCACTGTCCCCATCTACAGAATAAACACCACCCATGCTAGCCTTCTGAAGTGCTTTCAACCTCTGTACAAGATAAGTAACCTTACAGCTGGATGTTGATTCCCAATCAGGATCCCATTCATCCTGTGTAACATCAGACAACCCACTTATTCCCTTCTTTTTTTTTTTTTTGGATAGAACAACCAATTTATTGTTAATCACATATTAAAGAACACATTTCAGCTTGTAGAAAAACCAACCTGTTTATAAGAAGGTTGCAACTCTATAAGATCTTTTGGGACAGGCCACTTTGGGTTTGGATTTTCAGATCGGGCTATGGTGTCAGGAGATTGCATTTCATACAACTTGCCACAACCAGGTAAAGTACATTTTTCCCTATCCAAAGCAACACAATCTAGGCACAAAAGATGTCCACATGGTGTTATCATAGGTAGGCGGCACCATTCTTTGCATCTGAACCCATTTTACCAAAAGGGAAATGATAAATAAAAACATGAAACCGCACCTCCAAGTACAAATTTGTTGCACCAAGTGCAAAATTCAGAAACAAATGGAACGAAAGTCAGAAAATTAAAATTACCTGAGGCAGTTGCCACCAAATTGTAGACTATATTTTATCAAAGCATATTCCTCTGATATGGGATCCAGGCCTTTTTCAATTAACATATCCATTGTTTCCTGTATATCGTGAGCAACATCTTCCATTTTAATATGACCTGCCACACAGCAAGACAGCCTGACATTCCTAAGAGTAGTGCTTCGAAATTTCCACTGCTTTGGGTTAAGCAAACTTTCAATATGATCAGGGTCATTCCAGTCAGCCATTAGTATATTCCGCCGCACGGTAGCAACTAATTCATTATAACTTCTTGCAAGCTCATCAGTGAAACTAAGAAATGTAACTCTCTTAAAACATGGAGGAATAGTTTTCAAATCCACCTTTCTAGCACTAATCAAACACCTCTGTAGCAACTGCACCAACCGTGTGCGACCTTCTTCAATGTTTGCCTCAAAAGGTCTGAGGATTCCTGCTTCCCAATACTTGTGATTAGATCCATAGGCTTCCTCATGTAGGAACATAAGCATCGGATGAAGATGTGACAACTGGCTATCCGGTGTGTTAGATGTTGGGGTTCCTGTCAGTAGCCAGCGACTTGTAGCGGCCAATGAAGTAGCCATTTGCAATTTGTTTGTCAAGTTGAGACTGGAACCAAGAGTATGCCCCTCATCTAACATAACCCTCATCCAATGCACTTGTTTTAGAGGACTTTTATTCCTCAGGTCCCACTCTGCACTCAAACGGTTAAAGGTAGTTATAACAATATCATAATCCCAGGCCAGATTATGAGCCAAATGCTTTCTATGATCAGTCCAGATGCAGAGCCTCAACTGGCCAGGTTTGACATGCTTCAGAATTTGGGCTTTCCAGTGGTCAACTAGATTGGCAGGAACAACAATTAGAGTTGCTCTTGATAAATAGAACCTGGCTAAATTCAATGGCTCACACAAAGCTATTCTAAGAGCAGCTAAATCAAATTCTAAGTTGACAAGCGATCGAGGGTAATACCACTTACTGATACCCCTTTCTACTTTCCTCACTAGACCAAATGCCTGAAAAATTTTATGAAATCCATAGGCATGTCCAACATCAGAAACATAAGGAGCCAAGACTGGACCTACCAGGCCAGTTGTTTCCATTTGGGAAAGTTTTTCTGGAGAAAGTTTAGCCAGCCAAGTCAAGGCTCTCTTGGTTTTAGATTCCATCATCGAATAGTAATCTTTAAGCACACTTATGAAAAATGATACATTCTCCTGCTTTCCCCCCAAAGTTCCTTTGGTGTAAAACCCTGGTAGGTATGTTACGGATTCACAACTGTCCCACGCTTCTTCTGCATCTTTACAACTCCTGTGTGCAGGGTCAATGTTCATGCTGCAGAACCATGCAGCAGTAGCATCAGCTACAGCTCCTTTAAGCTTCCTCCACTTCCGGCATGCATCACATTGAACCCAATTCTCATTATATACTAAGCAATCAGCTGTAGCCTTTCCACAGGGCTTGTCAAGCCGTTTTCCCCAAGGAACATACTCTGGGGCACTAGAAACATGTTTTCTCTTTATCGAGTTTTCTCCACCCTTCTTTTTGTTACCAAAGACAGATTCTTCCTCATATGAATTGAGAAGACTCTTCTTGATACAACTCAATCTTCTTGTGCATCGAACCACACGTGCCACCGGCTCTGAGTGAGGAGTTGGTAATGATTTTTGCCCTATTGCAGGCCACACGTCATTAGACCCTACAATTTGTTCCCTTGGATCCAATATCCTTGCTCTTTTAGGTGACGACTGACTTAGATCAAAATCTGTACATTGATCCAAAGATAGTTGTCCCCCACAAGCACCCTGGCTCATAATCCTTTTCCCCAAAGTTTTGTTACCACATCTGAAATCATCAGCACTATGTTCATAATAGCCACATCTCTGATCACCATTGTGTGTACACCAGGTGCTTTGGACTCCCTCTGGTGGAGAAGCCAATGTTCCTTGAGTCTTTAGAATAAGGGAAAGAGCAGTTATAGTCTTTCCTAAGCCAGGTTCATCACAGAACATTCCTCCACGAAAATCTCTTATCGTGGGATCTTTCCCAACAACTATTTCACCGCAAATAGAATTTATATGGAAAGTGAAACCATCCTCGGTTGAGAATTTCATGTACAAAGGATGAGGTAACACTTGGGGATTCTGTTCACGCTGCAACATCCACTCAACTGCTGCCTGCTGATGGGGAAACAGTTTAAGTTTCATGCAGGGCATGATTAACAAAGCCAAGGATTTCAAATGGTGACAGGTAGCAGAAACCCTGACAAGGTCCACAGGTTTTAGCTCAGATAAAATAGTCATCAAAATATCATCTGTCAAGTCCCAGATACCAGGACCATGAGGGTTATCTGATGGACTCACTCTCAATGTATAATTCTTTTCCTTATGTAACCTAGGCAAGCTATTGAACATTTCGTGAAGCTCAAATCGCATTTTCCTTGAAGAATCAGAAGCACCACAGTGCAATTTGCAATCAATAGCATGACAGTCAGGGAGATTCCAAATGCTCTGATAACCTCCATTAATACTTCTAAAGTACTCTCTCATATCTGTTTGCAGCAACCTTCTCTTCTCCCAGTCACAACTGCACATTCAATCAGTGTCAGCAAGATATACAAAGGTCAATGGAGCACTCCACAAAACATTGTTTACACAAACCCAATACACAACTGAAAGATTATCTTTTACAAATCTGGAAAGAAGATCAAAACTCAGATCTATATTCACTAAAATAAATAAATAAATGATTACACTGCATAGGCAAAAAGCAACCATTTGATAAAAGAACTAAATACAATGACTTCCAAGCAGAATTCAAAGCAATTGCAAGAAACCAAAAGTTACAGGATGGGATGCGTAAAGCTCGATTTTCTGTGTACAGTTGATGGATTTTTTAATTGAGAAAAGGCAGCATAAAACTCTAATTTGTGAACTCACATCCCAACCCAGAACAGAGGGCTAAAAAACAGAGAACCCCATCAGTGCCTAATAAGGATTTTCAGATTGTAAACACACAGAAAAAGAGTTTTAAATCCAAACCAAGAAAATCCAACGAGTCATGTTTTAATTTACATTTTCAAATACCGAAAAAAAAAAAATAGACATATGCTTTGCTTTCTATAGGTATTTCTAAATCTTGGCATCCCAATAACCCAAACACTGCCATAGGTCAGTGGCCAAAACCATTAATCCCTTCCTTTACAAAGAACTGGAAAAGATATAAAAGAGAAGAAAAGCAATGAGGAAGCCAAAACCAGAAAAAGAAAGAAGAACCATAATTTTACTACTATGAAACAAAAGAATTAAGATTGGCAATAAGTTTAAACTCGAATGATACTGCAATTTAAAGATGTTAGCTTTTGCCTTCTCCTCCCAAAAGGAAAAATTACTCAACCGAGCATTAAAATTGAACCAAGAAACATGACCACTTTCTCCCACGCACACCAACTGCACAAGATATATACATCATCATAAATAGATGTACATAAATAAAGGGCATCCCGGTGCACAAGGCTCCTATATTTGTGAAGTCCAGACGAACGTAGTCTTAGAAAGAGACTGTTTCAACAAGTGGAATTTGGACTCGTGGCCAGCAGGACACGAATACTTAAATAGGCAATGCTATTATGTAAGCAATTCCCAAAGACTACCTCAAGCAATAGATAACCCAAAATTATAACAGCAAGAAGACCAAAATTGCAACGCACAATTGAGATTACCTCAAGTGCCTGAAGAGAGCGCCGGCGATTGCGCCGGATTTCGGGAACTGCCAGCCGGACCACAACGCAATCGGCAGATAAACGTCCAGCAGCACAACAACCCTCGCCTCCTCCTCCTTCTCCTCCTCATACTCCCCTCTGTCCACGTGCAGAACGCGGGCCGAAACCTTCACGCACCGGTGAGCCAGCAGCGCCTGTATCTGGTGCACCACGCTGACGCTCCCATTCACCATGCCAATCCCCCTCAAGCTCCTCCTCATCTTCCGGCCATTGTTCGCGGCGTCGTTTCTGTTGGCGACGAGGGGGGAGAGAACGACGCCGCTCTCGGACCTGAATTTAAAGTCCTTGCCGCCGTCGGAGATGACGTGACAAGGGGAGAGGAAGGAGAGGGCGGTGGCGGTGGAAGAATCCGGTGCGGGAGCCGTGAGGACTGTGCAGGTGTAACCGCACAACTTGTGATCTGGAAAGGGATCGTCTTCCATTGCTGCCTGGATTGCAAAACCAGCGACACAATAACTGACGGTTACGTTTCTACCCTCCTCACCCCCCCCCCTTCTTTCTTTCTTTTTTTCTTTATTAAAAAAAAAAAAAAAAACAGCAACTGTTAAATTACATAATTAACTAACATATAATATTAGGCTTCTGTGGGACCCACTTTCGGATTATTATTATTATTATTATTATATATAAAAAATAAAAATAAACAAATAAATAAAATACAAACGCGAGAGAAGCTGTGGGCGATAGGCCGGCCGCTTGTCGGATCGATGAGTTTGAGTTTGGAGAGAAATCCCAAAGGAAAAAATAAAAAAATGAAATTAAAAAAATATATATAAAATATATATACATATAGAAGGAAGAAACGGAACTTCCTTCTTTAACACAACTTCAAATTAGAGGATGTGACAAACTAGCTTCAGTTCCGAGGGCTCCGGAAATCGTGGAAGTCTTGCTTGAGGACAATTCTCATGAAATGGTTATCATTCAAATCACCATCCGGGGTTACATTGTCTTGAAGTTAACAAATGGCACTCCCCTGATTCACCCCTAGAGGTATATCCAGGATATGAGCCAATGATGGCTACTACTAATACTACTACTATTCCCTTTCCCTAGAATGCGTTTATATCCATAATTGGGATTCTGTCAAGTGCTTCCAATTGGATGTCTGCCCCAGATTGCAGACTCTTGTTATCTCTGATTTGTCCAAACCTGGAATCCCTGTCTGCAGCATCTGAGGCACGGCACCTCTTGAGCATTTCAAAGTTCTCATAATACTGAATTGCTCAAATTTTAAGTGGCTTCCAAAATGCATGGCCTCCCTCTTCCCTTCTCTCGTGAAACTACATGTTAATTGTCCAGAGCTGGAGTCCTTTTCCCAAATATGGTTTTGCCCTCCAATATAAAATCACTTCGGGTTTTCAATTGCAACAATCTTACAGCTAGCCACATGCAGTCACTAGCCATGCATTTGCATAGACTTCCCAATCTTTCACACCTTGGTATTGGTGGTGATGTGGAATCCTTCCCACCAGAGGAGATGGCGCTGCCCTCCACACTTACCTCTCTTGAAATCTCTCATTTTCCAAATCTGAAGTTACTGGACAGCCGGGGCCTTCAAGCACTGTCTTCCCTTAAAAGTTTGAAGTTTGATAACTGCCCCAAACTTCAGTTCCCAGAAGAACTGCACCCTTGCTTCTCTTACAATTGATGGACTTAAATATCTGCAATCTTTGGATTACTGGGGGCTTAAACATCTCACCTCTCTTAGAGAATTGAAGATCCACAATTGCCCTAAGCTCCGCTCCATCCCAAAGGAAAGGTTACCCTCATCCCTTGAGAACCTATATATCTGAAGACGCCCTCTGCTGGAAAAAAAGTGCGAACGGGAGACTGGCGATGATTGGCCCAAGATATCTTTCATCCCCAACATATACATTACCTTGGGGAATATCCCAATACTAGTCTTCAACAAAGCTCAGATATGACAAATTGCACACTTTATGCTCTTTTTCTTCCATTTCATTTTCCTCAGGTTCCACTTAATGCCTCAATTTACGCTATCAGTGATCTATCCTTTATATCATACAATCCACTTGTTCAATTTCCAATATGTGTTATCCATCCAAAGATATGATGTAGGACTTTGACATTGACTAATCATTCAGCATGGCAATTCAAGAAGGAAACTCGAAATGATGTAATTTTACTTGATTTGAGATATACACTTCTAAAAGAGCTTCTTGTTCTTGTAATAGTTTAGCAGCCTTTTCTGACTAGCTCTTCATTGCAGGTTGTAGAATAATCAGCTTCACTTGCAACATTTTCATTTTCCGATACATCATAACACATACCTTTGTGTCTCCACGTTGAATATTTATCCTTATAAACACTCATTTTAGCAATAGAAATGAAAATACATGTCGACATAGATTGGCAATCAGGTTAGATGCCACATTGCATTTTCTCAGCTTCCCTTCTCTGTAGCAAGGTGCGTGTTGGAATAGATAGCGACAACAGGGTGGCTTATTCAGACTGAAAGTTGATCTGCTTTATGTCTTGGTTGCATTAATGGCTAGGAATTAATGCAGCGATAGAAATGTTGAATAATCACGTCAATTTTTTTGTCTTTGTGGCTCGGAATATATAATTTGCTATGAATTTCTCATATTGCCTAATTGCGATTCAGCAATAAACAGCAGTTGTGCAATAGCACATTGATTCTCATGATTATGTAATGCGGGGTGTGTTTTTATGCAGTAAGAAAAGAGCAATTAGCTGCATCTATTTTCTTGGTGACCTTGTGCTTGAGATGGAGTAAAATGTGAAACTGCCACGAGATTGACTAATTGGAGTTGCTTTTAGCATCGATTGGAGCAGGAAATTATGGATTAAGTCGTCCTTTCTGCAAAGTTTGTTATGTGTTATCTAGCTTTGTTATACAGCTATGGCAATGCCATATATATGCATTTGCTTGGCGCCAAATTTAGATATATGACCTATACATGGTACTTTTCAGGTCCTTTCAAAGTTATGTAGGTTTTGCAGGATAATGCATGTGCCTTGGATTTGAATCCATAAAGGAAGGGTCACAAAGATGCTGTTTCTTTTACCTGTCTTCCATTTTTTTCCCATTTATCCATGAATACAGCCCCACCCCACGATATTTTACCATTCATTCCATGGTAGAATTGAATATGTTGGTTAATTTAGTTACTCTACTGTGTAATTTGGACGTCGCAAGTTCAAGTCATGAAAATAATCTTTATAAAAACAAGAGCAACAAAAGGTAACTCTACATATATTTTTCTTAAATTTCCCAATATGAAAGTTTCATTTATAATCTCTTTTTTCTAAATTGTATAATATAGAAGTTTCATGTAAAATGTCTTTTTTTAGGCATGAGTTTTTTGTTGATCTCAAGATACATCGATTTTTATAAACAAAACAAAAAAAGATAAATTTATTTTTTAAAAATGTTTAACATTTATTGAATATATTGAAACTAAGAAACTTGATACGGGAATTGTGTCTATCCAACCTGACATTTATGCCTGTTGAGGCCATATCGGATAAAAATCCATTAACTACCAACGCCTTTTTATATAGCTCTCTGATGGGTGGAGATGACCTGGTGATATCTAGGATGCAAGCAAATTTCACTCATTATGCTGCTCAAGGCAAGCTGCTGTAAGAGGCAGTTTTGAAACAAAATTGCAACTCGAACGAAAAACTGCTGAAGACCCTTTTCAAAAGGGAGACAACGGATTTCTGCCGTGGAAGCAGTAATAAATTTACATGTACATGGCCATGAGATGCTCCAGTAAAACATTGAGACAAATTGAAGCAGCAACCGCTGCTATATATGCTAATAATGAGAGTGATGCTTCTCTCCACAATGCAGTTACTGTTTTATGGAATTACAAAAATGGAGGATTTATTCATTTGTTTTCTTGTGTTCCTAGTGCTTGAGTACAATACTGAATGAGAAACTGCAACAGGGCAAAATCCAGTCGCTTTCTGATTACTTGTAGCGGAGTGAACCTGGGATCTCATGCTCTCTCATCCATCGTTTCTGCAAGGCTTGTTTTAGGTTATCTAGCTTCGTCACACAGCTATGGCAATGCAATATACCGCAGCTTGTTCTATCTTATTTTCTTTTTAATTCCACCTTTTCTTAAACGCAGGCATAATTACAAGATAATACACAGCTCTACGTTGATTAGTGTCAGGTTAGATGGAGACCAAAGACACCCGAGTACTTAACTGTTGATCATGTTCTGTTGATTCCCAAGAGGGCAGTTTTGATCTTAGTCTTGAAAATGGGCGATATCTATCCAAAAATAGAATACCTAGATAATGGAATTTTAAATGTCAATGCGGTGGTTATTGTAAAATTAAAATCAAAAGTTAGTTCAAGACTCAACTTTATACAGGCTACATTACACTCTAAACTTGAAATGAAATTGCAAAGTCTGGTTCTTTTTTTGTCGCTAACCCTAAATTAGAAGCAGGCAGTCTCCAGTGCTTCAACCACAATGAAACCATACAAAAAGAAGAGAGAAAAAAATAACTCAAATCATTAAACAGTGATACAAGTCTGATTGAGTAAAGCAATGCCATGGCAAAAGTTCCCTCTGAATCATAGGCAAATCGGCTACTGAGGTGTCTGAGAATGCGGTGGTGGACCGGGTGGCAGTGGCGGAGGCATACCAGACTGAGTCCCAGACTGCATGGAAACATAAACACGCAGACATGCATAATTTACCTCACACGGTAACAGGCATTGCCGACAAGTAGAAACATGCCGAGAAAATGCAAAAATCCATTACAAGCCCACAGAAAACATGCTTGACATGCTAGAGAATTGTACACAATGATGTACTTTTTTTATATGCGTTTTCTCTCGGGGTCCATTCAATTACATTGCAACGTAAAGTGGAAAAGCATATAGAGCACATTTACAGAAACCATCCTGCTACTGAGATTCAGCAGGAGCACATCAGTTCTTAGAACGTCCTATAGAAAAAAATGCAGGTAAATATAATCTAATGAATAATGTCATCCCTCAAAACATGATGCTGGGAGAGCAAGGCTGCCATCAGGAAGAAGAAGCAATGCTGAAAGCTAAAATAGCATGCATCGAATGTTATGAAGGTTAGTATCATATGAAAGGCACGTTTTATCTCTGTTGGGTGAAAAAAAAAAAAAGAAACATTTCATCTCAATTATGTCCAATTAACCATTTTCACTACCCAGCGAGAAATATCTGCAAACAATCAACAATTTGCACCATATTGAGCAACTCCCAAATTTCTCATGGGTCTATAATTTATATTTTACAAAGCCACTTCTAATATGCTTCGTGGTTGTTCTGGACCTGGACTTTATCAAATCATTGAGAAAAATTACAAAGCCACTTCTAATATGCTTCGTGGTTGTTCTGGACCTGGACTTTATCAAATCATTGAGAAAAATTAATTGGTACCCTGAGCAACAGTTATTTATGTTTTTACAAGAAAAAAGACCGTGTGAGGGAAAGCCAAGTCACAAATTCATATAGGTGAAAACTTATTGCATTATTACTAGAAGCTCAAAAAAAAACATAACAAATCTCACCTGGTACGGATTGAAACCTGGCATTATGGGCATCTGCCCACCTTGTGGCCGGCTGAATGAAACACCTTGCTGATAACCAGATGCACTTGATGGGCCCTGCATATTTGGCAGGCCATTTGGAAAGCCTGCAACTGGAGGGGCAGCACTTGTAGGTAATGATCCTGAGTGCACTGGATTCATGCCCATAAAATGGCCCTGTGGTAATGGAGGAACCATCTGATTCATTGCACCTTGCATCCCCTGCAATAGGACATAAAGTTCAACACTGAGAATTTCCACTTGATGAAAGGTGCCAAACTAAATATTAGGATGTCTAAATCCATTTTCACAATCAATTCTTCCCAAAAACAACCAGTGTCCAGAAAGGGAATTAGGCCATCACATAAAGGCATTTTCTAAAGATTCCCATGAATCATATGGCATGTGGACCAAATAACCTTCAATTCAAAGTAGAAGTTGAAAAATAAATATATAGCTGTTCAATATCATACCATTTGGCCAGGCATTGACGAAGGCACTGGCAGAGATCCTGAAATAGAAGATGGCATTGATGAAGCCATGCCAAGCGACGGCATTTGTGGAGGTCCTGGTAAAGGGCGAGGTAGATGAGGATGAGGGAGCAATGGTAAATGGGATGAAGGCTGTAATTGCTGCATGTTTGGAGGTGGCATAGGCATTTGCTGACCAAGTGCCTGGTGTTGCTGATGCTGCTGAGGATTTTGTTGATAACCCTGCTGCTGATTTGCAGCAAGAAGAGATGGATGTGGAACAGGAGGTAGAGGAGGGACTCCTAAAGGCAAAGAAATAGGAAGAGGCTGCTTCTTCTCCCCATGGGCTGCTCCATCAAGAGATGGAATTAGTAACGGCATTGCAACTCCAACACCCGGAATGGTTCCCTCATTTCGATTCAATCCGGTGGAGAATGGACCTGGAGTTGTTGGTTGCTCAGGTACAAGGAAATTACCAGGCAAGCGACCAGTGAGGGCAGGGTTTTGATCACCATAACCTGATAGTGATCACAACACTCAGGTAAATTCATTTGCATGAAAAGCCACAACTATTTAAGAAAAATTCAATATTCAACATTTAAGAAAAACATCAGTTCAACTATAT
The DNA here is from genome assembly GCA_021533255.1 of Ceriops tagal. Classification (NCBI taxonomy): domain Eukaryota; kingdom Viridiplantae; phylum Streptophyta; class Magnoliopsida; order Malpighiales; family Rhizophoraceae; genus Ceriops; species Ceriops tagal. The sequence goes on from CM038602.1 coordinate 11,058,072, forward strand.
TTGGCTAACATTAGTCTTAAAATCATAAACTTGGTTCTGACCCATGTTAGCCTTATCACGAGCAGTATCTCCAGGCCTATTTCTGCACCAGAACTTTGTAGTGTGATCATTCCCACCACTGCAGATGAATTCATGCAAGTTTAGAGACTGATAAGAAGGCAACAACCAGAAACACTTTAATCAGTTAAAAGATCTGCTTTAAGTTGTACAACTAATAACAAGTTAGCAACAAGGATACAATTACAGAAAAATTGCACAGAACCAACCCAAAAAAAGGTATCAGTGCACTTGGAGAAGCAAAGCCGCAACGCAATATGGAATATAAAATCTTTATCATTAAGAATGCTGTAGTATTTTATAAACATTAAGGAATTTACAATCATGACTGTTTCCTTGCTAGGATTATGTCCGTTTGTGAAGTTGTTCCAATTATAGTCATGACTAACCATATTTAACTTTTTCATTCTCAAGCTTGTCTATAAATAGTTAAGTTTTCAATGGTTAGAGAGCTCAATTTCATAAGTGGACCAGCTCTTACAGATCAATGAAGTAAAGGACAACAACATTCCTCATTCCATACCAAAGAGATTATTAAAGAGAAACATCATGCATACACAATTCCAGTACTTTGGTGTTCTATGGTTCATTTATTTGTTCATTTTGGCTAACAGAAAGGAGTATTAAATAACGCTCCCTTTCACCTGCAAAGCAGATATCCAATAGGGTGCCATGCGAGATCCCACACACTATTATCATGAGCATTGGGGACTTCAATTTGGGGAGTTTCATGCCTGTGCATCAGAATAGCTTTCCTCAATTAATAGTGAGCCTATCCAATAATAGATGAAAATCATGAGAAATAGAATCAATAAGGACAAATGAAGAATCTAGCACATTCCTAAGAAGAAACCCATTCCCATTCTCTTTATTCCTGTACCAGAAGTGATAACTATAGATTGATAATTCATGATAAAAACAACACTAGCAACAGTCCCAAATATTAAGCCCACATAGCTAATCAACCATTAATGCACTCTCAACAGCATTTGAACCCTTTCTGACATTATAGTCCATTACCTCTATTTTACAATTTTCATATTCTAGGAAAACTTGAAAGTTTTAGTAGTAGAACTTTCACTCTTTTTCCCCATGGAAATGATACTTCCAAGCAATAACATAAGCTTATTACTAACCAACCCATTATATGCATTATTTGCATATCTCTACCAAGGAATAAACACATCTCTGAATAGATGTCAATGATCTCATGCTCTCTTGCTTATTGCTTTAAATGGTTGAAGCCTTAATTTTTAATAGTTTTGATGGGTGAATGTGGGACTTGAAACCAGGACTTCTTGGTCCCAGGCCTCAGCTTTAAGAATTAAGCTGTTACTATTAGTATTGCCATTAAGCATGCATCACCAATGGGTAAATTATATCATATGCCCGGAGGTCCTCTCTGATTAGCATCATGATCCATGGGATGTGCCTGCAATGGTAGCAAAGGCACATGCAACCGAGAGTCTGATTGGGATAATTGCACATAATGACATGAAAATTGAACCAGGTATAACATCAAAGTTAATCCACCTGATTAGTGTCCTAAATATGTTACAGCACATTAAGATCCTCAGTTAACACAACAGAAAATAATAATAATAATTGTAATTCAATGGTAACATAGCTATTCTACTTACAGAATGCAACTTACCCGACAATCCAGTGGAAAATGGACCCATCAAAGCTCCCACTAACAAAGCAATCTTCATGAAATGGATGCCAAGCCAAGGCTAGAAATCAAGAAGAACACATATAAATATCTTCTCTCCTCAAACAGATTGGGCCAGAAAGAGAGTTGACAAAAACAAGCAGATAGGCATTTTAATCTACAAACTGCGAGCACGTAAGAGGATGGATAAACATCAATTTTATATAGATTAAGCCTAGCAAGCAATTAAAACTGAATATACAATAAAAGTAGCAAATATTGAAGAGGGAATTCCCATGTCATCTGAAGGTTGCACAATTTATTAACTCGTGTCAATGTGTGAGTAATTATATATACAGTGGTATCTTTGACAAAATTAGGTAGTGCTCTTTTTGGCTCCATGACTCGAAACCATTTCAGGTTGGTTTCAAATAATTTAAATACAAAAATCTTTTCAACATACAAGTAACAATGCAAACCCCCGGTCATTTTCAGATCATTTTAATCCAAACCAGTAGTAACCTACAAGCTAAACTGGGTACATCTGCACAGGTTATAACTTTCTCACGAAATAGTAAAACATTAACTTGCCAATCTGATGTAGGACAGGGTAGAGAAAAAGAGGAAATAGGGCAAGAGAAGGAAGGAGAGGTGAGAGACTGGAAAAAATTAGGAAGAGCAGAGCAGGAAGAAAGAAATAGAAAAACAAAGTCCAGAGAAGCACAGGAAGGAGAAAATGATAACTCCATTTTTAACTGAAATTAACAACTCAAATGTCAAATCCAAAATAACCAAAAGGCCTATGCATAGGAATATAAAGAAAAACCCAAAATAAAGGATATAACCTACCATAGGAGTACCACTTAGAACAAAAGCTACTAAGAAAAATGATAGATAACAAAAATCCTGCTTAAAAATCCATTAAGCTCCTGCAACACTTCCATTCCAAAATTTGCAAAACAACCAAATTGGTCATTCTGTTGCCTTTGCCCTAAAGTATTGAGGCATAGGCTTCTAGAGCGCATATTCCTTGCTCCCTGATATATTTATGCAGTCAACAATCTTCATAGCTCAAGTCACAGGAATGATACACATAGTCTTAGGTGAAATTTGTCAATAGTTAATAAGATTTCTGGAAAGCCAGTCTATCACATATAAATCCTTTAATGTGCCCTTAAAATGAGCCCAATACTTGTTTCTAACTTGTTTATAGATGATTTTATACTCTTGGCCTGATATGCATAAACTAACAATTTTGAAAAGGAACATGAAAACATTAAAGCTCTGCAATAGTGTCTAAAAACAGATTTTGAAACAAAGGCTATAATGAATCAGCTGTTGTTATCACCAAAACAACAGCCAAAAAAAAATTAAAGGACTAAAACTTGTTATAAACATCTTCAAATTACCATGGACAGACATAAGAACACCCACACAAGCTAAAAGATCAAAAAGTGAAGCACCATGTGCCTTCAGGAGAGGCAGTCACTGAAATAATGCCTTCATTGCTTTATTTCTTGGTCCACCAGATATATGATTTAAGTTTTTACCTATTGACAGCAATCTGTTTGATCAGAAGCAATGCAAACTCTATATTAGGTCTAGATACATATGAAGAAGTTATCATCAAATATTTTTTCCATTATTGCATAAATATGCCTTTCTCAACCTTACTCCACTTCACAGCATCCCAATCTTGGCATTTTGATTTTTTTCTTTTTTCTTTGCATATTTAGATAGCATTACCATGGCTACATTCTCACTGCTTTGTGCTTTCTTTCTTCTTAGATAGTATACAACACCTTTTCTATCATTTGCAATCCATTCATAGCAACATTTTCTTCTCATCTAAAAATTAGACAAAGAAACAACACCCCTAAAACATCTATAGAAGAATAACACAAGGATAGTAGTCATACAAGAAGTTTAAAAGGAAGGGTGAAAGCCATCTTTAATTAATCCCTGCAAGTGAGGTGATGTTTCAAATCATTAAATTCACATGAGAGATTCATTTATGATACCCATAATAGGTCATTTAAACTTCAGCATTTATAAATGCCCAGGTGAAATCTTAGTCATTATGCAGCATTCTCCATATTACTACTATCATTTCATTATTGTCATTTTGAGAGTGGTTGGGCAGAATTCATTAAATACAATGCTTGTTAGGAGAAATGTATCACTAACCAGTAACATCCTTCCGATGGCCACGGAAAGATTCAAGCTCCTTCATAGCCCGCACATCATAAAGCTTCATGTTCAAAGAGAAAAATAAATAAATAAATTGATGGAAGACAAACATGAAGATAGGACAAAACAAAAAGCAAAATATTCAATATTCATTGCCTAATAATCTGAAAAGGAGTTTGTACAAGATGAATCACTGACCTTTATAATTTGATCCTTTGAAGATGTTAGCACCCAATTACCATTTTGGTTCCACTTGACACAAAGCACCGTATTCTTGTGTCCATGGCTGCAAGACACCCACATTCCTCAAAGTGATGCTATAGAACTTCTCAAACTAATAAATAATTTCATCACCAAGGAAATGATGCACTCACAAGGAGCACAGCTCCTTCCCAGTTTTAGCATCCCATAGTTTTACAAGGTTGTCTTTTCCACCTAAAAGAGAAAAAAATCAACAAATAAAGTTATATCAACTTAGAAAAAAGACTGTGTCAAAAGAAAGTTGGCTCGAACCTGAAACTAATAGTGACTTTGTAGGGTGCCAATCAACACTTTTCACATCCCAACCATGGCCTGCCTGAGTTCAAACCCGTGGAAAGAGAACTCTTGGTTAATCCAGGGACAACAAATATACACACAGCACAAGTTTTATCACAACTTTCTATAAGACCAAAGCACCTTATTGAAGGGGAAAAAAAAAGAGTTATACAGAGAAAACAAGCATCCTTCTTAAAAGAAATAAGATATAAGATAAACATATAAAAGACAATTTAATTAAATGAAAAACTAGTAGAGATTCAGGGGAAAAAAAAGCAGAAAAACATAGATAATATGAGAAAAATTAAAGGCAGCAAAGCTGCGACATTGACAAACATCAAGAAAAAAAAAACCTGTTTTGCAGTTACATAGCTAAATAAAGAATGGAAGCAACAATGCTATGGTTCTCACAAATATATAAATGATATGGTTCTCAGTTAGTAAAGCAACAAACAATTTATGGTTAAAATTACTTTAAAATAAAAAAGAAAAGAAAAAGAATGGTTTCAAGATTGCTTTTTTCTTTGTTGTATAGAAGATCTTCCATTAATAGAGTGTTCGAGAAAAGTACTCAATCAAGGATAAGATATCATTTTTAAAAACACAGCAAAACTTAAGATTCAGAAAGATATTAAGTTCTCAAACGAACCTGCACATGTGTTTATGTCAAGTTTACTCAGTCAAATACCTATAAATTCATCTAAAAAGCCTGGGTATTTATACTTGAATAAGGAAATAGAAATATGATGCCAAACAAAACTTCACCTCAATAATTCATTATATTTGGACATTCACCCATCAACACACCTAATGAAAAGTCCAAGCACATTACCAGTTAATGAGCGCTCTTCTTGACACCGAGCAAAGTCCCAAACTTTGACAGTAGTGTCATCAGAGCAGGAACAAAACTTCAAATCTGTCCTACAAAAGCTGTTCAAGAGGTTCATTTCATGAAATGTTTCAATGGCATATGCTCACACTGGTAGTTATGAAGCAATTATCTACCTTAGGTCACGAACTGATTCCTTATGGGCAGATTTATTGGCCTTGACATTATTCATGTTGCTCTGCCAATACCTAAAAAGAATTTACCCTGATATAAATATACACATAAGATTCAAAAGACATAAGAAGAAGAATGGAAATTCATGTAGGACAGATCCAGGGGTTATCCTACATGTGCAGTTGTGGCAGGTTTAGACCAGGCAAAACTTAGGAATTTAGGATTGCAGATAACAAGGACAATCATTGTTTAGATGTTGAAAAGGAGTTGATTTAGAGAATTTTATAGGCTATTTTAAGGAGTTGTGAACAGTATCCCTAATTAATCCAGCAATTAGAGTATATAAGAAGAACAATAGAGAAAAAAAGCTTGAGTATAAAATTACACACACGCACACGCACACACACACACATAAAGCTCCATACAAAAAAGGGCATATTACTTAATTGATCCTCCATCATCACCAGAGACCATCCAATTGTCATTGTGACTCCATGTCATAGACCTGATGGCTTGATCATGGGCCTGCATATTACAAAATGTTGCAGAGAGCAATCAAATTCAGCCTGGCTATTTATTCTAAATGCCAGCTATAAAAACACCAAGTACCTGAAGGATCATTTCAAAGTTAAATGATTGTCCATTCCAAAGAGTGAATTCTCCACTTTGTGAGCCTGTAATTAGACGTCTTCCATTAGGAGTCCACTGAGCATAAAGAGAATGATCAGAATCATGTTTACTTATCGGATAATATATTAAAAGCAAAGCAAAATTGAAAGGATTTTAATCAGATTAAGAGAAAAATAAATTCACAAGTAAAGCATCATCTAACTTCTTGGGGCATGACAAAAAAAAAAAAGGCATCATTCAACAACATGCACAGGTAAATAACATGTCTGTATGCATGCATACATGAACACCTCTTAATGTATTAAAAATCTACTCTCTTATATCCAATAATAGAAGAACAAACTAAACATTGAGTAAGAGTCTCAAAAGCCTACAACAAATAACCCAATCAATAAAATCTAATTGAATGAGTCACCAACATGATACACATTTCTTTAATTACTCTCCTTATATTCACCATTACTTCACTAAACTTTAGCTGACTTTTGAAGCTCAAAATGGAAATCAGCACATCTACTAGCAATTCTTCTTTCAATCTACCCTCACACACACATGTAAGCTTTATCACCATAAGAACATCCACAGCCTGATAGTTGTTTAACAGGGAGGAAAAACATAACTTCTAGAAGCTAAGAACATTATCAGCAGCACAAATGATGCCAGAAGTGTTGCCCAAATGAGACTTACCAAAACCCGATTAATGGAACAACGGTTCTTGTTCAGGGATGTATGAACAAATTTTGCAGCAAAGCTAGTTGATGGATTATCAGAATAAGCAACTGTTGGCAACATCTACACCAAAGACAAACATGTGAGGAGAATTAATAAGTTGTGAAGACAAAAACCAAGATTAGAGCAATAACTGCTTCAGTAGAGCATCTCTGATCACAATTTTGGAAAACAAAAAACAGCATAATGACTTCATGTACTGACATCAATTGCAGCAGCTGCAGTGGGTTGCATTGTTGTCCGGTCCCTTGAGTCCCGCTGCCACATACGGATCTGCATGAACAGGAAAACAAGATTATGTATAGGCAAAATGGATACAAAGTTCATCAAACAACAACACAATTGAGGTTATAAAGTGAATAAGATAACACATCCAAAAACAAACTACAGACAGCCTCACGTCTACTATCTGGCATCTACTTAAGCTAACTTCAATGAGATATGCAAACTTTTTTTTCTTACTAACCCAATCGAAAGTACATTTTGTCATGCCATGACAACATGGAATTCCAGAAGCAAGATGACTTTCTTTCTAAAATAACGATGATATGAAGAAAAACCACCCATTTACGAGCTCAAATGTAATGTACAGATGTCCATGTATGTCGACCATCATGCCTATCAAACACAGGGTTGTCTTGCCTCCATGAATAAAAATGCTGTTCGCATTAGAATCTTTCTACCACCACCTCACTTTCCTCACATTACAACCAGAGCCAACATAAGTGTTGCGACAGGGGATAATTAAATAGCTCACTTTTACGCATAATACCTTACACCAATCTGCCAATTATGAAATTGAATATTCTGTGAAAGGCAGGAAGATTGCTTGTGATCAAATACAGCCAATTACATAATCATCCAATGCCACTAAACCATGTAACATCATTGCTGAATCACCAGATGTCAATAAAAGAAAAATACTTAAAGGTTATTTTATTTCACTAGGCATAGTTCTTATTGATATTAACCATCATTAGAACAGATGTCAAACCAATAATCTTACAGCGCTCAAGAGCAAGCTTCCAATCAGGGAAAAGAAAAAATGGAAACACGCAAGGCTAAAAAGTAGGAAAGAACAAAGCTCCATAAAAACTGACTATGGTTATATCAAAGAAAATAAAAACCAAAGGGAATCAGAACATAATAATGCTGTAAGATGGAAAGTTTCATATGACAGTAGAGGGACTGATACCCTCCCAATTTTCTCAAAGTTTAATAAAAAAAATGTGCAGATAACAACATAAATAGAAAAATGAAAAGCTGCACATACCTCAGCTTTACCACCGAAAAGAAAAACTGCAAACTCAAACACAGCCCAGCAAGGAAGGAAGAGATACTGCATATGTAAATTGCTATAAATGGAAAAAAGAATCACCTGCATATATCGGACAACAGTGCTTGTATAATCAACTGCTCTCCTTTGGGTGAGCTTTCTCATTCTTTTTGCACCAAAACCATCACTATGTGCCCCAACAGCTGTTGATTTGGGTGATAGGAAAAAAATTTGGACCATAAGAGCATTAGTTACAAAGCCAAATGAAAAACTTGGAAAAAAGGTGCAAGCCAACAGTAGAGTTTTTGGCACTTAAGTTCCCTGAAGTTAAATCTCAGGGCACAAATTAATATTTAGCTTTCAAAATAACAACCAAAATGTTTTTGGCATATATCTTAATATAAAACAAAACGGTGCATCCTAAAGACAGCCACCTACATTCTTTTTTCCAATGAATAAACATCTACTACTGTAAATGCATGCAATAAATTTCACCAAAAAAAAAATCAAAATTTTTAACTGAATACAGCAACTTCTATCCCTAACAGCCTTCTATGCAATAAATACCCACATTGGTTCGCCAGCTGGAAGAATGTTTTGATTCCCATGTGGCAAAGCAGAACCATTCAGCCCACTATACACCTTACACTAAACCTTCATTCTTCCTTGTTCAAATCACCTTTTTAAGCTTATAGTGTAGCCGAAGAGTCATGTAACAGTACGATAATTTTCCGAATAACCGGATACTTAGAAGAACATTTTCCCCAGAATCCATTAAAAAATTATATCCATGGAATTGTCCACATTGATGGAATTGAAAACTTACACGGTTTTCTTTACAATAAAAATCCTTGGACCTCAATCCAATTTCCAAGAATCCCATGTGTGTTTGAACAACTAAATTCCTTTGATTTCAGAAAAGAAAAGGCACACCACCAATACTATTTCTACAACAAATGAATTCAAATCTCCCATTTTTAACTTCCAAAACTTTTTTATTTTTCTTCTGAAAGTATGCTTATTTATCATCAATAAGGATAAAGAATAAAACTCGGAAAAAGAAAAATAAAAAACAAACAACTCCGATGAAACGCTTACGGTCATAAGGAAGAGAGGGAGGGCCGGGGGCTGCCGAAGAGGGTTGCTGTGGTGGCGGCTGCTGGCTGTTGTGTTGGTGGTGGTAATCGGACGGATTGAGAGTAGTGGAAGAAGCCGACGGTTGCCGCATCATCATCATCGGCGGCGGAAGTGGGCCACGGTGGAATTCCACACCGGGAGGCTGCTGCTGCTGATGCTGCATTTGTTGCTGCAGCGGTGGCTGCTGGTGCTGAGGATCACCGTACATCATTTTCAAATCTTTTCGAATCTTTATTATTTACTAAATCTAAATGGAGAACGCACTGCTCCCCACCCCCCCCCCCCAAAAAAAAAGGTCGACGCCTGATCCTACGGTGAGTGATTGATATGAGATGGATTGTCAAAATAGGGAAAGTGAACCCCGCGGTTAAAAGGAGAGTAGGACAGACCGCAGCGGATTTAAAACCCCCTCCAAACCCTAATTCGCGTCACTGTCTCCGGAGCAGACGTGTGGGGGAGCGGGAAAGCGTAAAATAATAATAATAATAATAATAAATAAAGAAAAAGAAATTAAAAATTATAGACATTTAAAATGGGCAAAATGAGCAAATGAGGTTGTGGCGAAACGGCGCGTTTTTGTTTGTTTTATAACATTGTTTTTTTTTTTTTTTTTTTTTTTGGTCTTCTTCTTCTTTTTTTTTTTTTTTCACACATATAGTATATAAAAGAGGCAAATAATGTTGTGTTTGAGCATTGAAGTAGGTCAGTTGGGCTTCGTCTGCCACTGTAGTTGCGGTTTTTTTTTTTTTTTTGGGGGGGGGGGTTAAACCTCCGTTTAGAGCTAAATGCAGCTATACAAATAGTAAATAATAAAAACGAAAGGTCATTATTTATTTTAATTATTATCAAATAATTATTAATTTATCAATGGTAATCACATCACAAAACTCAACAGCAATTTCAAACATGCTTTAAATAAGTAACTGTGGTCAAAGAGTGTGTAGTTGCTTCGAACTTGGTTATTAGCTTTAACATCTACAACTCCTCTTCTTCTGGGTTGGTGGAAAAGGCGATTGAGTTTTTTTTTTTTTTTTTTTTTTTTTTTTGGTTTTACTTCTTTGCTTTTCCTTCAAGGAATAATAATCAATTATGGGGGTTGGATAAGCGGCTGTTTGTGTCTAAGATTGATGATAAATTGGTAATGGTTTCACATGGTTCATGGCCTGTACAAAACAGCAGAGAAAAGAAGAAATTTTCTAAAATTAGGACTCCAGTTGATCAACAGCATCCTCGGATTCTTAACTGGTCTTGTATTTGATCCACACACATCTATTACAATTAACATAAAAGATGCAGGCCTGCATGAAGAAAGTTGAGAGCTCTCATTCTGTCGGGATTTTATTGAACACATTCAAACTCCCCAAATATTTGATTCCTTTTGCAGGGTTTTGCGCTCCCAGTTGAGGTTCTAGACTTGAATCATATGAAACACCTCGACTCCAGCTTAGCCCTGCAACCTTGACGAAAACGAAATTTGACATTCTTTTGGCAACAGAAGCTAAGGTTCTGTAAGCCAACATTCTTTGTACATGCCTCATTGCGAGGTAGAGAGCCCATATATATAACAAACTGGACGAAGGAGCTGCTAAAGCGCGTTGTTCTGTTTGGAAAAAGCTTTGAGGCATATCGGCAGTATGTTTCCGAAGTGCAATATGACCATGATTATTGATTACATATTGGCCGTGTGAAATCTTGCGAATGAGCATGTTATTCGGACAACTTCAGGGGATTATGTTGCTGCTTTTCATGATTCAAGTTGTTTTCTTTTTTTTTTTTTTTTGGGCCCTGCTATGGAGACTGAGCTGCAGCTTGTCAAATTGATTGATATTTGCTTGAACCGTTTTAGAGGAAAAAGTCAGGAAAAGGGTGTTGCGGTGCAATATTTGCGTTTGAAATGATCGAAACCAATTGTAGTAGTTCATACTATACAACAATGATTGATGAACGTGCCAGCCACTGCCTGCATCTCATTGATTGTAGAGTTCAACTTCAATCCGATTCGTTCCCCTCTTTTAGTTCTAGTAACAGTGAGTTGCTTAGAAACCCTGTAACGCGAAGAATTGTATAAAATATTTTCAAAATGACAATAAGAATCGTTGAATCAAATAAATTTTAATTATCAACGAAGAGGTGGTGGATGATTATAAAGAAATTTAGCAACCTTACTTGTTATCATCAACTAAGTAATAGTCGTATTAATATACTTAAAAGTTATAGAATATATTTTAAAATTTTCATATTATTTGTGTAAGTTTGTTAGTATCACAATTCATAAATAGAAAAATTAAGTGCGTGACAAAAAGTTTCAAATAAATATAACCAAAAAACCTAGTACCTGTCAAAAACTGTACCCAATTTTCTATCCAAATGATCGGCAGTACATGAGAAACCACAACCAAAGCTATTTAGAAATAAAATGAGACGACAAAAAAAAAAAAAAAGAGGCCCAGTAACACAAATGGGGTCTTTTAAATTGCACGAACAGACATTAAAATCTAGAAACAAAAGAAAATGAAAAAAAAAAAAAAGAGTATACACAGAGAACATGATTTGGGAAGAAATCATTATGATTCTTCGGGACTCTCGCTTTCAAGAAGATCAAGATGCTTGGTTTCTGCTTTGCATATCAATCTCAAACAATATTATAAGACACATTATGCAGAAGTAGACAAGTTGGGGGTTGTTTCTTGATTTATTATTAAGCTGAAACTATAGCGAGGGGTTCAATTAAATTATAGCAAAACATTATTTAAAAATGTATCCACTGGATTCACACAAAGAGGTTGCTGACCGAATAATCCCTCACTTCTGATCAATGCATGACAACTGGCTACTAAAGATTGCTTTAATCATGGCTAGAAAGTTTAATTTCATGGCATAACCAGGATGAGTTCTTAAATTGGCAGTAACTCTCTTACTGTCAGCCACATTTCCCCTCCTTTACTGCATAGTTTCCATTTGTATAACAACTGGTAAGGAATAGAGTTATGTTTAGAACAGAGTTTTGTATTGTACAGTATAGTATAGTAAAATAAAAAGGTCAAATCAATTCACAATATCATAAATAATGCTATTCAATATTTCTAAGTATCTCTCTCAATTCGATAATCCAGGATTTGGATTGATGTTCTTTGATTGATTCCTCCTAAATTTGATTCATTCATCCTCAAAATTTCATTCCAATTGAAATTTGGTTATTCAACATGAACTCATGTTGTATGACCAGCTTCATTGGACTATATGTCACAGAGATCAACCAAGTCTACAATTAACAAAATTGGAGGAAACAATTTAAGAAAAAGAGATTTTGTGTGACCAGCTTCATTTGGTGTACACTTGCACACACGTTGGGACATCATCAACCAAGCAAAAGAGATTTTGTTTCCATTGCACACTCTTTCTTTGGGCTGGAGTGGGACCCATAATTCACAGGATCCTTGTTACCCCATTTCTTAATGGACCCAAAAAAAAAAACCATTTGTTAAATCAGACAAAGTGATGCAAGGGAAAATGATTTTGTGTTTTTTTTTTTTTCTCGAGTTTCAAACAAAACTAACCGCTTTTTTCAAACCAGGCCGGCGGCGTTGCTTGTTGCGAGTTGTAGGCACAGATTCCACCCCTCAGAGCTACCTCCTCCTCCTCCCAGAAAAACAAAAAAAAGACAAAAAAAAAAAAGTCAAAAATATGTCACGACTGTCAATTTGAAATTTCAATAATAATAAAAAAAAGTGTCATTATCACGATTCGTGTTAGGTATGATTTTTTCACGATTGTTTGTAATTTATATATATATATATATATATATATATGTTTTTTAAATTGTTGTTAATATACATTATTCAAATATATATATTTAATAGTCATTATAATATAATTAGAATTATATTTAAAATGTATTAAATTAATTACATCAATCACTCAAATTTGAAATCACAATCCTTAAAAACAAAAAGATGGATTTTTCTTTCTTTCTTTCTTTTTTATTTAATTAAAAAAAAAAAAAAACAAGGCCTATCTGCAGCATACTCTCTCCGTTTTGTTGGCCTCGCGCATAAGATAAAGAAATTGGTTCATAACGTGTGCGTGGATATATTTTTGAACAACTTGAGATACCCAAATATAGTTGAAATTACCATTCCAATGCTCAATTTGGCATTACGACTAATAGCTTGGAAAAGTTTTAAAAGAAACACAACAAAAACATTATTAAAAATAAAAAATAGAATTTTTTTTTTTTCTTCTTCCAATAATCACTTTCTCCTTCTTTTATGGGTGTTTGCTTATTTTGGATAATTCACCTTATCTTTACTTCATCTTTTTCCTTATTTTATCCCATATTTTCTTTTATCTTGATTCTCATGCTCAATTATCTTGGATACTCCTTTACAAAATACTTGTTCCATCAATATACGTATACTCTCTAAATCCTCTCCAATTTTAATCAAATTTATTTCCACACTGATGTGCATAAAAAAATTCAATCATCTAATTATAGTCAATCTGAGAATTGGCAAAGGCATCACCATACCTTTTTGAGATTGAAAGCAAGAAAGAAAAAAAAAAAACAAAAAACTGTTTTTGTTACAAATATTTAATAATTAATTTAATACACCAAAATAGGTGTTTTATTATTTTTATTTATTATTGTTATTATTTTTATTTTTTTTTTTCCGTGGAGGATGGTCTAACTTAGTGTCAAAGCAAGCCTCCTGTCTTGTTCCTTCGTCCACGTTTCTCTCCCCTTAAAAGTCTAAAAGTAAACCCATCAGAAACAGAAAGAAACATTTTTCAATCTCAGCATCCAACCAACCAAAATCCCCCCCCCCCACCCAAAAAAAAAGAACTCTATCTCTCTGTTTCTATATTTCTTTTTAATGCCTACGAAAAAAGCCAATAACAAGAAAAAGAGAAGTGCAGAAGCAATCAAGACCCCTCTTTTTGGTTTTGGATCATCTGATCATCACCTTTGCTTCGAATTGGACGGTGAGGACTGTTCCAGTATTTTCAGAAATTTGTGTTTGTTTTCATTGGTGATAAGAGGGTTGTGATTCTAAAAAAGCCACCTTGAAATTCCCCCATTTCCCTAATTTTCTCAGGTCCAGGGTTTCTTTGGGGTCGAGATTATTTTCGATCCCTTTTCAATTGGACACGTCAATTTCTTTAAATTGAGCTGCTTTGTTGACCTGGGTCGCTTGCAGAATTTGGAAAATTTTCAGATAAAGAACCCTCCTTGAAATTCCCTATTTCTGTAATTTTCTCGGTTCTAGGGTTTCTTTGTGATCAAGATTGTTTTCGATCCTTTTTCTATTGGAGACTTCAAATTCTCTAAATTGAGCTCCTTTGGTGACGGGGGTTGTTGCCAGAATTTGGAAATAACATGGAATTCGAAGGCAAACATAAACTCATGCCCACTACCGCCATGTCTTTCTTCAACAGATCTTTTACAACGAGCTCAACAGCCTCAAAACCCCACCTCCAATCCTCTTCGAGATTCTATAATTCGTTCGAGTCAATGAAAGGTAAGGTCAAGAAGCTTTGCAATATGTTTGAATCATCAAAATCCCCAAAATTGATCGCCGATGAATCGCAATCCCAATTGCAGACACAGACAAGCAACCTTAACAATAAGCTGAGGTCTATGAAATCCATGGGACCTGATTATAGTCGGTACCAATTTGGATTTAGTAACTGCGGTATCCGGTTGTTGGGTACTGAGGATCGAATTGTGATTTATTTCACTAGTTTGCGTGGGGTTCGAAGGACTTATGAGGATTGTTATTCTGTTAGGACGATATTTAGAGGGTTTAGGGTGTGGGTTGATGAAAGGGATGTGTCTATGGATTCAGCTTATAAGAAGGAGCTGCAAAGTGTGTTGGGAGAGAAGAACGTGAGTTTGCCACAGGTTTTTATAAGGGGGAACTATATGGGTGGTGCTGATGTGATCAAGCAAATGTTTGAGACTGGGGAATTGGCTAAGCTTATTGATAAGATTCCCAAAATGGAGTCTGGTTTTGTGTGCAATGCATGTGGGGATGTGAGGTTTGTGCCATGTGGGAATTGTAATGGAAGCAGGAAGGTGTTTGATGAGGATGAAGATGTGCTCAAGAGGTGCTTGGAATGCAACGAGAATGGCTTGATTCGGTGCCCGGATTGCTGCTCGTGATCCGCCTAGGATGCAGGTCCCTTACTTCAGTGTGTGCATTTAGATGTTGTGTTGTTAATGTATGAAATGATTATGGGTTATGTTTTTAGAGTTTGATGTTCTCTGGGTTCATGGGATTTTACCAAGCACTTTGCTTATTGTGTTTGCATCAGTTGGGAAACTGATGCTTGTTTTTCTATTAAGAGTTTCATGAGGACATACTATATAAAACACCTGATAGGTTTGGGTGTTTTGGTTTTATCTTACACATGGGAGAGTGTTTCTCCTTCATGGGAATGTAAATATTTAGCAGTGAAGTAACAAAAAGGAATTTGTCAATGTCTCATATGTTTCTTGAATTATCTGTTCTCAAATTCCTTCAATTGTCAGTCAATTACAAGTTCCTTTCTGCTGACATTGGCCAATTCTAGTTTGAATGTTGTATATGACCACGGGGTTAAATGCAACATTTTGTTGGGTTCTTCTGTTGGAATTCATTGTTGTTTACTTTCTGTGTGGTAGCACATTAAACTAGTTGCAGAAATGACCTCCTATGTGCTGTCTTGTATGTCCATAATTTTTGATCTTCAAGGAAAGGTTAATTACTCCTGGTTATTGCTAGGGGTGGCAATGTGCCTAGGCATTTGGGAACAAGACATTGAGCTGGGATTCCCAAATTTTATACTAGGAATGATGGTAGGGATGGTATATATATTACTTGCCAACCCTGACCCAATGTATTCCATCACCATTTTATCCTTTATATGAATTATTACCTACCATTTATTGGAAGCAGTTGAGATATTTTAACTCTAGTTACAAAGTCCAAAAAATCCCTTAGCTGAGCCCCCCAATTGCTCTTTCACTCCCAATCTTTGATCTCCGAGACTCTCACTATCATCTCTCAATTCCTTTTTGGCCTTCTCTCTCTCATTAGCTCTCAAAGTCTTTCACTCTTTTCTCTGACTGTCTTTGCATTTCTCCTTCTGTGCTCTCTCCTCTCCAACCGTGTATGGAAATCTGTTTTTTTCCATATGTATTCGGCCTTTTAAATTTTAGCATATTTAATAATTTTGTTTCTCTTTACTTTCTGGTGAGAATATAAGATGTAAATTTCAGTTGATCAATAAAGAACTAATTCTGTTTTTCTAAGTCTCTCTATCTCTCTCGAAATTCCAATCTCTTCTTTCTGCCCCATTTGAGCCAAATTCTTTGAGGGTTCTTCTTTGTGACTTTCCTGGAATTCCTGATTTTCCTTGTATCAAAGTGTCCAATCTGTTTGGTGGAATGTGTGATGTGTATTATGTTTGGCTATAAACATTGATTGATTTCAAAAACTATGTTTCAGTTATTGATAGGTGGTGTGTGGATATGTTTGAAAATTATAAGAATATATGATTAACAATTAGACTTTTAAAATTTTTAGCCTTGGATGATGGTCATTATTATCTGTTTTATGAGACTATGCCTGGGGAGGGCAGGCATCCCCAACCTGTGATGGGGCCGGGGATTGGGATCAAAACTCAACTTGGCAGAGATTGGGGGTGGGGTTGGGGACATGTTGAAAGGTCAGGGTAGGAGATCAGAATGACTATCCTCACTTCTGTCATATCCCTTTGCTATTCCTAGTTATTGCCACTTGTTTTTTCTAGTTTTTGTTGTTAGTAACTGTGGCAAATTGAGTTGATATTGATGAGATATCCAAAGAATTTCAGTTTGCAGCATGATATACTTTCTTGTTGTTTAATAGTAAGGTCGAGTTTTGCAATTTATTTTGATTCTGCTTACTGAGATTCATGTTTATCATCTTGTTAATCGTCTTGTGGCAAATGGGAACAGAAACTGAATGGAGGTTGAACTTTTGACCAATGCGGTGTATATGATCAGTTCAATTTTCTGTGGCCTGTGGATGTGTATTGTTAAATAACGTGCCTATAGACATGAATGCATCAATAATATTGGATATATATGTTATCAATATTCATCCAATAGTTTCTTCATTAATTTTAAAGAGGAAAAGTACAATGTACTTAGGTGTAGTAAATGACTTCTAGCATGTTCTAAGTCCATGTTACCCTCATGAACACAAAATTTTATTTGCATACAGTTTTTGGCTTTATACACATCAAAACTGATGCTCTGAGCGTGCAAAGCTATTGCTTTAGTTATCTAGCGTGGTTTTAAGTACATAAAACCAAAATTTGCATGCAAATATCAGTTTTCTAATGATTATTATCATATTTGGCGGACCCTTGCAAAGGAAACTTATAAGGACCAATTGGACGAAGCCTGTGTGGTGATATTGGCTTGAAGATGAGGTCCTGGTAGGCAAGTTTAGACCTAAATGATGCTTGAAATTGATTTCAATCTAGCCGTGAAACATTTTCATCTGTTTCCTTTGACATCGATAAGGGAAAGCAAGATAAATGACTTCTGTGCGTCCATTAGCAAGATTAACATTTATATCTGTTTTCATCAGAGTTACTCTTTCTTTGATGAATTTCAAGAACGTGTATGGCTCCTTGAAATATTCAGTGAAGTGAATGCAATAAGCTTTCGTAGCTTAGGGAAATACAACTTCTGAGAGTTGGTGCTTGCAAAATTAGGTCAATTTAGTTTCTGGTGCACCCCAATGTTAAACGGGAAATTCTGGATTGTGTGATGACACATGGTCACTTTCAATTTCTCGTCTGGTTAACGAAAAATTTGCATGATCAGACTATAAAACATCTTCTGACGCTAGGTTAATCAAACCGTCCAAAAAAAAGGTGGGGGGAGGGTTGGAGGAGATTTATGAGTAACTAAATTAGATGTTACAACATTCCAGAGATTAAATCTATTCACAAAAATAGTAAATTAACGGTCATAATAGTGCAAAGTACAGCATTGAACAAGAATATTCAGTGCTTCATATTGTTGATCTTCCATTCAAAGTGAATTGCAACAAGATGTTACTGTGGTCATTTGAATTATAATTTCTTAACAAGTGAATAGTTTTATGCTATCTATTGAGTAAGAGGAACACATTCAAGCTCAATCTCTAGCACCCCCCTCTCAACATTTTGTAACCTGAGACTGATTTCTTGTTTAACTATCCCATTTACGAGGGTAATAACACCATCTTCTACAAGGGTGTTATCTTTGCTTGCTACCCACTTACCAAGTTGTGCTGGCTCTGTAATTGTGGAAATCTCATGGGCTTTGGCAGCAGCAACCAGTGGTTGAATATCAATCTCGGCCTCGCCCATAAAATCGTCTGTTGAGAATGTATCCTTGTCATAAACGAGCTGCATCCAATCATGCAGTAACCTCTCATATACATAGTTCATAATGCGTTGCAAAAATTGAATCCTAAGGCTAAAATGTGTACCTTGTAAACATCAGAATTGATGTCAACAAATAGAAGTTCTAATGAGGAAAAAATCAATAAATAATGAAAATGGAAAGACCAAGTTATGGTGGAGTGGATAATCATTTGAGAAGTAAATAGATGAAGAAGACCGGTGACAGCACCAATCTTTCACAATGGGAAAATGGCAAGCAATCAGAACTCACACATTTATGGCCTCCAAGTTCACCTTTCCTTATTTCCATTTTATCAAACCCATAAGGCCCTGCTATGGTGGGAGAATGGTTTCATGAAGATTCTACACCATTTTTCACAATAGGGACATTGAAGCAAAAGTGGCCCATGTAATTTAAGATCACCATTTTTGGGTGTCAAAACTACATAACCTTGCTCAAAAGCTTTCAGAGTGCTATGTATGGATGTTTTGCAAAGCATCCCTTCTTTTACATGAAACACTCGCTCTTCAATTGGTCAAAAGCAGATGATATCCTTGACATGAACTGATGAACAAAAAACTAAAGTTTATCTGCACATGTATAGCTGCTTATAATTAACAAATTGCAGTGTGGTTCACCGTGTGTTTCATAGTTTTTCTTTTACTGGTCCTTTATTAAAGAATTAACTCACCACTTTCAGAGGAGGGATATGTTCTGGTATTGACAACATAAGTCTCTCATTCCAGACAGGATTAAGGTTGTTCTTTATGACACGTGTCTTCACTGACTGCAACAACACAGAACAGATAACATATCAACAGGATCTATCATGGTTTCTAATAAAATGTTGATGAAATCATAAGGAGAAGAGCTCACCTGATCACCTAATGCAAGAATGACATAAGGGTCACTAGTCACCATATCTCGCACAGCTAGATTCGTCCCTTTGACCACATTAACCTTAATTAATCCAACAAATTCAACCATACCTGCCTATAAACAGCACATTTTAAACAAACGGATTCAGCAAGTGATGCCAAATACTTCACCAACTTGCATATACCATTTTCAACTACTGCATTGATTAAGGATATATATTAGCCAACTTTAAGTACTTCCCTCACTCCTTTCCTCTCTCCCTCTGTGCATATGTGCATCTGATTAGACATACATGTACATCTAATGGAATTACAAAGAAGAGGAGTAATCTCGTTTTGGTAGCTAGCAACAAGGAAACTACATTAGATTTTTGTTATGGGCATGCGTGTTGGTGTGAAGACATGCTTGGTGCAGAAACTTGCAGATGCAAAGGCCCGATGTCTGAAAAACCATTGTAATAACTACTAAAACAGATCTCTAAGATGATACAAATGGCATATTGAAAATGGAGAGTATTACCAAAGAGTTGCTCTTTTTTGAGTGCTTGTTTTCAGAGTTTTTTCTTCCCCAACTGTTACGAAATGCATGCCCAATGCGATTTTTGGTAGGTAGTTTGTCATATTTTTTCTTATCTTGGGAAGAGCAATAAGACGAGCTGCTAAAAGTGGATGACGAGTTTCTATTCGGTGGATAGGGGCAGAACAATTGTTCGTGGCCATGTGAAAATTGTAGCTGCTCATACTTTTTCCTGAGTATTGAGAGCAAAATGCTGATTTAGAACGATGCATAATTTTTTCCTGAAGAGATGCTGAGAGTTCTAATAATAGTACCTAATAAAATCACAGCGCTCCTCTGTAGAGGCATCTGGTCTTGGTTTTCTGTAATCACCTGGAATACAAGCTTCATACTTCTTGTTTGCTGCAGCATTGCCACCCATATCTGTCAGTGTATTCACTTGTTCATCTGTCCATTCATCTAGCTTGACAGATAGAACCTGGAAAAAGTTTAACCAATTTACAGCATCAACTTACAAAATGATTCTTATTTTCATTTTTTTGCTATTTCTAATTAATGAGGTAGAAGTATCTGTCCTACTACTTTTGTAAATCAAAACTCTTGGTTCCATTCTGTCTAAAGACAAATCTAAACTTCAAAACAAAGAACTGACCAAGGCTGAGAACTAGTCATATAATAGTTCCATACAATTTTTTTTTGGGTACATTAATAGTAACACACGTTGGTTGATTTTAAGGTTTTAAGTAGTTTGGTTCATGAAGTTGCTTAGCCACAATATTAAATCAGCAGCCTCAAAAAGCACTAATACCTTCTTTGATTCATTTTAAGTGTTCAATATCAAATCATGATGTTAGAAGGAAGGACAATCGGCAGTCATGAGAAATTTTGTATGCTTAAGAACCAAGGGGTGCATTTCAAAAGGCCACACCTTTGATATATGTACTCCAAGGCTTCTATGAACGCCAGAACACTTTATACAAATAAATACTCCATGGCTTAGAGACCTGACACTCACAAAATGATTTAACTCATAAGGCAATAAGATAATTGAGCACCAAATATTAAAAACAGGCTAGGAGAGACTGATACAACCGACTATGCTTATGTGACTTATTAACAACCAAATTAAGAAAGCAAACTATCTAATGCTTTTATATTAATGTGCCTACAAAAAAGCAAATGAATGAAGGAATAACTGTTGGAAAGAAGACATACACAGCAAATAGCTGATTGCAAGCATATGTAGAACACCCTATGCATGCAACTCCATACTCTCCCTTGCATCAAAGATCTCATAAATTGACAGAAACCATAATCCATTTTCAAGAGCTAGTAAAATATCATATTTGTTGATATGTTATCCATTATTGCAGTGTAGATATTTATCATTGTATTCTGCCAATAGTTGTATTTGAACATTGAAATGCATAATACAATTAGGCTGTGGTTGTAATCCAATTCAAAAATATGGAATAACACATTTAAGATTGAATAAATATATCATCTGATATCAGTTAAACATTTTTATATTTACATTCCTCTTCAACTTGTACTTCCTTCAGTAACATGAATTGCTCTTGGCATGATGTGTTCTTAAGGTCATTGATGAGATTTTATTTATTTTTTCTTTTTTTAATTACATCAACCTATCCTTGTTTCTGAAACACTGAATGGCATTACATTTGAAAAATGTGCACTGATAACACAAAATACGTGCCTAGGCCTTGATTTAATTGAGGGTTTTTCTCCAAGCATTTACACACTGATTAAGTCAACAGAGTTAGATGAAAAATTTTCCCATTAAGTCCGGAAAACTTACACCCATTTGGGATCTGGAGATCCACAATCTGCACAAAACTTATTGCCTGACTCACTCAGCAGGTTCTCCAGTCTTCGCTGTGGAGCTGATTGAAGAAAACAAGGTTAGCTGAGTTATTCTAAAATGACAAGGTCATCCTTTCAGATGAGATGAAAGCCACTATTACTTCCTTCCATGAATTATCAGGAATAGAATCCAGAAACAAGATCAGATAGAAAGGTAAATCGAAACAAAAACATACTGGGCATTACATAATGGATGTAATAGCCAGGAGATATCTCTATGTTATCCTGAACATGAGACTGGATTTTGTTAGAATTTAAAAACATTAATGGGCTGAATAAGAACGATTGGATGATTTGTGGACACAGATATCAGCTTTCAGATTCAGCATTGACATATCCAAAGGTCAGAAATGGTGAGAAGCATTTCTGAATACTTATAGCAATTATAATGCCATAAGCTTCTATTTTTGTTTTCAAAAAATGATATGTCGAACAGCTCAGTTAATTACATTTATGAAAGAACTGCCACAAGATCAATGCAAGTAAATCACAATGGATATAGATATTGGAAAATATCAATCCCCTTCAAGGAATTCCAGTTCAAACAGTATTGAATTCATTAAAATAGCACAAGCTTCTCTCCTTTGTGAGAATTAGAAACACAGAAAAGCATTAAGCAGTCAGGAAGAGTAACAATGCACTAAATATATATATATATATATATATATTATCAAAGCCTCAATTCAAAGCTCTTTTCCTACCAGTAGTAAGAGAAAGATCCCTGTGCTTAACAAAAGGATTCTCCCCTGTAAACTTACGTGTTTGAGTGCTAATATAGTGCCATCAACTTAGAAAGCAAAATTAAGCCAGTATATGCCACAAGCATTTTCTCCACATGGATCAAGGATGCATAGGATTTTAGTATGCCTTTGGATGAACAGTTTAGAAAAGAAAAAAGTTCAATATCAGAACATAAGGTACCAGAAGATTTCCGTTCATCTTTTATGCTGCAACTATGTTTGCCTGATAGAGAGGGATCCCGTAGGCAAAACCCTGTTCCTGCAAATCCAATATATTTCATAAAGACTGATTTAATTTTTGGCAAGAAACAGAAAAATCATTATGTCAAAGCTCAATTCATTTTCCTCTTGACCATATATAATTAATGAAGTAACATTATAACTGCACATTGCTCACTTGCTGAACCAATGCTGAAACTACAAATCATGTCAATAAAAAGTATATAATATTAACAAGCTAATAGTTTTCAACTTTTAAATTCTCAACAGAAAAGGCACTATTAATTGAAATAAAAGCCAGTTTACTGTTGAGATTATACAGGAGAGTACACATATACATGTCTATAAGATCTTGAAATTTATTGCGACCATCTATCTAAGGGATTTTGGATTTAGAGAGATCAACCAAAGGTGTTGTCCCAAGTGTAACAGGATAAGAGTAACCAGATCTCATTAACAGAATATATCAGGTACTGCTGATATTATTAATGTACGTTGTGAATAACTAGATTTCCAAGAAAGAGACCCAGCTATACTACCATGTGTCTCCCAGAACAAAGAAACAATGGAGATCTAACAATTCTTGGCAATGTTTTTTTGGCTGATCATAGATGACTCCTCCAATATCAATAAACACAGTTGATTTTAGGCAAAGAATGGTGAAGTTAATCAATGAATCCTAGGGAAGAAAGGCTGAAATCAAAGAGAATTGGCTAGTTGAGTGTTTGAGTTTGGGAAGATGTAATTTTGAGTCTTAAATCAGGGTGAAAAGCTGTACAGTTCGCATCTAATTATAAAGCCACATCAAGCATCAACCAACTAATGTAAAAGGAGACAGACAAAGCTTGAGAAACCGTAGGTCAACATATCAAGGTGAAATTACAAAAGTTTTGCAGACAGCGATATAAAATGGATATAGAGCAACCAGTAAACTGATTGGTCATACGAACTCTCATGAGAGGCCTCCCTCGTCACATCCAATCATCCTAATCTCACATCACCCAGCATTTAGTTTTCCTAACCCAAAATTAAATGAGCCTCACAATGACATCTGCTCATGATCATAGAGACGATGTTACAAAACCAACAACAACGACGACGACAAAGTCTTGATCCCGCATGTGATTGGGTCGACTACATAAATCTTTTCTCGATGGATGTCAAAATTAATGATTTTGTGTCATAACCCCTAACATGATTGAATTAATCTGAGAAAAGTTAAAAACTAATATGACAAAAGGATTACCTCCACAATTGTCCTGTCCATTAGACATCTCCAGACTTCGAGATTTGGAAACCAAATCATGAATCACTACCAAACTCTTACAATGCCCATTTATTAGCTTCTTCTCCAAATCAGACATAAAGAGTACAATAGGATCAAGGCTCTCACGTTGATAAAAAGATCTGCCAGAAAAAAAAAAAAAAGGGCATTGCTCAGCTTATTCTCTGCAATAAAAGAAATTGTAACAAAAACAAAAAGGGATCAACTTGGCAATAAGGGCATACGTAAAAGCATTTTATTATTAAAAAAAAAAAAAACAAAGGAAAACAGAAACCTGCTGTAAAACTAATATCCAGAACGGGGATTGTTACTAAATTGGAAAACAAGTAAAAAGATGGATTCTTTTACATAGAAGGAGCGGGGTAAAAAAGGGATAATAAGGCCACTGAAAAGAAATTCCTTTTTTGGAAGAGAGAAGGCAACAAAAGCAAAAATTCAACTCAACAGATAGAAACAGGATCGGCTATGATTAGAACAATGATGACAAATATGATATGAATTTTCTTGTGGTTTGTCAGGATTTATTTATTTATTTATATACACACATATTTTTTTCATTGTTGACTTTTATGAAAAGAAAAAAAAAATAAATTTATTACAGATAATAATTGACTGGTAAATGCCATCAAAAAGTCAGGGCCTTTGAGGATGGGAACATCATCTCCCCACGCTGTTGGCTTGTTGTCTAAACAAAGAAAGAAGCTAAACACGCATGCCAAACCACACCCCACGCCCTCTTGTTAGCCCGTGGCGTGGCGTGCCGTGGCGTGGCGCGACAATGCCCTTTGTAAGCTGGGGGACGCTGACAAAATGATAATTATTTTCCCCCATGTTGTTGGAACGTCAGCAGATTGTAGATTTGGAGTGTTCTTCGTTGATTATGGTCATGCAGTCTGGCATTTTGGTAGCAGTTTGGGATCTATGGCCATGGTAATGAGAAATTCTAAAATAAAGCTTTGCATTTTTCGAGTAAGATGCTTCCAAGCGCTTAAAGTTGACGAGGAACGTCTAAAGGGATCTTCCGATAATAATAATAATAATAATAATAATAAAAAAGGGCTTTCCATTCAGTAAGAAAATATATATAATTTTACAAGTTTCATTTTCAATTTGGATGAGCAACGTGAAGGCACGACGAAGAATATATAAAAATTATACTAACTTACCAAGAATTAGATAACTCGCTTTTGATCTCCTCAAGAATATATATATTCATTCTTGTTGCATTGCAGTTTCATGCAAGCTGGGGGGGGGGGTTTATTAGGCACATTCTTTCTATATCAGGAAACTAAAGCTAAAGGTGTACGCATGATGATATTATTATTATTATTATTATTATTATTATTATTATTATTATTATTATCGTCTAATAAATACAATTGTCAAAATATCTTTTTTTTTTTTGTAATATATTAAGTTGCCTGTTACTAATATATCTCTTCAAATACAATGTTTATATGATTTGCATAAATTAATTTATAAGAATAAATGCTTCTAAATTATTAAAGGATGAGTTTTGATATGATAATAGGATCATTTTATTATAATTTAGATGTCAAATAAAAATGAATTTTATTTTTAAAAATTTTGAAAAAAAAAATATTGTATGCATTAGACTATTATCTTGATAATATTGGAAAGAACTTTTTTTTTATTATTATTATTAATTCCTTCTAAAATATTAATGCCAAAAGATGGATTGCGTTTAGTTGCAAAATAATTAGATAACTCAATATCTTTACACAATTTAGTTATCCGTATATCCACATTAAGTACTTGCATTCGCGTGAAAAGTGGCATAACCATTATTTATTTTTAAAATTTAATTAAATAATTTAGTAAGTGCATAAATTATTTAATTATTTAATTTTAATTTGTTATAAAATACTCTTTATTTAGTTAGTATTTTTTCATTTAAGTAAAAATATTTTCTTAGTTAATTATAAATGTATGTGTAAATATGAAAATTAAATTATTATTATGAATAAATATTCTAAGTAATTTATTATTATCGTTTTTTTTGTATTTATTTATAAATACATTTTGATTTTAAAGATATTCTTTTATTTGATAATAATTTTTTGATTGAAGGTATTGTCAAATACTTTTTATTTCAAAACTATTTTTTTAATGAAAGTTTTATAGTTGAAAATATTGTGAAATGGCATGCGTTTGGTCAAAGGTATTGGGAGATAATTAATAAAAATTTACACATGACACTTGAGAGAGAGAAAAAAGAAAATTTTACATATTTTAATATAAATGATTTATATTTATTTACAATTGTGATATGAAATACCTCAGCGTTTTTATTATCAACTTAAGAGGATAGTTTCTTTCAAATAAATAGCTTTGTCAAAAAAAAAAAAAAAAAACTATTCTTTAGACCAAAATAAATAAACAAACAATAAAGAAAAAAAAAAAAAAAAAGAGAATCTAAAACCCTGTTCTTCCCTTTATATATTGCTCCCACCACTATCAGTAAAGAGCGACATCTCGCTGTCTGTTTGCCACACTAGCACCCCCACCGTTGCCGTCGGGAATAATGTCGTCGATGGAGTCTTTGATTCTCCAACTCCACGAAATCTCCGCCGTGAAATTCGGTAACTTCAAGCTGAAATCCGGCATTTCCTCTCCGGTGTACATCGACCTCCGCCTCATCATCTCCTACCCTTCCCTCCTCAGCCACATCTCCAACACTCTAATATCCGCCGTATCCTCCGCCGGAACATCCTTCGAAGTCGTCTGCGGCGTCCCTTACACCGCCCTCCCCATCGCCACCTGCGTGTCTTTGTCTAACAACATCCCGATGGTCATGCGCCGTAAGGAAGTCAAAGACTACGGCACGGCCAAGGCCATCGAAGGCCACTTTCACCCGGCGCAAACTTGTCTAATAATTGAAGATCTCGTAACTAGTGGAACCTCCGTTCTTGAAACGGCGGCGCCGCTGCGGGCGGCGGGGCTGAAAGTGACGGACGCCGTCGTTTTGATTGATAGAGAGCAAGGCGGGAAGGAGAATTTGGAAGAGAATGGGATCAGATTGCATTCGATGATAAAATTGAGCGAAATGGTTATGGTTTTGAGGGGCAAAGGGAAGGTGGATGAGGAAACGGAGAGGACGGTTGTCAAGTTCTTGGAGGAGAATCGGAGAGTGGCTGCCACGGCAGCCGCAGGGAATGTGGGGAAAAATGTTAGGGTTAAGGCGTTGGGGTTTCAGGAAAGGGCGAAATTGGGAAAGAATCCAACTGGGAAGAGGCTGTTTGACGTGATGGCTAAGAAAGAGAGTAACTTGTGTGTTGCTGCTGATGTTGCTACCGCTGCTGAGTTGCTTGACCTTGCTGAGAAAGTGAGTTCCTTTCAATTTCCTCTTATCTTCCATATGTTTTTAGTTCCTTTTTTGGAACACATTAATAGTCAGTTAGACAGGTAGGGGAATGCGAGTCAAAGACACCGCGGGGCTGTCCCCAACCCACATTCGTGGGAAATCCTCCAAATTGGAGGCAGGTGGGGGTAGGGGGGTACGAGCCCCCGCCACCCCCTGGGGGCCAAAAGCCTCCTTACCAACTTAGCCTAGCCGACTTGCCTCTTCCATATATCAATATATAGAAAAATTGTTATTTACATGCAGATTTTAGTCTTATACACGCAAACAAATCATCGGGTTAGGTATCTATTGCAAAGCCAGCTGATTTTGTTGTGATTTATGCTTGTTTGATGCATTATGCTTTTTGGTTGTCCGGGTTGCTTGTGTTATTACAGACTTGGGTCTCTGTCTCCTTAAATGTTAGTGTTGCTAACCCCTTTTTTCCCTTCAATTTGATGTAGGTTGGACCAGAGATATGCTTATTGAAAACCCATGTGGACATATTGCCTGATTTCACCCCTGATTTTGGATCAAAACTTCGTTTGGTATATTTCTAACCAAGAATTCCAAGTTTTCCACTTTGACGTTGTTCTTTGGTTCAATTTCCTAATATATGTTACATGTTGTGTTCTTTGATTGGTATAAATAGAATTCTATTACCCTATATTGCTACTTGATTGTTCTGAAGATCCTGTACATTGGTTGAACTTTTGTACCGCATAAGATCGAGAATTTCAAATACAAATTATTGTGTGTTTGAGTTCTAGACAGAGTCTGATTTTTTAAAGGCCAAATGGACAACTGGTTAAGTATGATGATGCATTAAATTGAGAGTTTGATATGTAAGTCATTACTGGTTAAATATTATGCAATTGAGTGTTGAACATGCAAGTTATTCATCATTTGAACTTCTGAATAAAGTGGAAAGGATCCTTTGTTCTATGTGCGTTATGTACTTATTTAGTATCTTTGTTATGTCACCAAATCTTCCAACCTGGGAATTACATTTGGGGGATAACATATGTTACTTTTTCTGCAAGCTCAAGTATCTGAACATAAATAGTTGTTTGGAGAAGCTGGTTTGATTCCATATTGATTGAAACATTTGAAAAGTGTGAGATAGCAGTCAATCATCTGTTCTGCTTCCTTATAACACAATTTATTCTAGATTACATGCATGTGATATTTTCTAGGATATTTAACATACTCCCTCCCTCCCTTTCACTTTCATTCCTTTAAGTTATGCGATCTTACATCTTGTTAATGCATTGCCTTTATTTTTATAGGAAACTGTCTGCTAAAACAAATTTCATTTTGTCTATGCTGTGTATTGACCAAATTTAGTTGCATTTTATCCTTTGTGGTGACTGTAGGCCCACAGGTTTTGTGCTTCTCAAGGCATCTGGAAATTAGATGGTTATTGAAAAGGAAAAAAGGAAATCAGATTGTTTTTATCTGGACTTTGGTGTGGAAGCCAATTATATTCGATATATTTCGATTCACCTAAATGGACTGACAACTAATTATGTGCTGCTTCATTTGTTTTTCTTTTCACCTTAGACCAAGAGTTTCTTAAGTGTTCTATCTCAATGTTTATTTTCCATGTGGCAATTCTTGTCAACCTGGTGGTCTGTCCTTGTTAATAATTAAAGTGTTACAAGCTAATATTCATTGAGCATTGGTATACTGAAGATTGCAGACAAGAACAATTTCTTAATTTTTGAAGATCGCAAGTTTGCGGACATTGGTAACACGGTGACTATGCAGTATGAAGGGTGAGGTTCATTTATATGTGGCTCGTCAGAGTTCTGTTCTCCTTCTTTTCACGTGACTGATGTTTCTGGCTCCTTGTTTGCAGAGGTATCTTTCATATATTGGATTGGGCTGATATAGTTAATGCCCATATCATTTCTGGCCCTGGAATTGTGGATGGACTGAAATTGAAGGTTTGCTTTGTAGAGTAGCATGGTTTTTAGCTTAATTCTCACCAAGGGGCAGAGATGACCCATGTCTAACCGTTTTCATACTTCCAAACTCTATTTAGGGTTTGCCTCACGGGAGGGGCCTGTTGCTGCTGGCAGAAATGAGTTCAGCTGGTAACTTTGCAAAGGGAGACTATACAGCTGCAGCAGTGAAGATCGCTGAAGAACATTCTGACTTTGTAATTGGCTTCATCTCAGTTAATCCTGCATCGTGGCCGGGGGCTCCAGTAAATCCAGCATTCATTCAGGCGACCCCTGGAGTTCAAATGGTCACGGGAGGTGATGCCCTGGGCCAGCAGTACAATACTCCATATTCTGTAAGTTTCACTTGGAGCTTAAAAAAACTGGGGATTAACCGTTGGCTTCTGTTCTCCATTGCAGAAAGTTGTTAGTACACTTTGCGTTGCACTGTACTTCCAATTGAAATAACCATGAGACAATGATGTTCCAGGTCATTTACGATCGGGGGAGTGATATCATAATTGTGGGTCGGGGAATTATAAAGGCAGCAAATGCCGCGGAAGCAGCTCGTGAGTATCGTCTTCAGGGATGGGATGCGTACTTGGCCAAATGCACGTGAGACAGCATTTAGGTCTGCTCCCTTTTTGTGTTTTTGTAATGCTTGATTTGTGTTGGCAACACCGTTGAAGTCTAATCCGATGAACTGATGTGTACACAATCAATATCGATTTTCTTTCTTTCTTTTTTTTTTTTTTTGAAAATAAAAAAAAATAAAAAAAGTTTAAACACTGATCCTTCTATCTAGCATACAGAACGTGATCAGAGGGTTTTGGGCCATCAATGTGCTGCTCATTTGGTTTTGGCATTACGGGAGTTCTAGTGGTATCTAATGTTGTTTGTCAAACACACACAGGGCACCATGGACAGGGTGTAATCATCGTGTGCAACTATCAAATTGCCTCTGGGCACATTGATCCTGAGCAAAAGGCTTCAACAAGACATGCGTGCAACGATTATCATCAAAATCACAAAAGCAACAAGCAATTCGTATAACATTAATAAACTCATCGTGCTTCCCGTCTAAATTTGAGTTAATGGAATAGAAATTTAGACCAACCGAATTAGACTTCATGGCTGGCTAATTGAACAGGTATCAATCAATTATTTCAGTTTGGTGGTGGTGCTCGCATAAAGACTTGTTGAGAAGCACCTTTAGCAACAAATCCAATATTTCCTGGATGGCTTCATGCTTCATTTATTTTGGAAATAGGGAGAAACTGTATTTCCAAAAATCTATATGCTTCACTTGTTTTCCCCCTCTGATAGACTTTATTTTAGTAAATAATAACTTAAGAAATATATTCTTTTGCCACCCTAGTTTTTTTTTTTTAATAAAAAAGTTATTTAATTAATACGACATTATTTGCTAAAAGATGCCCCCCCAAAAATAGAACCATCTCTGTGTCCTTAACTAACTCAATCTTAAGGAAACGCCATTTTTTCTTTTCTTTATTTTTTTTTTTTAAACAATTTTAAAAACTGCACGTGAACTTCTTATTGATGGCTTCAGCCGGTTGGTTTTCTCTCTCTCTCTCTCTCTCTCTCTCTGTGTTTATATTTATTTTTTTTTTATAAAAAAATCTTTACAAATCTAAAACTACACCGTTTCAATTCAAGCGACCTCGCCCTTCTTATTAGGGTTGTGGGGAGGCAGGCTGCCGACTGAGGGTGGGGGATGGCGGTTTAGTAAAATAATAAAATAAAATAATAATTAAAAAAAAAAAAACTCCACAGAGCACTTCTTTGTCTCTCTCTCTCTCTATCCATAGACGGACGGACGGACGGACGGACGGACAGATGCTTTCTTTCCTCATTTCTATCATATAGTAGATTTGTAATGGCTTTCTCGACTTGAAGAAGCCTGCCTGTGGTTCTTGGCTACGATCCAATCAATCAGGTACAGTCATCCAAATAGCCCTTGCTTTAACTGATTGATATGTTGCCTGCCTGCCTGCCTGCCTGATATGCTGCTTAACTAACTGATTTGTTGCCCTAGCCCTAGCCCTAGCCCTAGGAGAAAATTACGAAAAATCCCCTAATTTGAATTTTGTTTTTCTCTTCTTCTTCTTCTTCTTCTTCTTCCTTTATTTATTTATTTGTTTATTTTTTTATTTTTTGGAGGCTTATATTGTACAAGTGTTGATTTTTTTTTTTCTCACTGGCAGCTCAGGATTTCTGTGACTTGACTTGAAGACTTGGTATAATGGCACACCTGGGTGGTGGTGCAGAGGCACATGCACGGTTCAAGCAGTATGAGTACCGAGCTAACTCTAGCCTTGTCCTAACTACAGATTCTCGACCCCGCGACACCCATGAGGCCACTGGTGAGCCAGAGTCTCTTTGGGGCAAGATTGACCCAAAAAGCTTTGGCGACCGTGCTTACAGGGGAAAACCCCCTGAGCTGGAAGAGAAGCTTAAAAAATCTAAGAAGAAAAAAGAGCGAGATGCACTCTCAGAACCTGTTCCTAGCCGCCAAACTAAGAGGCGCCGTTTGCGGGAAGAGAGTGTCCTTACCTCTACTGAGGAAGGTGTTTATCAGCCCAAGACTAAGGAAACCAGGGCTGCCTACGAAGCGATGCTTAGCGTCATTCAACAGCAGTTGGGTGGTCAGCCGCTTAACATTGTTAGTGCTGCAGCAGATGAGATTTTAGCTGTCCTAAAAAATGAGAGCACTAAGACACCTGATAAGAAGAAGGAGATTGAAAAGTTACTCAACCCCATCCCTAACAATATTTTTGATCAGCTTGTTTCCATTGGCCGGCTCATCACTGACTACCAAGAAGGTACTGATGCTGTAGGTTCTTCTGTGGCTAATGGTGATGATGCAATTGATGATGATATGGGTGTGGCTGTTGAATTTGATGAAGATAATGATGAGGATGAAGAGGAGAGTGATCTTGATGTGGTCCCTGAAGAGGAAGAAGAGGAGGAAGATGTGCTCGAACCAAATGGTTCCGGGGCTATGCAAATGGGTGGTGGGATAGATGATGTGGACATGCGGGAAGCAAATGAGGGAATGACCCTCAATGTTCAGGATATTGATGCTTATTGGCTCCAGAGGAAGATTTCTCAAGCATTTGAACAGCAGATTGACCCACAACAGTGCCAGAAACTTGCAGAAGAGGTGCTTAAAATACTTGCTGAGGGGGATGACAGGGAGGTTGAAAATAAGTTGCTGGTGCCTTTACAGTTTGAGCAGTTCAGCCTCGTTAAGTATCTCTGTCGAAACAGGCTAAAGATTGTTTGGTGTACCCGTCTTGCTAGGGCAAAGGATCAACAAGAGAGGAAGCAGATTGAGGAGGAAATGATGGCTTCAGGACCAGAGTTGGCTGCAATTTTGGAGCAGCTGCATGCCACGAGGGCAACTGCTAAAGAGAGGCAAAAGAACTTGGAGAAGAGTATAAGAGAAGAGGCTCGTAGACTGAAGGACGAGAGTGGTGGAGATGGAGATAAGGATCAAAGAGGTGTGGTTGATAGAGATCCAGATAGTGGTTGGTTGAAAGGTCAGCGGCAGTTGCTAGATCTTGACAGCATTGCTTTTGAGCAGGGTGGTCTTTTGATGGCAAATAAGAAGTGTGATCTTCCATTGGGTTCTTATAGACATCATGGCAAAGGTTATGATGAAGTTCATGTACCAGCTTTGAAGCCAAAGCCAATAAATCCTAATGAGAAGCTTGTAAAGATATCTGAAATGCCAGAGTGGGCACAGCCAGCTTTCAAGGGGATGCAGCAGTTGAACAGGGTACAGAGTAAAGTTTATGAAACAGCCCTTTTTAAGGCTGATAATATCCTCTTGTGTGCTCCTACAGGGGCAGGGAAGACCAATGTTGCAGTCCTCTCCATACTTCAGCAGATTGCATTCAGCAGAAATCAAGATGGTTCTTTCAACCACAGCAACTATAAGGTGGTTTATGTGGCACCTATGAAAGCTCTTGTAGCCGAAGTTGTTGGTAACTTGTCAAATCGCCTGCAAGATTATGGTGTCACGGTGAGGGAATTGAGCGGAGATCAGACACTGACTCGTCAACAGATTGAAGAAACTCAAATAATTGTGACAACTCCTGAGAAGTGGGATATTATCACTAGGAAATCTGGGGATCGAACCTACACTCAGTTGGTAAAACTTCTTATCGTGGATGAGATTCATCTTCTTCATGATAATAGAGGTCCTGTGCTAGAGAGTATTGTTGCTAGAACTGTTAGGCAAATTGAAACGACTAAAGAACATATCAGGCTGGTAGGATTATCAGCTACACTTCCCAATTTTGAAGATGTGGCACTGTTTTTACGTGTTGATGTGAAAAGGGGTCTTTTCCATTTTGACAACAGCTACAGACCTGTCCCCCTTTCTCAACAATATATTGGAATCACAGTAAAGAAGCCATTGCAGAGGTTTCAGTTGATGAATGACGTCTGTTATGAGAAGGTAATGGCTGTAGCAGGAAAGCATCAAGTTCTTATTTTTGTCCATTCGAGGAAGGAAACAGCCAAGACAGCTAGAGCAATACGAGATAGTGCTCTTGCGAATGATACACTGGGTAGATTCTTGAAAGAGGACAGTGCAAGTCGGGAGATTCTTCAGAGTCATACAGACATAGTCAAAAGCAATGATCTCAAAGATCTCCTGCCCTATGGTTTTGCAGTTCATCATGCTGGGATGACAAGGGGTGACCGTCAACTTGTTGAAGAACTCTTTGCGGACGGCCATGTACAAGTGTTGGTTTCCACAGCAACTCTAGCTTGGGGTGTTAACTTGCCTGCGCACACTGTTATAATCAAAGGTA
This sequence comes from Ceriops tagal, assembly GCA_021533255.1. NCBI lineage: Eukaryota > Viridiplantae > Streptophyta > Magnoliopsida > Malpighiales > Rhizophoraceae > Ceriops > Ceriops tagal. Next base: position 11,092,383 of record CM038602.1, read on the forward strand.
CTCAGATTTACAATCCAGAAAAAGGTGCATGGACTGAACTAAGTCCACTAGATGTTATGCAGATGTTGGGTCGTGCAGGAAGGCCTCAGTATGATTCTTACGGGGAAGGGATTATCATTACTGGCCACAATGAACTGCAATACTACCTTTCTTTAATGAATCAACAACTTCCCATTGAAAGTCAGTTTGTATCCAAGCTGGCAGATCAATTGAATGCAGAGATTGTTCTTGGGACTGTTCAAAATGCTCGAGAAGCCTGCAATTGGCTTGGTTATACCTACTTGTATGTCCGTATGTTGCGAAATCCTACACTCTATGGCTTGGCACTGGATGTTCTTACCAGAGATATCACGCTGGAGGAGAGGAGGGCTGACTTGGTAAGCTTCGGTCTCTTCAGGCTAGTGATTTGGTTTTCAACATTCTTTTTTACTTGCCGAAGCTATTAGCTTTTGGTTTTCGTCGATCGACTTGGCTTGGTAGTGCTTTTAGTACCTGTACCTGCCCATGCTTGTTACTTCCATGCACTTCATTTCTTTCCTAGAAAAATACCATTTTTTTTTATGTGGTTGTTGAAATATTTTGTGTAAAAAAAAAAAATCTGAAAAAGCATTGGATGTAGCTAGCATATGTAGTTTAACGTGAATTAACTTGTTAGCTAAAGAAAAATTTAGAAATAATTATTTTAGCTGGTCTATCCGAAGTATAGGCTAAGTTGAACATTCCATAGTTATAAATTTCCATGATGTCTCTGCAAATGAGAATGGAAAGAAATTTGAAAGAGCAATATTCTAGTAATCTTTATGGCCATAAAATAAGTCAATAATCTTATATCTATAAAATAGTGATTTTGAATTGCTTTATTCCTTGAAGGGAATGGTACCATGATTGGTAAATGCTCTGATAGGTATCAGGGGAAAAAGTTGAATGAAAAGATAAAGAATTAGAGATGTGGGTAAGAATTTTAACTACAAAGTAAATGTTTGATGTGGTGTTCAATATGACTACTGTTAAAAGAACATGGAAAGCTGTCTCAATTTAAAAGCTGTCTCACTTTAAAAACTACAGTTACAACAATAAATTTGACCATAAGATTTATTATATGCATAGATTTTGAGGAAAGCATGTTTAAGTCTCTGTCTGGTTTTCTTTGGTTTATTTTTGAGATGCTTAAATCTAATCTTCTAGCAGTAGCTATGTGCAGGCTTCTCTGCTTGGTTCCTATGTCTGCACATTAGGATTGGTGAGATCAGTTGATGAAGTGTTAGGACTGATAGCATGTCAACCATGAAAAGAGAAGATCAGCTACTATGAAAAAGAAAAGATATTGTAAAAGAACTTTTAATTGACAATATCTGCAAATAAATTATTTGAAGTACCCAAGAAATGAAACAAAAGGTCTAATTTTAACAGAGGGAACCCGAAGTTGAGGAAGAGTTTCCCTTCCGAATATTAGTGTTTTCATCCCTGTAATACATTATTAGTCTCCTTATACCTTGCACCTTCTGCTGCTCTTTGCTGTGATGAATTTCTTATTGTAACTTGAAAGTAATCTCATTTATTTCAAGTGGTACATGTGCACAAACAGGGGTGACTCTCTTTGGTGTTCATTATGGTTCAGCTGTTTCAGTGCTTAAAATTTTCTTCATGATTTTGTTTTTCAGTAAATTTCTATTTCTATTTGTCCTCCACAGATTCATTCTGCTGCAACTATATTGGACAAAAACAATTTGGTCAAGTATGACAGAAAAAGTGGATATTTCCAAGTCACTGACTTGGGTCGTATTGCTAGCTACTACTATATAACTCATGGGACAATTTCTACTTATAACGAGCATCTGAAACCAACAATGGGAGATATAGAACTTTGCCGTCTTTTTTCTCTCAGTGAGGAGTTTAAATATGTCACTGTTAGACAAGATGAGAAGATGGAACTGGCAAAGCTTTTGGAACGTGTTCCAATTCCCATTAAAGAAAGTTTGGAAGAGCCTAGTGCCAAGATAAATGTTTTACTCCAAGCCTATATCTCACAGCTGAAGCTTGAAGGGCTTTCCTTGACATCTGACATGGTATTCATAACTCAGGTTTGTTTTAATCTTATTGGTATTTTTTGGTGTTTTGTTTTCCTTTTCCATTTTTTGTTAAATGCTGTATATGTGTTCATATTATTCATTCGCATTTTCTTCTCACGGTCAGAGTGCGGGCCGACTAATGCGAGCGCTTTTTGAAATTGTCCTGAAAAGAGGATGGGCACAGTTAACCGAGAAGGCTCTGAACTTGTGTAAAATGATAAATAAGAGGATGTGGAGTGTGCAGACACCACTTCGCCAATTTAATGGGATCTTGAATGAGATTCTGATGAAGTTAGAGAAGAAAGACTTGGCCTGGGAAAGGTATTATGACCTTTCGTCACAGGAAATTGGTGAACTTATTCGTTTGCCAAAGATGGGTAGAACATTGCACAAGTTCATCCACCAATTCCCAAAGCTAAACCTTGCTGCACATGTTCAGCCAATCACACGCACGGTATTGAAGGTAGAACTTACAATAACACCAGACTTCCAGTGGGAGGACAAGGTTCATGGTTATGTGGAGCCTTTTTGGGTGATTGTGGAGGATAATGATGGTGAATATATTCTTCATAATGAGTACTTTATGCTGAAGAAGCAGTACATTGATGAGGATCACACGTTGAATTTTACAGTGCCTGTCTATGAGCCATTACCTCCTCAGTATTTTATTCGTGTTGTGTCAGATAGATGGCTTGGATCACAGACCATTTTACCTGTCTCTTTCAGGCATCTTATCTTACCAGAAAAGTATCCTCCACCAACAGAGTTATTGGACTTGCAGCCTCTTCCTGTAACTGCATTAAGGAATCCGTCTTATGAAGCTCTTTACCAGGATTTTAAACATTTCAATCCTGTCCAAACTCAGGTCTTCACTGTGCTGTATGATACGGATGACAATGTCTTGGTTGCTGCACCTACAGGGAGTGGAAAGACAATATGCGCTGAGTTTGCTGTTTTGAGAAATCACCAAAAGGGTCCTCAGAGTGTGATGCGTGTTGTGTATATTGCACCTCTTGAAGCAATTGCTAAAGAAAGATATCACGATTGGGAGCGAAAGTTTGGTAGAGGACTTGGTATGCGTGTTGTTGAATTAACTGGAGAAACAACTACTGACTTGAAACTGCTTGAGAAGGGCCAAATAATTATCAGCACTCCAGAGAAATGGGATGCCTTGTCCCGACGCTGGAAACAGAGGAGGTATGTTCAGCAGGTCAGTGTTTTCATCATTGATGAGCTGCACTTGATTGGTGGTCAGGGTGGTCCTGTCTTGGAGGTGATTGTCTCTAGGATGAGATATATTGCTAGCCAGATTGAAAACAAGATTCGAATCGTTGCTCTTTCATCTTCTCTCGCCAATGCCAAGGATCTTGGTGAATGGATAGGAGCCACCTCCCATGGCCTTTTTAATTTCCCTCCTGGTGTGCGCCCTGTACCTCTGGAAATACACATCCAGGGCGTGGATATTACCAATTATGAAGCAAGAATGCAAGCTATGACAAAGCCAACATACACTGCAATTGTACAACATGCAAAGAATGGGAAACCGGCTATTGTGTTTGTTCCCACAAGGAAGCATGTAAGGCTCACTGCTGTGGATCTGATGACATACTCAAGTGTGGACAGTGGTGAAAAACCAGCTTTTCTCTTGCACTCTGCAGAAGAACTGGAACCTTTCATTGGCAAGATCCAGGAAGAAATGCTCAGAGCCACTTTGCAACATGGGGTAGGCTACTTGCATGAGGGCTTGAGTAGCTTGGATCAAGAAGTGGTGTCTCAGCTATTTGAAGCTGGGTGGATTCAGGTTTGTGTTATGAGCAGTTCTATGTGTTGGGGAGTGCCATTGTCAGCCCATCTAGTTGTGGTCATGGGAACTCAATACTATGATGGGCGTGAAAATGCTCACACAGATTACCCTGTAACAGATCTGTTGCAGATGATGGGTCACGCCAGTCGACCTCTGCTAGATAATTCTGGGAAGTGTGTCATCCTGTGTCATGTGCCTCGTAAAGAATACTATAAGAAGTTTTTATATGAAGCATTTCCTGTTGAAAGTCATTTGCACCATTTCCTGCACGATAATTTTAATGCAGAAGTTGTTGCTGGAGTTATTGAAAACAAGCAGGATGCAGTGGATTACCTTACATGGACTTTCATGTACAGGAGGCTCACGCAAAATCCAAACTACTACAATCTTCAGGGAGTTAGCCACAGGCATCTCTCTGATCACCTTTCAGAGCTTGTTGAAAATACTTTGAGTGATTTGGAGGCAAGTAAATGTATTTCTATCGTGGATGACATGGACCTCACTCCTGATAATCTTGGCATGATAGCTTCTTACTATTACATCAGTTATACTACCATAGAGCGTTTCAGTTCGTCTTTGACTTCGAAAACAAAGATGAAAGGTCTGCTGGAAATTCTGGCCTCTGCTTCAGAGTATGCACAACTTCCAATACGACCTGGGGAGGAAGAGGTGCTTCGAAAGTTGATCAACCACCAGAGATTTTCATTTGAAAATCCTAAATACACAGATCCTCATGTGAAGGCAAATGCACTGCTGCAGGCACACTTCTCTAGGCAATCTGTGGGCGGGAATCTGGCATTGGACCAGCGGGAGGTCCTCCTTTCTGGCAGTAGATTGCTTCAGGCGATGGTTGATGTGATTTCAAGCAATGGTTGGTTGAGCCTTGCCCTTCTTGCCATGGAAGTCAGCCAAATGCTAACGCAAGGGATGTGGGAGCGTGATTCCATGCTCCTACAACTGCCTCACTTTACGAAAGAGTTGGCAAAGAAGTGCCAAGAGAACCCAGGAAAGAGCATAGAGACAGTGTTTGATCTAGTGGAGATGGAAGACGATGAAAGGCATGACCTTCTGCACATGTCTGATTCGCAGTTGCTGGATATTGTGAGGTTTTGCAATCGATATCCAAACATCGATTTGTCATATGAGGTGATGGATGGAGAGAATGTGAGGGCAGGGGAAAACATCACGCTGCAGGTCACTCTTGAGAGGGATCTTGAGGGCAGGACTGATGTGGGACCTGTTGATGCTCCCAGATACCCCAAAGCCAAAGAAGAAGGCTGGTGGCTTGTTGTTGGTGATACCAAGACCAACCAGTTACTTGCCATCAAGAGGGTGTCCCTGCAAAGGAAGTCAAAGGTGAAGCTCGATTTTGATGCTCCTGCAGAAGCTGGAAGGAAGTCGTATACGCTCTATTTCATGTGTGATTCTTACCTCGGTTGTGATCAGGAGTATAGCTTCAATGTTGATGCTAACGAGGCTGCAGCTCCAGATGAGGATAGCGGAATGGAGGAGTAAAATTTGCCTTGCGAGAATGAGAAAATTTTTCCGCCAACTTTGTGTAGTTTTTACGAGGGCTCTTTGCTGCTGCAGGACTTTTCATGTACTTGTTTTTTTTTTTTTATTTGGCAATCTTTGCAGCGCTTCGCTGCGGTACTTTGAAAGGTAAAGGCGCTCTGTGGCTGCACTGTCTCTCTGGCCTGGTGCGTGGTTTTGTGTTTCATTCGTATGCCTGGTTTCTTCAATGCGGCGGCTTGGACACCTTTTTGGTTGCCCCTTTTTTTTTTTTTTTGATAAAAGGTGGTTATGGGCAAAGGCTGATTCAAATTTTTTTTTTTTTCAAAAAAAAAAAAACAAAGTCGACTCGTAACTCGTCACATGCATTGCTTAAACCTTGAACTGTAGCATGTGTTCAGAAAATAATTTAAAATTTGACTAATTTAATTTTGGAAACTCAAAATTATAATAACTTCGAACATATAAATGAATTCCGCAATAAGCTTAAGCAAAAAATTTAAATCAAATCCAAAGGACAGGACAGAATTTTGGTGTATATAAATATATTTTTTCCAAAAATAAAGGTTTGAATCCACAGAGGGCTCAGACCGGCCGAACCCGCCAAACGGGCCCCAGCCAGCCGAAAATCAAATTTACCTGTTACCCTTTTTTCTTTTTATCAAATTTTATTCCAAAACGAAAAAAAGGAAGGCCGGCAGGCAGGCAGGCAGGCTGGGAATCCGGTGAGTTCAAAGCCATCTTATTCCGCCGTTCATCGGGCGATAGTTTTCGATCGATTCTTGAAAGCACTCAAAGGAGGAGGAGGAGGAGGAGGAGGAGGAGGAGGTATTATTCTGAACCTCCACTCTACTCTACCCCTTTCTCTTTGTCTTTCTTTTTCTTTTTCTTTTTCTTTTCTTTCTTGTTAATTTTATCAGGTAAGTATCATGTGGGGTGGTCAATCATAACTGCCGTTATCAAAATGTGCTAGTTTTTTTTTTGTTTATTTTTTTTGTGGGGGTGGGGGAGGGGGTTTGAATTGATTTCTCTCTTCTTGTGGTGGGTGATTGTTCAGGAATTTGTATTTTCTAAAACGCGTTTTATATTGTCCATGAAAAGTAGATGGTTTGATCATTTTCGTAGTGATGTGTGTAAATCAATTTAAGATGTAAGTGTCTGGGTCTTTGAAGTCAGTTAGGACTGACTTCTTCTTCTTCTTCTTCTTCTTCATCGAATGAGTTCTTCTAGTTTAACTATATTGGTGTTGTTTGATTTGAAAGCTTCTTCTTCTTCTTCTTTTTCTTTTTTTTTCCCATTTTTTTAAATAAATAAATTTAAAGCTCCAGATTAGTAGATTGATAGAGCCAGAGGGGAAGAGATGGCAATGGCTGACTCCAAGTCTGCTCTTTGGGAACAAATTGAGCTTTCCGAAAGGTAATTGTTTCCGTTTATGGTCAGTCTTTTTCTTAACTACGATTTTCATGACTTGAAATCACAATAGGAAAGTCTCACTTGTTGGAAAGCAGGAGATAAGCGGGTTGGTTTTTTGGAATTATTTTCACATTGTCATTTGTTTTCTTTTGTCAAAGGAAGGATTACTAAACCAGGCTAGTCAATTGTGTCAATGGATTTGATATTTTTGCTAATATACATATATTTGTGTGTGATATTATCTCTTAAAACCTCAGTTGGTGTTGTTTTCAGCTACCTTGTTTGCTCAATGTGTGAGGATGCTGCGTCTTTAGCATCCTCGGTTCTGAATAAGATACGTGATGGTGTTTTTGGTGGCAACACTATAGAGGACATTGATGAGGTGCACGACATGATGCAATCAGTTGGTATGGTGCTGGTCCAGTCACTTAATCAACTCGGCAGGCACTCTCGCTAAACCCTTGTTCACATTTACAGTCATTTCTCTCTAAAGTGTAAAGCTCATTGCCTGGCGTTGTACAGATCTAAGTGGGTTTGGGGTGCAGAAGAAGCAATTACCCACGTTCATAGTTTGCTATGAAGCTGCTTTTTAACTTTTGCCTGTTATTTTCTGGATTTGAGGTCTTTGGAAATTTTTCGGATGGAGGTACACATAGTAATGGGGGGCTTATGTTCTGTTGTGTATGGTACTACATTATTTTGACCAGAAATTGAACATGATCCTCTAATTAGAACACGGTAGCTATGTACCATTACTAGTGAAATATGTCTCTGGTTTTTCATGAATGGAAAAGGGAGTGAAGTCAATGGTTTTTATGTATTAGAGTTACGGCACTTATATACTTAATTTGCTGACATTACTCTAGCAAATCCAAAAGCCAATTATTACATTTATGCATAAATTATGTGATTTATTTTGGTGGGAGGGACTGAGTTGCTTGAGAAAAGTTATTGGACCTGGTGATACTGAATATATTGCTATTTGTTGGTTTGCAATGTTGCTCAATGGCATTAAATTCAATTTTTATGAGACACATACATAGTACAGTTGTTTTAGATACGATTGATGCCTGAAGTTTCTCATCTGGACTTTTGAACTTATAATGGTTATCAAAGTATGGAATACTTGCTCTGAAGCATAAAAGTATGATACTCTGCATGGTTATCATTATAATCCTTTTCGTATTTTATGCAGGGCATCCCAGATTGTGAGTGAGCTCAAAGTGTTGTTTGCTTCTGGAGCTATCCCTGTTCAAGTTCTTCTCTCAGGGTAATCTTACCTGTTGCAACTTCAATCTCTAATTATTTCTGGTAAAGTCTTCAGAATAATTTTAGGGATGTGATTAATGGTTTTCAGTTGTCCTTTTCATGGTCTGACCTTTGACAACTTGCACTTTGAAATGCTAGCCGCATCATCTGTATCTACATGGCAACATCTATGTTTTGGTCTTCATTAAAATTTCGTGAGCCCCTCATTAACAATTAACTTTACGAAGAAGTGGGATTGAATTTTATATCTTTTCATTTGTTAATGGATGTTTGCCTTCTTCTTGGTCGCAAGAAGTATAAAATTGATTCATGGGATCTAAACATCCAGTGTTGAATATTGCATAGTTCTAATATTTGGATTGTCTCTGCCATGCCTTTATTAATGCTGTCATGCTACTTCTATTCTTTTGATAGGTTTCTTTTTTTAATTTTTTTAATCCAGAAAACTTTGTAAATAGTAAGCAATCTGAAAGTTCTGAGTTCTGAATAAAAGGATTAGGAATTGAAAAAAAAAAAAAAAAAGCAAGAGACCAGGCTTGACTACAGAGTGCCTACGTGCAAAATCTGTTAAGTGTCTACAAAGTCTAAGAAAAGCGTATTCCTAGTTAGCAAAGTTTGTTACTTTAGTCTGGATTACATTGAAGATTCTACATTTCCGGATGAAATACCTTTCTGAGCTTCTTGCAGTGATTCTTTTTGATCTAATATTTGAAATTTGGGACAATGGGGAGTGATTAGGTAGAACAAGAGTTTAGATTAAGAGATCCTAGTGTGAACCATTGCCAAAGAGAGCCAGGAAGGTTAGCTTTTCTTTTTGATTTTGGACTTTCTTTTGTTAAGACGATAGCTCTAAAACAATTACGCAGAATGCTGCTACAGCACAATAGGAAAAGTAGAAGAGCAAGCTCATCCTTTTTGGTTGAGGATACCAGTATGACATTTTTGTGATAATGTCACTTCTGGCTGATAAGGAAGTTATTCCTTAAACTTTTGCTTTGAATATTGGCACATAGGTAGTGCCGCATTGCATTGGGATAAGCTATCGGTCTATGTTGCAGAGAAGATGCGAGAAACCATATGCTAATTGTTTTTTGTATGCTATGAATATATGATTGGTTATAAAATATAAAAGTTACACATGCTTGGACAAACCTCTTGGAAAAGGTATTTTTCATATTTTAGGGAGAATGTGTTTCACCTTTATTCTTTTTGTTTGTCAGTGCATGTTTCCAGATAGCAGAAGGTTCCTGTGTAGGTGTCCAAGAGTTTCTTGAAGAGTTTCTCAGTAACTGCAGATATCTGGATGGAAGATGCTATTATGTTGGTGCAGAAGGTGACCTGAATCTCCTAGAAGGATGTGATGGGGGTCGTAATTTGGAACTTGATCAATACATTGGAGTTGTTGAAATCTATGCTGTCACCCTTCTTGCTGCTGTATTGAAAAAAGTGGACCTTTCAATTGCTTGGGTTGAGAAAGCTGCATTACCTGAAGAAAAAAGACAGGTAAAATAAAGTTGTTTGCATTTTATTGTGCTGCCAGCTACTATCTGAATTACTGTTATGTAGCAATCTGTACGTGCATACAATGGCTCCATGTGTTCTCTCCCATGGTTATGTTTGTCATTAAAGGATTTTCTCAATATATTTTAGTCTTCTGTGATCATTGGCCTTGGTAAAAGTAGGCATGCGTGCTCATCTGCATCATCATCATGACTTTGTAGTTATTTATTGTTTTATCTCACTATTGGTTGTGGAGAGCTATTGTATAGGTAAATCAAGAATTAGCTTTAAAGCATGATGCAAAATGGCCTAAATGTTGTCAAATTGCACATTGAAATGATTCAGAGAATTGAATTTTTTTTGCGGTCAGTGGGTGTTTTTTTCAGAAGCATTATATGAAAGAGCTTGGTATCTTGTTAGTTGTTGTTGAGTGTTTCATTACATGAATTCTTCATTTCCCAGGGACAAAATGTTAAAAGAAATGTATGAAAAACTTGAAACTTTTGTCGCTCAATAATTGATAATATCAGTCTTCATTCACTTTCATTTTTTTTAGGAGGACGGAAAGGTTTGGAAGAATCTTGGCTTTAAGGAGTTGTTTAATCTTTACATACTACTTGTTGCTGATATATTTCCAGATGTTCTCTCTATCTGTTTTTTTTTTTTTAATTTCCATTTTTTGGAAATTTCAAGTGTTTATGAGTCAAACAAGGCCTTTTATATTTCCACATGTCCAGTCGCGCACACCGGTACACATGCACATATATGTATCAATGCATGCAAATTTTTGCAGGCACCAAAACCCATCTTGAGTATTATGCATGTACACCTTTAACTACAAGGATCTAATTTCTAAGCTAATGGAGAAAATCTCTGCATTTGGGTGTCATGTTTTTCCCTTGTTGAGGAATTTGAGCCACTTCCTTTCCTTCAATAACTCATTTCTAACTGAGAAATTCCACAGATCATGGATAAAAATGTCAATTACATTTTTCAGCTAGTTTAGGATTGAGATTAGTTGTAGAGGCTAGGAGAACGGATGAAATTCAAAAATTTGGTGAAGAAAATTGTGAAATATGGACTTCTGAATCCTACAAAGATATGATTGTAGCCTTAAAAAATTTCACTTGTGCCTTTCCATTCAACATGATTTCTAGAGGAACATAATTTTAAGAAATAAAGTTAGGTTTCCCTGAATCATTGTTATATTTTGAGCTCCAAGTCCTGTTATACACGTTTGTTGTAGTGTTAATATTGATTGTCATATTTCTTAACTCTATGCCACTGTGGTTAATTTTAGCTCGCTTTCTTGTAATACTTTCTTGTTGTCCGGTCATTTTGATTCAGGAAATTTTGAGGAGACTACACTCGCTTTACTCTCACAAAGCCACCAATCTGTCACAGGACCACTCAGCTTTGCTAGCAACTAACCATGGATCATGCTATTCGTTAACAAAAGAACTACATGTTTCTGAAGGGTCTCCAGACGTCGCAGAAACCAATTTATTGCCTGATGGGCCAAAAGATACAAAGCAGGCAATCTTAAAATTGTCCAGACGCACAAACCTTTGTTTCTGGTGGTTCCGTTCCATCAATTTGAAGATTGGCAATATTCAGTTGGTCATAAGTAATGGGAAGATTGTGTTTGGATGTCTGATTGTTCTTATTGTTTTTATACTCCAGAAGAAGAGAGCTCTTCTAAATAGGTAAGATTTTGTCCACCTGCTATTGTGCATTCACACTTTTCATGTCAAGGTTCGTAAAAATTTCTTTGATTTGATCATGTCACTTGCCGACCTAAATTGATGTTGATGGTCAAAGTATAATTGTTTATTTTCTTGGGATTAAGTGCATATTTATTTACCTACTGATTAGTGGTTTATATAGCTAGGCCATTGAAGTATGATTGTCTTCACCTGTTTCATTGTTGGGCTACCATCTTCTAAAGCGAAAGGCCGTAAAAACAATTTTATCATGCCTTAGTAAATTGGATATCTTGTTCTTTTCTGTTTGTTCCAGGATGATTAGGAGCCCTACTTTGTCCATAAAGAAGGCTTTGGTGGACTTGTGGCAGCTTGCATTTTCATATCAAGTTAACCCCCTAGCTGCCATGCCTGTCCCTGCCGCAGCAAGGTGACGTCCTGGAATTGTTACTATTAACTCTTCTGTTTTTTCTTTTTTTTTTTTTTTTCCAACCCCTAAAGAAAAGAAAAGACATCGTAAGGATGTTTGTTATCCCATGCGAGCCAAGACTGAGGGTTACGTCTTGGTGTCCTGATTCATTCTCGCTTGTAAAGAGCATTCACCATCCAAATAATGATATTCTCAGCGGGACGTCCCACACATCCGATCACAAGGATTACCAAATCTGGAAACGAACAGCACGCTTCAACCTATTCTGTTGTTAAATTGTAAAGGGACTAGTGCGAATGATAATTTAGTTTGGGTAGCAATCTGCTTAAGGTCATTGTATGTTCCATTTGTGCTTCTTTGTGAGGGCCACAACAGAATGATACTTAATAATACTTAGAACTATAGCAGGGAAGGTTTTACTAAAAAGGCTTTACAACATTTCATAATTGATACATAATATATCAAAATTTTAGTTATAAATTAAATACATCAAGGATTGTTGATCATTGTTAGTAAATGACTGTTATTTAGTTACTAGTTACTAGTTGCATGGTTCGGTAACAAAATTATTGGACTCTTAATTTGAATAGTTGATAATAATTATGAATCAAATCTTGACGTAGATGAAATATAATAAATTCTAATAAAAAATCTAATTATTCTTAATATTACTCTAGATTGTACACGCCTTTTAATCCACGGCCAACATCCACATTACCAATTTAAAGGGTCAATAAAGGTACAGCCGATGTGCCGAATTTTGGAGTTGCAAATCCGAAGATAACATCAACATTGAACAAAAATGGATAGCTTCTTTTAAGCTTTATTTAGTATTAGTATTATTATTATTATTATTTGATATGTTCTTTTCCCTGTAGGGTGCCTAATTATCTGAAAGCTTCGATGAAACTTCAATAAAAACATAGAAAGGATGCCCCAGCCGGTGAGAGCCCAGTGACGGTACAGAGCATTCCGTGTTCTGTAATAATGGATAAACTTTATGCTAGGTTAACGCCAGTAAAACCATAAAAATAAAAATTTAAAAAAAAAAGTGATTTTTATGATCAGGCAAGCAACCGAATTTTGATGGGAAACCGTCATTGGAAGCTAATTTTTTCAAAACAATTTATCTTTTATGGTAACATACTCGATAGTAAGGGTTAATTTTAAGTTTTATCATACCTACTTTCAGTATCTACTTCTTAATTCTCTCAATTTCTCACTTCCAAAAAATATAAGTAGTAATATTGTCTAACATTAGTAGACGTACTCTTAAGCTTATGATAATTATGTGTTATCCTTAGTAATAGATTCATAGACTCTATGAATAAATCAAAGAATCTACTCAGTAATATATTGACCTAGTGAAATAAAATTATGTCATTTTTACATTATATAATTACATAAAGAATCCTTATCCTATCTTGCGAAAAACTTTCTTTATCTAATAAGTTGTAACAATAGTAATTTTGTTACCTCTCTTAACTCTATTACTTGTTCATTAATTAAAATTTTATTACTAATTTGAAAAAGTTCTAAATAATATTTCTCAAAGTTTTCAAATAATTAATACTAAAAATATTTAAGATTAGTAGAATGATTTGAAGAGGATGAACTACTATTTCCATTAATAAATTTTCTAACAATTTCTTTAGCAATAAAACGATGATTTTCAACATCTAACCACTCCTCTGTAAGTGAAAAAAAAGATAATTATTACTATTATTTGAGGTTGGCGTACTTAATTTACCATCAAATATAAAAAATAAGTCTTTCCACGAAAGTGCTTATTAATTGTCTTTGTTACCAATATTTAGTTCGATTAGTAAGACACTCAAACTACTTTAATACTTTAAGATAATTGATATTTAACAAATTTTTGCATACTTTTCATCAACATTATGATATTTTAAAAGCCTAAAATGTACAAAAAGACTTTTGGTAAAGTTAATCCAAGTTAAAATTTTAATAAACTTTTTCAAATTAATTATACCATTAAATAACATTATTTTCTAACCGAATATAAATAATTTTAAGTTTAAATTATTTTGTTGTATAATGGAAACAAAAGTATTTTTCCTGTAGGATCACTTTCATCTTAATAAAAAAATTTCACCCTTAAATGAAGTTGTAAATGTTTCATAAGATTTTCTTGATTCTTTTTATTTATTAAAAGATATAAATATATTGTTTTATAACTTATTGTTTACAATAGTTAAAAACAGCTTGTTTAAGTCTTTTAAAAATTTTTTGCATAAAAGACATTGATTTTTCAAGATGAAATATTATAGTATTAGAATTTGATGAGTTGTGTGAAAATATAACGTAAGACTGTAAATCAGTAATATTATTATTTTTTATCAAATAAGAAATATAAAATAAATAATTTTTTTTATGGTGGTAAAAAACTAAATAAAAATAAGAAAAATAAGAATAGAAGTGAGACCATTAAAAATAACGCTTAAATACCAAATAATGAAAACTAAGGATTTGAAAAAAGGAAATAACCAAAATAAAAAAAATTAAGGATTGATCATTATGATCGAGATCAAATTTTAAATAGTTATAAAAATTTAAATAAAGATGAAAAAAAAAGTTAACAAAGTTGTGGGACCCTCAATTGCAGTTGAAAAGCACCCGAAAAAAAAAAAAAAAAAGTAAGCTTCCTTGGGGTCAATTGTCAATAGCTTTTGTAGTTTGCTAGGAAAATCCGGTGTGAGAATGGAAGGAATCGGAGAGTAGGTATATTTGCTGCCACAGCAAAGAACAGTGCCATGTTCATCTGCTTTCATAAGCTTAACAAATGGTGTAAAAGAGAGAGAGAGAGAGAGAGAGAGAGAGAGTGTGTGTGTTGACAGACCAGACCTACTTTTATTTTTGATTTATTTATTCTTAAAAAAAAAAGAAAGAAAAAGTTTAATAAGGAGCTCTCTAAAGGTGGAGGGGACCCCATGTGATGGGAATTTCTCAGTGACAAGCCTCTCTTTTGGAGCAAGAAGGAAAATCTCAACGTTAGGAACCAAAAATGAAAAAAATGTAAAAAAAAAAAAGTAGAGATATTTCTCCTGCTCTCCTGTCTCCTTTCTACCTTCATGCCTGATGTATGTGCTACCCCAACTCTCTCTCTCTCTCTCTCTCTCTCTATAACCAACGGCAACACCCAGCTCCTCTCTCTCTCTCTCTCACACGCCTCTTTGGAGTTCCATTTCCATTTCTTTTACTATTTCTATCTAGTTCCCGTCTGGGTTTCCTTCCCTTATTGCTAACTCTTATTTCTATTCTTGAGTTTATAATCTTTCTCCATGGCTTCTGTCAAATGCTGCAGGACATAGATAGCAGAAGTTCAAAAACATGTATGAGGACGCTGGAAATGCTCACGCTCCGCTGCCGTTTATGGCAGGCCAAAGCAGCAGTATCTCACCCACAAACAGCTTTGAAGAGAATCTGAAGCTCTCAGCTGGCGAGCTCTCTCTCTTTTATCAGCTTCAGCAGCAGCTGCCATTTGGTGCCAATGATAATTCAGTTCAACACTCCACCTTTCCAGAAGAAACATCTTATAGCTCTCCTTTAACAGCCGAGCTTCTAAATCTTTTGCACTTGTCCGACTGTTCAGCCTCCACATCTTTCATTAGCCCTGCCTCCACCATTAACACTTCCATGGGCCTTTTAGGTGACCTTCCAATGGCAGATACTGCCTCGTCATCTTCCGGCCTCTATGACCAGCTTTTCTTCTTGAATCTTCCACACCAGCCTCCTTTCTTTAGGGAGTTGCTTCAATCGCTGCCATCCCATAGCTTGGGTGGTGGTGGTGGTGGTGGTTCAATGTTATTAGGTGGTGGAGAGGATGATCAAGGAGGGTTTTGCCCAGATGGGGTTGGGGGGCCCCAGCTATTTGATCATGGAGTTCTGGAATTTGGCACTAACATTTATTCTGTTGGTGAAGGAAAGGGAGCTGGCAAAGACAAGGGGACCAAACATCATGTGAGTGAATCCCAGAGAAGAAAACACATGACTGATAAGTACGAGGCCTTGAGGAGTTTGGTTCCAAACCCCACCAAGGTAAATTGTATCTTTCTTGTTGATGCATAGAGATCTTACATTTAAAAACATGTTAATTGGGTTCATAAGCTTGCGTTTTTTCTTCTTGCTTGTTCAAAATTGTCTATTCCTTACTCTTTTTTATTGACTTTTGCTTGATTGTTTGGAGGAAATTAAAGAATGATAAAGCAAGTGTGGTGAGAGATGCTATTGGATACATCAAAGAACTCCTCAGAACAGTTGATGAGCTTAAATTGCTGGTGGAGAAGAAAAGGTGTGGCGGGCAGAGGATGAAGAGGCACAGGACCGAAGTTGGTGAACCGCATTTGTCCTACAGTCCTTCGTTGAGGAGCTCTTGGCTTCAGAGGAAGTCCAAGGACACTGAAGTTGATGTCCGCATTGTGGAAGATGAGGTTACTATTAAGCTTGTCCAGAGAAAGAAGATCAACTGCTTGCTGCTGTATGTGTCCAGGGTCCTTGAAGAGCTCCAATTGGACCTCCACCATGTTGCTGGTGGCCATATTGGTGATCACTGCAGTTTTTTTTTCAATGCCCAGGTTGCTAATTATCCCTTATTCTTCATTCTTATGCTACTGCTATATTAGACAATGAGGGGGATTTCTTGTATGACAATGTGAATTCAAATTGGCAGATGCATGAAGGATCCCGGTTATATGGTAGTGCCATAGCTAACAAACTCATTGAGGTTGTGGATCGAGAGCTGCACCTACAAGTTGCTACTTCTGGGAAGGAATCATTCATAGGCAGAAGTCCATGAGTACCCTGTATTCTGTGTTGTATGTTTGACGGGGATAGATGTAGGGAAATTAGCCAACAAAAACGTCTTGTTTCCATTGTGAGCTAGACTCTGGAAGATTGAATTCGAAGAGAACATTTTGCAAGTTGGACGGGGATGCCGGATGCCCTGAAAAACTCAGAAAAGAAATAGGATAACTAGTGGTCGGATATTATTAGTTTGTAAATGCTGCATACTTGTCATTCGGTACAGTTTTCGCCACTTTGCATGCTTCAAGTTACGAAAGCATGTTCCATCCTAATGTAATACAGAAGCATGAAGACATCAAAATGATATCAAGCTAAACTAATTCACATTCTGACATCACCTGATGTAATAAACTGGTTATGCCCTCCCGGTCCAATTAACCATTCAATTAATGCAGAAGACGATATAATGGAGTAATGTAACCATCTCAATTTCTTTGGATAAATATTAATATTGTTAGGCATAAGAGTCATGTCTCTCATTCATGTATTTGATGCATGGACAAGCAAAGAGAGTTTGCCTACTACGCTTCAAGAAAATACATGAAAAAGAAGACCCACTTGACTAAGAGCAAACGAAATCTACCACTGAGCTATGAAGGTAGACAAACATGGAAGTTACAATGAAATCCCCTAGCCCCCTCTCTCACTGTTCTTTCCAAATACGACCTGTCACCCTAAGTTTCAATTCTTTCCTATCACCACCAGAAAAAAAGAGAGCCATGTTGCGTTGGATGATGAGACCATCAAAGCTGTCACGAACCTTCCGATGGCTGTCCCTTATGCTCCTAGGCACCCCTTGCCATATCATCTTCCTCCCATTTCCACCTACCTCAAGACTGTAGCTATAGTTCTTTGCCTCATTGTCATCACCCATAAAGCGCAAGGATGCTATGTAAACAGGGGCCATCCCAAGCTGGAAAGCTTCAAAATGCAGGCAAAAATACTGACCAAAGCAGCTAAATACCTAGAGAAACCAAAAGAGAGATAAGATTTACAATTAACAGTCCCACAAGAAGCGCTCTCAAAAAGAATCTAAAAGACAAAAAAAAGTCCAGAAAGAAATCAACACGCAATGTCAAACAGGGAAAGCCTGAAAGGCATAAGTGCACTGTTGGCCCCATGGACTTTCAAATTTTGGCACTTTGGCTTCAGTCCAAAACAAATATAAGGGCACTACTTTATAAATGGCAGGGAGTTTGCTAGGCTACTATATCCTACAAACTATATGCATACGCAAAATCATTCCAAGAGAAAAATGAATAACCCTTTCAGGTTCAATCAATTTAAATGCAAATTATAGCATAAGAAAAATAATGAGAGTAAAAACAGTACCGTCAGCATCCATGTTGCATTCTCAACTTCATGAGGATTTGATTTAACGTATCTGTGGTTGAAGGTGCTGCCATTGTGCATATCAACCTTGTGATCGTCTTTTAAGTGGGCCACCAAATATGGGATATCACCGATAACTGTGCATTCTGACCCTGCATAAGGGCAGCTATATGGTCTATAGGCACATTGGGATTCATGTTTTGACTTGCTGTAGTAGGGGTATATGCCTATGCAACCAAAACTCTGATATTTGCATGGAAGTTCAAGAGATGCAGCAACCTTCTCTAATGCAAGACATCTGATGTTACCAAGTTCATGGCGACAAGTTGGACACCGATTATGAACCCTGGGCTTGCAGTCAGAACACAAGGTGTGACCATTTGAACACTGTAAACAAGTGAGAACACCAATTAAGGAACCAACATTTAGAAAAAGATCTGAAAAATCTTGTTTCAGCTGTCCATATGGAATGGGCATCATTACAATCTTGCCAAGGGGCAACAGGACTATGTTTTCACCAATGTGTGCAAGATAACCATCCCAAATGGCCACAGATAATGAACACTGCTAATAAGACCACACCTGATGTATTGGAGGATACATAGCGTTTAGGCACACAGGGCACTCCAACAGATCACGAACACTGCTAGAAACAGCCACATTGGGTTTCAAAGCCAACTGACTAGGATCACTCACACTTTCACCAATGTCCATCATGTCTTCACTTTGAGGTGGATCAATAACTTCAGGCTTACTTCGCAGGTCATCAAAGAACTGATTGCCTGATGCCATACTAATAAGACCAGTCTATGGGCAGACATGCAAAAATAAAACTCACCATCAAGACTTATCAGAATGAGTCAAGATTGCATAAAGAATAACATAATAACACAGGATACAAAGTACACAAGATATGCATAAAGGCAACAATGTAGTCTAAAAAACCCCATTTTACTGACAACAATAATCATAAATATAAATGTGCAAACCATTCTAAAGTTGGAAGCCTCATCATAATTCCTTATATACAAAATAAAACACATATTTATGTTTTTATAGCGTTGTAAATATAGTAGATCAATAAATTATTATGTGTATATATAGTAAGTAAATATAATTACTTAATTATATAGATAATCATAGGAGTAATTATAGGACTTAATCCTAGAAGGAATTAATCATTTACTTATATATATATATATATATATATATATATATATATTGACATCTTGTGCCATGAACAATGATATAGAAGAAAGTTTTTCTTCAACATGGTATCAAAGTTTTCATAATCAACTAATTATGAGTTCAAATCATTTTGCCCTCACATTTAATTTTAAATTAATTATCAAATTCTTGTTTGTTCATACTTTAGGCCCAAGTGAGACTAATTTGTTCACACTTGGCAGAAACTATTTGGATTGAAGCAAAATGATGCAAGTGTATTTCTATAGCGTTCATAAGAATGATCATCTTATTAATGAACATACTGATAAAACAACATCTAACTCTAAAGCAAAAGAGGTTTGGTTGAGAGAAGATGCCAAAATATTTTTACAGATTTGCAATTCTATTGTTGCTATGGTAAATGAATTGGTTAATCATTGTAAATTAGTTAAGAACTTATAGACTATTTCGCCTTTTTATATTATAGCAAAGGTAATATATATCATATATATGATGTGTGTGAGAAATTTTCTTGTCTAGAGAAGCAAGAAAAATCTGCAATTGAATATTTTATAGATTTTAAATGGGACCATAAGAAGCTTAATACTCTTCTTCCTTTTAATTCCGATGTGAGAACTCAATGAGCAAATAACTATTACAAGTTTCCTTGCAAGGTTGTCATATAAATTTGATGCTGCTTGAATACAAATCCTTCTTAGTTTAGAGATTATTTATTTTCATGACATTGTTACTCAATTGAAACGTGCATAAGGATTTCAAGCTCTGCCTCCAAGTATTACTAGAGCCCATATGAGTCAAAGTACTTAGGAATGAGTCTAGTCATGATAGTCGTAGTGATAAAGGTAGCTAAGGTGACAAAGATAGTGATGGTTATGCTTTTGGTTAGAATGACAATAATGGACAAGAAGATCAAACTAAGCCAACACGCTATCATTATAAAGAATGTGGTCATATAAAACATAATTGTTTGAGACTTTATGACAAACCTTAACAACAATCTCATGTCACTAATATTGCGACTCTAGAAAGTGATCATGTAGCTACTATATCTTCTTCCATTAATAAATCTGTTCTTATTTTTACTAATGAGTTTGTTTACTTTAGTCAGTACTAAGTCTCACAATAGTTATCTACTCCTAGTCTAATCACCAATGATCAATCAAGCAAGCCAATTACATGTCTTGCATCATCTCTCAAAAATAAGTCATTGACTCAAGTGCAACAGATCATATGATAGACAACAGATATTCATTCATCTCTTAACTCTCACAAAAATCTTCCAAGTATCATTTGAGTTGATGATATAATTACTTATGTTGTGGATTTTAGAATTGTTGTTCATACATGTTTGTAAACATAGTAAGTTAACATATCATTGTGTACATAAAATGGGATAGATTATAGAACTTGATTCTAGGAGAAATTGATCTCTACTTATATAGATATATATGTATATCTTGTACCATGAACAATGATATAGAAGAAAGAGTTTTTCTTCTACACATAATTTCAGTATTTTCTATCCCAAAAAAAAAGTGGCAATACATTATTAGAGGTATAACCATCTACAACAATCATGCTACCATACATATAACCTATATTCTAAAAAACTGCTACCAACAAGTCATTGGTAAGATCACCCTCCTTCCCTCCCCCAAACTCTCCTTTCCATATGCATGAGCTCGTGGTGTGCGTGTATGTGCACACCTGTGCATGTGTGTGTTCAAGGCTACTAGTTCCCATGCCCTGATGCCAAACCTTTGATGTCATTAACTTGCATCATTTGCTCCAACACATGCCACGACAGCTGAGTAATTTACAGCATAAGGACAGGGAAGAAAGAAGAAGATGACATCTATCTATCATCACATATTTACAACCTATGAAAATAAAGCAGCAACAGTTGTCCTCCAATAGGTCCACACACTATAATAAGTCCACAGCAGGATCACCCAATTGGCTAGATGACAGTCATTGGATACTACAAGGAAGTACTTGCAATGATCAACATACTACTGTTGGCCCATCTAGACAGGGCAAGGGTGATCCAAATGATCGGGAAAGAACGCAGATACAAAGATAATAAAACCTTTCATTTCCCACAGAAAAAGATTCAAAAATACTCTGCTAAGCCAAGGATTAGCATTGTAGAGAAAGCAAGCCAATGTAAAAACATACTCAAGCACACCACAGATTACATTGGCCATCATGGAAACCATTTGACTCAATGATCTGCTCATCAAAACTATTATCCCTCTGAAGCTCTCCATAAACCCACAACATCACACACATAACACAAGATTAAGTCACCATTCCAAGTTCGCACCTTCATCAGCGGATAAAACGAATGCTATTACAGCAACAGAAAAGAACAACCAGAAACAATTATGCGGTACACGCCTAAAAGGGCAACGCAATTGAATCAAAGAAAAACACAAACTACACATACTCATAAGCAAATCGAAAGCGAACCCAGTTACATGTCTAGACTATTCCACGGAGAAACATTCGTAAAAAGAGAAACTTTGTAACCCAAGTTATATGGAAACGAAACAAATCAAAAAAAAATGGAAAACTCGGAAAAGAAAATCGAAAAAAAAAAAGCTTCAAAGAGAGGGGAAAAATGACAGAGAGAAAGTAAGTACCTTGGCCAAAAGGGTTTTTGAATTTTCAAAGGAAAGATGCAATTACAAAGTAACCAACGAAGCCTTTCTTCCTGAAGACCAAAGAGAAAGGAAAACGCAAAGGAAGAAAGAATGCTGCCTGAGGCCTCAAATGCCGCTGCCACTGCTGCGATAAACGACAAAGAAACAGCCAAGCAAATGCGCGTAAAAACAGAGAGAAAGAGAGAAAGGAGGGAGGGAGGAAGGGGAAGAGAAGGACAGACTTTCAAATTAAAGCTACTGCGCGAGCTAGAGAGAGAACTTTCTTCAAAAATTACGAAGCTCCTGAGGTGGTGGGTGGGACCATACGCCTGGTCCTTGTCTTTTTATCTACTTCTCTCGATTATTTATATTATTTTTTTATAATCAATAAATAAATAAAAATAATATGGAGAGTTTAACTTTCCTTTTTAAATTTTCGGAATAATATTGATTACTCTGCAATAATAATAAATGTAGCACATCATTTTCTTTTTCTTTTTTTTTTTCATTTATCACTCAATAAATTTTTGTACTTAATTTCGTATATTATAAATTAATGTACAAGCAAATATAAAATTATTTCTTTTTAAAAGATTAGAGTTGAATAGCCGGAGAACATTCCAGGGGACATATGCCGGCTAGCGGTGGCATCCTGTCCTCATTGGGCTCATTGGGAACAGGAATTTGTCGTTCAAAAATTCTTGGACTGGACGGTGTTATTGGGCAAGGCAATTACTCTGCACACCACGCTGGTGAATATGAAAAAATAAATAAATAAATAATGATGATGAGGATGATGATGATGATATTTTAGATGAATTTAAAAATAATAAATTTTAATTGATATATTTAAATTTTAAAAAATGCATAGTATTTTTTATATTATATTTATATTTATATGTAATATAAAATGACTTTTTTTTTTTAATTCGCCCAATCAATCCCATTATTTTTATCATGCCAAATATGGGAGAATAGGATTTTTCTTGGCATATTTCTTGGAATTTTCATATTAATATAAAAACTCTATCTACTCCTATAATTGTTTTATAACTTAAATTTAATGCTCTAAGTCTTCTTAGTTTCTTTTCAAATTTAAATGGTTTCCCCTCATCAAACATTAATTGATTATTGTTTATGAAATTTATTATTTTTTAAAATTAAAATACGTTGTTTAATTTCTTTCTTTTAACAATTTTTTTTTGTTTTGAAAATAAATTAACACTATAAAGATTTTACAAATATTTATACAACAACAACAACAAAAAAAAAAAATCAGAACTTTAAATCTTTACCTCTAATACCATAGAACATCAAGTTTACTCCTGAAAATTAAATTAATCCCCAACAAAAGCAGTATAATTGAAATAAATAAATAAATAAATAGCACAATAATCTCTAACACACTCACACACACACAGAGCTCAATGAGAATTTTCAAAAAGAGCTGAATTACATTGTCCCTATATATTTTATATCCTATGTAAATCAACCTAAAATTAATAAATTATCAATAAATTGAGTAAAACATTAAGTTACATTTACTTTTTAAAAATTATTTTTTTATTAATTTTCTAATTTTTTGATATATATATATATATATATATTAACAACCCCAAAAATTGGAACACTGCTCACGTGTTTAGCCTAATAATAATAATAATAATTACAATAATAGTAACAATCTGCTCGTTTATTGATTATTAAATAAATCAAATGTGAATATTTTATTTTAATTATTAGATTAAATATTAGTATTTTATTTTAGAATTTGTTCGACGTCGTATGGGGGTATATTCTTAAATCGCCCCAAAACCTCCGAAACCACTCTGTTCTGTGTTTGGTTAGCGAGAAAGAAAGAAATCAATAAATAAAATAAGGGAAACGCCGAGAAAAGAAATATCAGTAGATGCCGGACGTGCAAGCGCTCGTGAATGATTTCGTGCTCAAGCTCCGGAAGCGGTCAGTTTGCTTTATCATTTTTCTTTTTCTTTGTCGGTGGAAATAGCGTTAATTTTGATTTTTCTATTGAATTTATTTTATTTGCGTTTGGTTGGTGGCTGGCAGGAAGATTGAGGGCTCGCAGGCGACGGCGAGGCAGACGGCAGAACTGCTGCGGTCAGTTATTTCGCAGCAGCGCGTGCCTTACACGAATCAGGCTGGAGCTCTGATTGATGCTATCAGAGCCGTAGGAGAGCAGCTGATTGCTGCGAATCCTGTTGGTACGTGTTTTTTTTTTTTTTGGTTGGGCTAATTCTGATTCACTTAAGACTTGTTTCAAGATTGTGGATGCTTCCTTATATAGATAATGAAACCAAAATTGGGTTAGATGGGATGGTTGGTGGGCATTTTAAGGATGCTTAAAAAAATTAGGGCACCAAAGCCAAACCAATGATTTGTTTTTTCTTCTTTTGTTTGGTTTGGGAAGGAAAAGTCTTGGTGTAATGTATTGAGTTCAGGGTGCGGAAATTGTTGTTTTTCTTTTTTTGAACAGGAGTTTAAGGTTGTATGCATCCGACCACTCCAGACCCACAATGGGAGCCTTGTGCACTGAAACACCTATTTTTGTTTAGGTTTGGGGGGAGAAGCATGAAGCATTGGCTTTGAAGAAATGAATTCTAAGCTTCAGGAGAATTTTATTTGTGTATTTTGAAAGTTTTCCATTTTTTTAGGGGTTGAGGGAGGGGGCATGGCTTCTCCCAATCATCACTCTGCTCATGTATATATGTATGCATTTGGACTTATTCTAGTATTTTTAGGACTTCAAGATTGTGATTGTTTTATTGTATGTGTATGTGATTATGGGTTATATTTGAATGTTTTCATAATGAATCAATGTTCACTAACAAGCTAAGTCTGTGATCATTACTTTATAATTGAGAGCAAGCTTTTAGGGTTAGTAAACAAAGTCAAAGATTTGGGGTTTGTAAATTTTTTCACAGCATTCAAGTGGTTTAGGAATTTCTTGAGACTTTTCGGTTGACATCTGTATTATTTGTGTTTGCAGAGCTTGCTGTGGGTAACATTGTGCGGCGTGTTTTGCACATTATTAGGGAGGAGGATTTGTCCCTGACAACAGCTGCAATTGCGGGGTTGAACTTGCCTTCTATAAGCGATGATGATGATGATGATGGTGAGCAAGAGGATCAGCCCGTGTTGTCTGCTGCCGCTGTTGCTGCTGCTGCAAGAAGCACCTTGCGTCCACCTTCCTTGCAGACACTGCTGGAGGATAGACCTGATTCAACAGCTATTCCTCATACTTCTTCATCAGGGGGTGATTCTGAAGGGAAAAGCAAATGTAGTTCGTTCAATTTCATGTTTTTGCAGTCCCACTTTACCATGGAATCATATTTATTATGTTAGCCTCTGGATCAGAAATGGTCTCATTAGTATGGCTTGTGTTGATGATTTGACAATAGCATGACACATTTTTATGTCGAATTTTGCAAGTTCTATCAACTTTCATGCTGTAGTTTCCGTGGTTAGGGCATACATGAATGTGTTTGTGTATAGATATTGTAAATCATTTGGATATTTGAGTATTTTCTCATTCCCTATTACAGCTGCTGATAAAAGTTCAAGAAGTAAGAAGTTAAAGCATGATGTCATTGAAGCAGTTAATGAGCTTATTCAAGACATAGCAACTTGTCATGAACAGATTGCCGAGCAAGCAGTTGAGCATATTCATCAAAAGTATTATCAACTCTTGAAGCTGCTATTAAGTTCATTGTGTCCATACAACTCTTTTCTTCTTCTTCTTCTCCTTTCTTTGCTTCAAGTATACTTCTAGAAATATTTGGTTGCCTAGTTGACCAGCAAAATTCTTATAGAACAACAGGAGCCACCACAAAAACAACAAAGCCATAATTTCAAATTTAATTAGGGTTAGTTACATGAATCTCGTCAGTCTGTTCTATTATGAACTAAGTTTCTTGTGACATCTCATTATGAACTTAGGTCATCGTCTTTTTTTTTTTGTTGCAATTCACCTAGATTTGGTCACTCCTCCTTTCAGAATATATATGTCTACATTGGATATGTCCAAACCATGCTAATGCCGTCTACTTTCCTTTGAATATCCTCATTGCTTATTTGGTCCTTCCCAGAGTGACCACCACACAAACCCATCTAAGCAAAATTTTTATAAGTTCTTAGAGCAGTGGCCTTCAATTTTCCTGGTTCCTTGTTTTTGTATAATCTGGAATAGCATTTAAATATCACTTTCCTGAAATCTTCATTCTTATTTTGATGTCTAATACACTATTGTATTTTGCGCATTTGTAGCATCCAAGTGTTTTGAAGTGGATGTCGATTTCTCGAAGTAGCATTTTGAAATTTTGTTTTTTGTTTTGTTCTAGCACTCGGTCATTCTAGTTAGCTGCTTGAATTTTTGATTTTTTTCATCAGAGGTAGTTTGAGGTCTTTGACCCTAAGAATCGAATGCGGCTGAATCTAACTTGAGAATTATCAGAAAAGTGACCATACTTCTGGAGACAAATTTCCTCTGAATGGTATTATGCATGAAACTAGTATAGAGGGATGGAGTTGTGGAAAAGCTCCTTTACCATGACCATCTGGATTTGACGTTATATTTGTACATTGGAAAAAGTTGTTGAGCATCTTGGTGATGTGCCTGCACTAGCCAAAATTATTTGCCTTATGATGTCTTTTCTCCTATATGTATGTGTATCAAGCTACTGTTTCATTCTCAATTTAGATTTTTACTCCATGCGGGGTGCTGATGGAATTCCTACTAACCTCTTGATTTGACTAATCCAATTACTAATTGCATGTTTAGTGAGGTGATACTGACCTTAGGGAGTTCAAGAACAGTACTAGAATTTCTTTGTGCTGCAAAGGAGAAGAAAAGATCCTTCCGGGTTTTTGTTGCAGAGGGTGCTCCCAGGTTTGTAGTAGGGGCCCATGTTATTTCCCAATCAAATAGCTGTTCCTTGCTGATGGCATTTAGTTTTTCTTCATTGGTGGTCAACTAGGTATCAAGGGCATCTTTTTGCAAAAGAACTGGTTACAAGAGGCTTACAGACTACTTTGATTACAGACTCTGCAGTTTTTGCCATGATTTCCCGAGTGAACATGGTCAGTGACAAGTGTAGCATTTCTTTTGTATTTTCATTGGTCTGAGCATCAAGGGCTGAAATTTTCTTGAACTCTAATGTGAAGGTTATTGTTGGAGCTCATGCTGTCATGGCCAATGGTAGTGTAATAGCACCTGTTGGGTTGAATATGGTTGCACTTGCAGCTCAAAAGCATGCTGTCCCTTTTGTTGTGCTTGCTGGCAGTCATAAGGTAATTCAATACATTAACAGCTCTATTCATCTGCATCGCTCTTGTTAATGAACAGAAAAGCCCGCTTCCTTCAACTAGCATTCACAAAAAATGAACCTGGTGTGTCTATATCCTTCAGTGAATCCTAGCTGCTTCTATGCTTTTCAGGTGAGGTGTAAGCCTTGAAACATAAGGTTTTGGGAGGGAGCCTGGGGGTATTCCCTGCTTGCCCTTGCATTCAGGGTTGAGGGGGGACAAAATAGTTAATGAGCTGTGAATGTAACTGTGTAACCATTTGCATGATTTGTCTTGGAGTTTCTTGCATTTATGGCTAAGCTTCAGTAACAATTTTGTTTGTTATCCAAGATATAAGGGATCACAAGTTTGCTGTTGTTTTAACATGTCATATTTTTTCCATGGCAGTTGTGTCCTCTGTATCCTCACAATCCTGAGGTTTTGCTGAATGAGTTGAGATCTCCATCTGAGTTATTAGATTTTGGGGAATTCTCAGATTGCTTGGACTTTGGGACTGGGTCTGGCTCTCCTCTGCTTCATGTTGTCAACCCAACGTTTGATTGTGTGCCACCAAAGCTTGTTAGTCTCTTTATTACTGACACGTAAGTTTATCTACTTTCAAGGACTGCATTGGACTAAAATCCATTTTTGCTTTGTCAATTTCTACTAGGTGGTGTATGTTTGATGTACATTATGTTCACTTCATTTATCAGTCCGCTATATAGAAGGCAGTAAATTACAGATTTTTAATTTTGAATGCCAATTCTCCTTGTTTATAATAGGTTTAAGCCAAGGGTGCCACACTCATAAGCTTCTATCACTTATCAGTGTTAAGTGTCTTGTACTAAATATCTGCATTGGCATGAATTTTCTATTGTCTCAAGGTTCTATTATTGATCGGTTCAAAGTATATCCTTGCAGACATGCAACCTGATCACGGTTTCCTAACTGAAAATTGCTTGACAGGGGAGGGCATAATCCATCATACATGTACCGGCTTATTGCAGATTATTACTCTGCTGATGATTTGGTGGTGCAACAAAAACCTGTTTCAGTAAATTGAGTTTCAACACCAAATTATTAAAATTTGGTAAGGGCTATTTCATTTTCTTTTTTTGAAAATTTAGTACATAGAAAGATTGTTCCATCTAGGTAGTTGTGTGTAGCTAAATGGTGTTGTGATAGTTTAGTTTATGGTGAATTCATCTGGGAATTAAGCTGCTGGGTTTATCCAATGTTCAGGGACTCTATATTCCCTTCTTAAAACCTGTTTTTCATGTCAAAAGCCAGGTTGGCATACCCTTCAACATATTATTGTTGCAGATGAATAGTGAATTCATATGTTGGTTCAGCTTGATTGATTTTCATCTTGGTCATTCATTCAATTGGCATATCTGAGAGATATAACATAGCATAACACACACCTTGTATAGTGTAGATGTTGATCTGTTCAATTTCACATGAAATGAGTTTTCATTTGTTTTCTTCTGTAAGTTACAATGCAAGCGCACTGTATGGGATTTTATTTTATGTTAACTGTTCTGGTAATTTTGAGAGCCCTAAATGCTTCTTGGTGTTGGATGAGACAGTATCATATATGTGAAATATTTGTTACTTTAAGATGCTGTTAACTTGTATCTGAAACTACGCTCTGTCTGCTGATGTTTTACATGTTTCAGGAATTAACCATGGAAAAATTGGCAGACGAAAGACCAGAAATTTTTGTCTCGGTGCTTGGAATGAACAATGAATGTGTAGGGAGGGAAAGTGGTGGAACTATTAGCTAACAGTGGCAGGGGACATATGTGCCCGTGGTCAGTATTTTTGTTACCATAATGAAGTTCACGTCTCATGGCTATGCCTTAAGAAACATCTAATCTGAAATGTTATTTGTAATTGATGTTAGAAGTTTGAGATGCCATGACAAAACAGCTGAGAAATGTACATGCCAACCATTGTTGTGTTGCATTTTGTTGCAAACTTGATGGCAGTTCTCATTTGTTTTGTGTCAGTTGTCTGGGTAAGCTTCAAAGTACCAGAAGTGTCTCCAGAAACATTTTGTTTCCAATGTCAATTTTTTTTTTTTTTTCAATGTCAAGGTCATTTGGATCATTGTTGCGGAGGATGTTTGTCTTCTGTAGTTTTTGCAAAAATGTCTACCTTAGATTGACTAGTGGTTTACCTTTACTTGTTAAAAACAACTCTGTTAATGCAAACTATATGGTTGTGCTTTTCTTTAGTTTCTTGAGACCATGTCTGTTGTTGGGAAAATTCTTGTGTCTTAAAGAGTCTGTCGACACCAGCCTTGGTGGTACAGTTGCTGGGTTCTTAGTCCTAATTTTAAGGTTTATTCCTTGCCTCAATGTGTTAATATGCATTTGTCTTGTTTATCACCCACGGTTAGCCTAGTGATAAAAGGTAAATTTGAGACTCTGTGGATTAGGCAATTAGCCTAGTGATAAAGGCAAATTTGGAGTTGCCTAAATTAGGCGCATGGTCTCGTATTCAAACCCTCTCGAGTGCATATGATGTGTTTTAAGGCGGAAGAAGTAGTGACAGTGGTGCGATGTACTAGCTGTTCAGCTACGCAGAGTTCACCTAAAATGGATTCCTCGTCATGTATATACAGTATATATGTACAGACAGCAAATACACGAACACACCTTTGGGTTGGTGCCCACAAGAAGTCCCAGTTGCCAGAAACATGCCTGATGAAATGCCCATCTTGGAGATCGGAATGCGGTGTTCCCTACGGCTTCCATTAAATGAAAGTAGCATTTTCTGGTCAAAGAGGAAGCTCATAAAAATAAAAGATGACGAGCGGGACATTGCCGTGGTTATTGTCATTAAGGATTAAAGGTCCCAGCAATGTTAAACAGCAATTGGATTCTGATGTAGCTTAAAGGGAAGGTGTTATCCCCCGTGTGAAACGATTATCTTCCCATCTACAGATTAATGCAAATATTAGATATAACAATCAATGAGAGAGAAATTTAGGCACAAAGACTCGCCAAAAGATACCCACAATAATAGATTAAAAGGGGAAGGGATGACCTTGGGAAAGTTAAAAGCACATTCCTATACGCTTGGAAAAAAAAAAAAAAAAAGAAAGAAAACATCTATCCCTAACCTTGACTTGATTAAATTTAATCGGAAGGTGAACATCAAAGAAATTAAATTTGTATTATGATAATAAGTTAAAGGGCTATAAAGATGCAATTATGACATTTTTTACAATGTTCATGTTTGTATCTCTATATAACAACATTTTTCATAAAAATTTCTCGTCAAATTTTGAATATTACAATTTCTTCTTCCTTGTACAACTAATTGGAACATCTCGAATTTCAGTTTCTTCGGTTTTTTTTTTTTTTTTTTTTTTGGGTCGAACGTAACAAGGAAACCAAGCTGGAGCCGAGCCACATCGGAGTGCTCAAAATTTCGAATCCGTCCCCTTTCTCCTGAGCAAAGCAAACAATTACAATCCAACCGCATCAACAACAGCAGAAAGGAAAGAGAAAATGAACAAGCCAAACTTACTTGGCAAGTAAATTTACGGATTTACACAACATCACGACCGACAACATCAGACATCTTGTGGGCCCCAAAAACAGTTTCAACGCCCCAGATGCAAATGAACGGTTCCACTAAAAGACAATAAAACCAACAAGTCAAGCAGACTTAATTTTCTTTTTTTTTTGGCTCAAACCAAAAAAAAAAAAAACAATATAGACTTCATTGTTCGCTAAGAAAGGAAAATAAGTCTTCGGTTCTTCCTCTTGTCCAATTTCCACCCCTCTCTCTCTCTTCATCCCTCCTTTCTTCTCTCTCTGTGTGTCTGAGCTAAGCTGATGGGTTCGAGCAACAGCAGGCTAGTGTTGGGCCCATCTAAGTCAGGGCTCAGCCGTTTCAAGGACAGTCTCCTGAATACTCTCCTCTGTGGTGGTTCTGTTTCTTCCCAAGCTGTTGGTCCTAGTCCCACCACCCAGGTTATATTATATATACGATCATCGCCTTCTCTTTCAATTCTGCTCCTTAATTTCTCATTTTTCCAAGAGTTTGATCGTCGCTTCTCATCCAAAAAGACGAAATTTTGAAGTGGGTCTATCGGAAGTTTGTACTAAAGTAGGCTTTGATACCAAGAACAAACCTTTCATCTGAAAAATATCAAATTTTGAAGTGGTTATATTGGAGAGCTTTGTATAAAATTAAGCTTTGGTGCCAAGAAAAAACTCATAATTGAAAAAATGATGGAAGTTTTGAAGCGGGTCTATTAGAAGATTATATTAAATAAAGCTTTGACACCAAGAACAAACTTTTCATCAGACAAAAAAAAAAAAAGGATGAAATTTTGAAGTGGGTCTATTGGAGGTTTATGATTACGATTTGATACTGACGACAAAATCTTGAAGTTGGTCTATTGGAATTTTGTGCTTAGCGTTGACACCGAGCATCAAATTGTGTCTGGGTAATTTTGTGCTCTTTGTGATATCATCACTAGCTGGTTGCTGCCTAGTAACAGCAACAAAGTATAAAAACTTTTATATTTCTGGTCATCTGGGTTCCGTTTATCTTGGTTTTATGAATTTATTGTTGGTTAATGTTTCGACTGCGCTTTGCCCGTCTGTGGAGAAAATGGGGGAAATTAAAGTCAAATTTAGAGTCTTGGGTAGATTGCCAATTGCACTTTTGGGTGATAACTTTGTAAGGTACCATTGTCACTAATCAGCCATGAGATTGACACAAAGGCTTTCGAGTATAGAGGTTCTGCTGTATTATCAAGGCCTTGACCTTTATGACTACAAATTAGAATTATTTTACAAATTTTCAAGTTAAGTAAATGGTAAATTGTAGCAATTTGTCAAAGTCTTTCACTTTGAGAGCATATTTTGGAATTGACTGAAATATCATTAGAGAGAAAAATTCTTCGATTGGCTATGACTTTCAGGCAAATGATCCCTTGGGTGAACCAACGACAAGGTCTCTTCAAAATTTAGGTTGTTGCCATGATGAGTTGGTAAGCTCCAAGCAGCACTCATCTTCTACCTTTGGTTTGGAATCTGGGTTATGTAGTTCTAGCACTGAAAATGGAGCCTCCTCTGGAAGCAGAAATTGTACTAATCAGGACACATCTTCAGCACTTAGTTTGGGTACCCTTTCAGAGAATACTGGTTTTCCTGCCCACAAGGTAGACATCCATGAAGAAGCCCACGCTCATAATAACTCCTTAGAAGAACAGGCATCAATGGTGCCAGTTTCTGCTGATGCAACAGAGGCAAACACTGTGAATGAGGGCCATAGGAGTCTGCATTCAGATGAGGAGTCTATGGATGATGCAAATGATGATTTAATTACTGCTGAAGCTGGTTCTGTTGCTTCTGGTAATCTGGTGAATTCTCAACTGCTGCCAGGATTTCTCTCATCTGATGGAGAACAAGGCCCAAGAGGTGCTGGTATGCTTTTAGTTGATGTGGTGAGTATAAATTCCAATATGTTATCTAGTAGCATTGCAGAAATTAGTAACCGTGAGGCAAGAAGGAATACTAGAAGGATGTTTTGGGATGATTTCTCAAGAAGCAGTTTTAGGCAGAATAATGAATTTCCAACCATAGTTTTTACAACCGGGCATTCTCATGATCTAGGATCTCATGACAGATGGGTCCTTGATTTTAACGGGGATCTTCATTTTGATGGAGTCGGTTATGATTCTAGGTACTCCAGCTTCAGAAGTCGTCAAAGGGGTGAACGAAGATGGCAAACAAGAGATGAGGTAATGGTTTCTATATTCCCTTCTCATATGCTCAAGTTTGTGCAGTCTCGTTATGGTAACTTATTCTGATAATATTCTTTGGCTGCATCCAGTATGCTTTGACACTGCATTCTTGTTTCTGTCTGCCTAGCTATGTATACTTTGCATGTTACACTGTTCAATTGACCATTTCAGGTGCCAGAAAGATTTCATGATGCCCATGACGAACAAGGTTCACCGATGTCTTTATGTGCAGCTGGGCTTCATCCTCGCGGTACATGTTTGTGCCGATCCTCATTCATGACTGAGGACTCCAGTAATCATGGAAGTATTTCACAAGTTATCATGCTCACTGATGCACTTTTTGAGGTAAGTGACTTTTTGTTTGGCTGATTTGTCCGAGTAATTTCTGTCAAGGACCTCTTCTTGTACCTTGTGTGGAACGCTCAACATCAGGAACTCAGTGCTTGGCCTAGTTATCTGGATCTTCTGTGCAAAATGAGAAAGAGCGTGAAATTGCTTGATATCTGGGATGGACTAATGACAGGGCAGTATGCTTGATGGAATAATGTAATATTGGTCTTTGATGGAGAACACTATAATGAAGAGTTCAACCTTTAATGGGCATTTTTATTTAGGAAGCCAAGATATTCATGATTTTTATTTTACCTAACCTGTATCTCGGGAATAAATACTTTACCGTTAAAAGTATATTCTTCTTTTGATGGTTGAAGGGTGGAACTTGAACCTTGACCTCATAGACTCAGTCATCAGCTTTAACTATTAGCTTAAAGCTTAAGTTCAGCATATTCAATTTTTGAAAGTGTTGATATAACTGTGTCCTGTTTTGCCTAACAATCTACTGCCAGGAAACATTTATAGCTTTGTCAATTCATTATACAGTTTAAGTGATGCCTGCTCTTGATATTGCAAGTGATTGTTATGCCCAATCTGTAGGTGCTGGAGGAAATTCATCGCCGTAGTTTGTCTCTTTCACTGTCTATGCTTTCACTCCCTGCTCCCGAAGATGTTGTAAACTCATTTCCACTTAAGAATCATGAGAAAACACATGCAACTGAGGCCCACGATGTGAAGCAGTAAGTCCTTTTGATTTTTCTCTTTTAATTGTTGGTGCAACAGAAAATGCAAATCTTTTTGGTTTTCATTTAGTTTTTTTGATATGTTGTTTGATTTTAATTTTCTAGAATATTAAGCATGCTTGGGCTCTATACTCACTGTTTTTTTTTTTAATAGCTTAAAATAACTTTTGTTGTATACGGATACTTATGGGATTAAGTTAGCCATGATAGATGTTGGGAGAGGATTTAAATATTATTTATTATTATTATTTTTTGATATGCTCTCACAAACAGGGAAAATGTGTAGAAGCATATAAGGTTTAGCAACATTTTATCAGCTTTTCTTGCTTCTTCAGTTTTCCTTCCTATCACATCCCATTCACCGTAAGGTTATATATGAAAGAAATAAAAGAATAATTTACAACTGGTCAAAAAAAAAGAGAATAATTTACACCCCAAAGCAAAGATGAGAGAACACGAGTCATTTTTTTATTAAAGGCCTCTTGGAACCATCTGAGACATGTTCACCGTGCATTTCTCTTTTCTACAACATTAACAGGAGCAAGATTACAGAATATAGTGAGGCAAGTGAATGAAATCTTTCAAAGTAATTTTAAAAGTCAAAAAAATAATGAAGAAAGAAAGATGATTGAAAACAAGTGTCTAGTCACCCCTGAAGCTACACTATTTTGGGGGACTATTGTGTAAAATGAAATAGGATATCAAGCATTCAACGCAACTTGCATCCTATGAAAGAACCGTTCGCTCTGCTGTGACATCTACTCAAGCATACTTTCAATAGAGAATTTGGTGTTTCCAAAATTTTTGGTTGAGTGAAAATTCCAGTTTTCTGGTCTCACGCTACATCAAATAGAGTATGTATGGAGTGGCCAATATGTAGCCTGCTGTTTTTCTGCTACTCTTGATAATTCCCAACAATCTTCCTTTAAATTGTTTTGCAAACACAGCCTCCTGTCTGCATATTGCTTATATTTGACTGATGCCAGTGAATTTTTTTTTGCATCTACAGGTGTCACATTTGCTTGGTTGACTATGAAGAAGGAGATAAGATTAGAGTTCTTCCATGCTTTCATGAATATCATATGGCATGTGTAGACAAATGGCTGAAAGAAGTTAATAGGTAAGCTTTTTTTTTTTTTTTCTCACACACCCTTTTGCTTGTCCATTGTTTAGTTGCTTCTAATTGGGTAATTTTCAGTTTAGGTTATTGTGTCCCTCATAATTCCTTTTTTTGCTCTTTTTGGTACTGCCAGTGTATGCCCTCTCTGCAGAGAAGATGTCTGCAAGGATGTTGAAAGTTCTGTCGCAAATCATCTCTAACGTGCATTTACACATTTGTGTACAAAGCAACCTTTGCCCTTAAAAGGTTATGTGCTGTGATATGCCCCACATATAGTGTTGTAATAGATGAGAAAAATCTGCAATACTCTATACTTCACAATTCTCATCTAAATCAGCCTGTAAATTCCATCTAACGAGCAATGTAATAATTCCACATTTACCCTTGGAAATCAAGATTTTAGCACGCCTTGTGCCATATTGTGGTTTTAGTTAAAAGATTCTCCATAGGGTTACTGCAATATTATTCTATGTGATGTGTTATGTCTGTGAATGTTGCTTTGTGCGTGGCTTATGGTGTTTTGCATCTCTGGTTATGGCTTTAGGTGATTCGTTCATCATAGATTTTCCATTGATCCCGAACTAGTCGCTGTGAGATAAGTTGGTATGTATTCAGCTTGTCAATGATGTTGATGCCATAAATGTTCAATTTGTTGGCAGTGGATTGAGGAACTTGGATGAAACCTGCATGCAACTTAAGAAAGTCTTTAAAATTGATTGCTTTATTATCATGGATAATCGTGAATGGTAGACACTTTGATAGGAATGGGAATTGCGGCAAAGCTAGAATGTCAGTGGATCAAAATTAAGCGGTTGCATCCTTCTGAATTATGGGAAGGGTGGACCGAAGTTAGATAACTTTAATCGCATAGAAAGCGGACCAATACATGCGTTACAGTATTAGTGAAAAGGTAGAACTTACACTACGTAGGGCAGTGAAGAGGTGAACGAGAGCAATATGGCGACAGACGAATTGGAGTCTTAGTCATAACAACGAGAATTGATGTTAAACCATATACTCTTTGTTGGCTGGGAGTTACGGATGCAATATGTATCACTCCACCAAAATAAAAAATAAAAAAAAACGACTAGACAATTGATCCCTATGTTAAAGGCTTGGTTGAAAAGGTTCATGTCCCCAGCCTCCCATAACGAAGAGTAAAGAAAGGGGGTTTGACTCTTCTGCAGTACTACTGTAGGAGAAGCTGTGATGAAGAAAGAATGCTAAAAACGGTTTTGGGGGGGGGGGGGGGTTTGACTTCAGCGCTTTTGCGGGCAAATATTGACTTGATCTTAAGGGAAATCACTGGAAATGTTTTGGAAGATGCCACTACCAGCAGCTGCCGACGGGTAGCTTCTTGGCTCTCGATGAATGACCAAGACCAGTAGCTACTGAAGCCATAAATAAAACAGAATTTGCATTGCTAATTCCTTTCTGGGTGCCTTGTTGGTCACGCCTGGCATTGTTTCTGTGATTTTAAAAAGACCACAAGCATTTACTTTTGAAAATTGAATGCTACAGGTTGTCGTTTCATTTGTTTAAGACCGTAAAAAGGGTTAGCAATTTTTATAATGGGAATTGATATTTACACGGAGATTTTGGTCTTACAAATGCAAAATCGTTGCCCTAGCTACGTAATATAATAATCTTGCATGCCTAAAAACAACGGTTTTAGCGTGTACAAAAGTCAAAACATTCGCGGAAATTCTTTGTGCAGTTAAAAACTCAGAACCCTCCTCCCGAATTATAAAAAAAAAAAAGAAAAAGAAAAAAAAAGAGCACACACGAAAACAAGGGGAGAAAAAGAACAAAGAAAGCAATCACTTAATGGAGAAATTATTGATCAATTATAATTATTTAAATGTACAATAAACAGTTATGATAATGTCAATGAATCCCCTATTGACTTTGGTGACAAATATTGACTTGATATTAAGGGGGAAATTTCCAGGAAGGTTTTGGAAAGATAACCACTTCCCGTCCGGCTGCTTCTGACTTTTGTCTAGTTCCTGTGTTCGTTCTTTATGAGCGACCAAGACCACTATAAATAAAAGATTAACTTGCACGACCATTTCCATCTAGCTCACCCTTGTTGGTCATGCTTGCCCATTTTTATGATGATGATGATGATTATTATTATTTTGTAATTCTTGGTCAAACCTGTTGTTTATCAATCATATTTTAAGAAGACCATAAGCATTTACTTTGAAAATCAAAAGCCAAAAAGACTTTTTGTTTCATTTGACAAGGTGGAAAGTACCCCTCGAGTACACACAATCAATAAATATAGATTTGTGGAGAATTGAGCAAGAAACAATGGCTGAAAGTCCAAACAGACTTGAGTTGGGAATAAAAGGGGGGGGGGGGTAGTTACAGTTTGATTTTAAGTTACTAATACGCGTACCAGCTTATCCAACCAAAAGGAGGCAATGTGGGATGGGCATTAAATGATTGGATGGATGGGTCCTTGTTTTTTGTTCATATCGATGAAACTAAATAAAAGATTTAACGATCAATTCAAATTTTCAATTACCTGAAAAATTGCATACAATCACCCTTACATTAACCATTTTTCCGCGGCCTTGATAATTCCTCCATTGTTAATTAGTTTCTTACCCTTATCCATTGCATTGATACAGTGGAAATCGATGTAATTTTTCACACCCCATATTCACTCTGTTTCTCTAATCTAGTTAATGACATGTCATCCACATCGAAATCAAGAGATTCAACCCCCCCCCCCCCCCCTCCTCCCCCCCCCAAAAGAAGGAAAAAAAAAAAAACACAAAAATTAGTGATGTGGACCATCGATTACTGATGATGATTGTGTTATGCTACTCAAAAATTTTCATTATTTCCATTATTATTATTATTATTATTATTATTATTATTATTATTGTTATTGTTATGTCAACGCTTGGATGCCTCCTCCTCTTCTGCTTATACGATTGCTCTTACTCCTCGCACGTCAAACTGATTAAAAAGCAGTTGGACCCTCTCTTTTTTTTTAACTTTTTTTTTTTTTTTTAAAAAGAGGAGCGGTTGAGATGCTTTCGTGCGCGGAGAAGGGAAATTGGAATGGTCTTTTTAAGTTCATTAAGTATACAC
>CM038602.1:11130549-11193855 GCA_021533255.1 Ceriops tagal
CCCCCCCCCCCCCCGCGTTTGATTGAGTCGGACGTAAAATCACTCTACGCGTAACCTCTTATTTTTCCATCACAGATTCCCTTTTCCTTTTCCTTTTCCTTTCCTTTTCTTTTTCTTTTTCTTCTTCTTTTTTTTTTTTTATATAAAAAAAAATCCCTTTCGAATTGTTTCCTCTTTTTTATTTATTTATTTATTTAAAATATATAACCCGAAAATTACTTGTGATGACAACTCTTCGTGATTGGTTCAATGATAAAAATGAATTTAAAACTTGTCAAGTGAATGTTGCCTTAACAGAAGCACAACCCCCTTATTAATACTTCAACTTTTCTCTATTGCCCCCCCCGCGCTCTCTCTCTCTCTCGCTCATCCCGCCGTTGCGTCGACTTTGCCGCTGCCACCTCCACCTACGCCGTCGCTGTCCTCTCTCTCTCCTCCTTCACCACCACCGCCACGACAATAGTCCGCCTGCCCGCCCGTACAAGCCCCCTCACGTGACTCTCACGTGGATTACCAACACTACTAGGCATTTCATTTTTTATTTTTTTATTTTTTTTATAAAAACCCAACGCGCCATCTCTCTTTCTCTCTCTCTCTCTTACATGCTTCGGTGCAAACAAACTCAGAAAGTCGAATGTCGTCTTCTTCGTCATCGAGCATTCTCATAACCCTCCTTTTGATTCTTTCAGTGACCATTCTCTGTCTTCTCCTCCGCCTTCTCAACAGCCATTTCTTCCGCCGGCTTTCTCCTTCTACCGCTGCCGCTGCCACCGCCGCCACCTCCACCACCACCGCTGACACCGCTCTCACCTCTTCATCGTCCTCCAACCACCACTCCGGCCTCCACCGCGTTTCTCCCGAGACACCGGAATCTTTGGTCCTTGATGATCTCCCCCTCTTCACCTTCGGTACCGTCAACCGCCGATCCTCCTCAGGCGGAGACTGCGCCATCTGTCTTTCGAAATTCGAGCAGCACCACCTGCTCCGCCTTCTTCCGATGTGCTGTCACGCTTTCCACGCCTCTTGCATCGACACGTGGCTCGACTCGAACCAGACCTGTCCTCTCTGCCGCTCTCCCATCCATCCCTCCGAGTCCGACATCTTCAAGGCTCTCTCGGTTTCCAATGACGGTGGCGCCCTCGGCCGTGCGGGGAGTTTTCGGCTGGCGATCGGCTCCGTTAGCCGAAGCCATCCGGATTCAGCCGCCGAGTCGCGGACATCCTACTCTCTCGGCTCGTTAGATTACGTCGTGGAAGAAGACTCCGAGGTTCCGATGGGCCAGACGCACAGGATAGGCGTTTCGGATAAGGGAATCGGAACTCCTGTGGCTCAGCCGGTTCGAGAGCAGAGCCTGGCCACTGAGGTCGCCGGTGAGAGGAGTTGGCTGAAGGAGTACGTTGACAGGATCTCTACATCTCTCTCATATAGCGAACACTCGTTTCGAAGCTCCGGGAGGTTCTTCGCCGGAAGCAGTCGCGGGAGTGAGCTTGGCATCGCCGGAGATTATGACTTGGAAGCGAACCGCGTGGGAGAGGAGATCAGCGAGCTGTTCCGTTGGGTCTCAGGGGTATGAATCGTAAATACGGGGCAATTCAACTCCACAATGTTTGCTAAGTCCACCCTATTACATGTTGCCATTTCCACTCCACATGGGCCAAAAACGACAAGGGTGGGGGAGGGGAAGGAAACAAGGAAAGCCAAACGACAGGTGTGGTGGACGAAGAAAAATATTGACAGGGTAACAGTTCGTTACCTTTCTTTTG
Organism: Ceriops tagal; assembly: GCA_021533255.1. Lineage (NCBI taxonomy): Eukaryota > Viridiplantae > Streptophyta > Magnoliopsida > Malpighiales > Rhizophoraceae > Ceriops > Ceriops tagal. The sequence continues at coordinate 11,132,313 of CM038602.1, forward strand.
TAATCGATTTCAATCTTTGGTGTAGATGATGATGATGATGTAGGAGAAATTTAACGGAGATTGTTTTTTTTTTTTTTTATCTTTTCTTTTTTCATACATAAAAATCTATACAAAGTAAATTGTCACTTAATTGAATGGTGGAGATCTTTGTGGGATTTGGCTAATATATTTTGGAATTTTGGAACGGACGAGAATATTATCATGCACGGAGGATTTTAGATTTTTGGTATCATGTAGCCGTCAAGTGAGTTGGGGTGATCTCTCTCTCTCTCTCTGTAATATCCTAACGAAACATACTTTTAATAACAAAACATATTGGTTTAGATTAAGGGGAAATTCTTTAAATGAGGTAAGCAAGTAAGCGTATGTCATCCAAACTCGAAAGTTAAAGGTATTACAAGTGTGTTCTTTAGAACGCTTTGCTAAGTGAGGAAAAATTGTGAGTTTGGTGATTATTGACATTTATTGAATGTGACCCCTAAATCAAAATTTGTCTCTTTCAAAGGGAAATAAGATGCTTGAGCCCTTGGTTTGAATTTTTCGCTGGTTTCATAAGAGAGTTTCTGAAGTCTCTGGTTTCTTCCCTCTCTCGGAAAAATGGGTTTTCATTTCTCAATCCAATCGCCGGAATTGTGTGAAACAGACACCCAGATTTCTCAAATACTGCTTTTGTAGTTGATGTACTAAACCTAAACCTAGCGAGTTGTAGCTATTGCTAGAACTGAAGTCAGGTGATGACTTGGCAGGGCAAAAGTATAAATGCGAAGGTAAAAAGCATGGGCACATTGTCACGTGGACTTTACACCGGATGCACAAATGACCTCCAGAACACCCGATGGCTAATCCACTTGCTTCAACAAAAATGCCAAATCCATCTATAGGTTGGAGGAGAAGCCCATAAGCTCCCATCAATTTTAGTTTAGGGCTCAAGGCTCAACTTTGTCTTTCATAACCAAAGAGTTGCATGCTCCCTCTACAACACAATATGACGGTGAACCAACAGAAAGGCCGGGCATTTCAACAGCACTTTCATGGTTAAGCTCCACAAGGAATTAACACGTATCAATAGCCCACTCTTTGATAGAATTATCCCTTGCATCGCCTTGCCCTTTGCGCCATGTCAGAAATGTCACTCTCTGGGATTCACTTGAGTCAATCGTGACATGAGATTTAATTGAAAGCGACCAAAACAAAAATCACCCATTTTCATTTGATAGGGGACTAGATTGTCACAGTTTCTGCAAACCAATAGAGAAATATTTACTATATCTTGCTGATCAACCTCATTATACCAAATTCATGATGCCGATGAACTTCTGTTACACTGCAGTTGTCAATTTGACGCATCCTTAACGCAAACCCACCTTATATTATTATTATTACTATTATTGTTATTAGATGTACATTTGTCATGCTTATAGTTAATTAGGATCATGCATCATCGGATTAAAAAAAAAAAAAAAACAGAACTTTTGTCCAATTAGGACATGAGCTTTTTCAAACTCAACCCAGAAACTATGGAACTGAAAGATTTGGTCGGGTGGACATTAAAAAGTTGGCATCAACAGTCCTACAATGGGATTTTGTGTTTCTCCTCAATAAATATGTGAACAAATCTCTCAAAGCCATGCCTTTGTCTCAACAGGTAATTCAAACTGTCACAAACCATTGATACAAATGCTTTAACAGACAAATTTTAAAGAAAGCAAAGGCAACAATGTTGTTCAGATGCACGGTGATCCTCTGTCCACTACTGCATGGAGTAGAGCTTCCACTAAAGCACCCTTTCTTCTGTTTGATTCCCAAGCCACGATCTTCGAGAACAAAAGTAGAATTTGTCTGACCATCACTGAACAAAATACACCAAATGAAAGGACCTTTGTGAAATCCAACCAGGCCTACTCCCACCCCATTGTGAGATTTGTTGCCCAAAAGAGATAGAGTTCTTTTGCTGTTAACAAGAACATTTGAAAAGGCCAGTGATGGCTCAAGATACTTGGATTGACAACCTACAATATGGCCTGTTATGGTGCCAAAAGTAGGTAGCTCTACGCCACAATTGGGAGCAAAAACCTCGGCGAAGTCATATTCAGGTGGTTTGCAATTTACAGCATTGTTGCCAGTGCAGTTACCCTTGCATAATTCTGCATATTGCAGGGCCATACAGCCAAGACCAGGACTGTCGTTCAGCTGTGACATTTTGTGGGCTGTTCGATTCTGGTTAATGATGTCTACAAGATCATTTGCAGGGTTCCCTGAAGCCATATATAGCACATAAACAATGTTAGAAAATCAAGGAAATAAACGTGCAAGACATTCTCTACTACTGTTTAATGTCTAAGTTTTCCAATTCTTTCAACTTCTCTGAAGTTGCGAAGATAAAATTTCCCTATGTACATCAGCCGCCGATATGTACTTTGGTACATTCTTTAACTTGCCCCTATTTAGGTGAGTGCTGTGGGGGTCAAGAGAGACCAAATGGTGGAAAGAAAGAGGAGGAAAATTTGCTTGCAAAAGTCAAAACATGTGGTTCATAGCAGTTTCAAAAGTCAAATGTTTGATATCCATGAGGTATGTTTCTGAGCGATAAGATTGCTCTTGTGATACAGATTAACATGACTTCTACAGGTTAAACTAATGACAAACGCAGAAATCCTTAGGCATGCCTACAAGGTTGCAGCTAATGTTGTAGGAAGTTGCCTTAAGAGAAAAGTATCACTTTTGCGGACTGAAGTATAATCCTTTCTACACTCTGATAGCAACGTTTAGTTCTTCCTCTTGCTTAAGCTTCTCTGTTCAGTTAAGCACCAAAAGCTACATAAAAAAATTTGGTTCTTAGATTAGAACCATAGGACTTAGCTCGCTAAAAGCAACACATCTATCAGCCTAATCAGATGCCCACCCAAAAGCCATAATTGGATGTACTTATTGCATGATTTGAGGAGGTGCTTTACAGCTGATTATTTAGGTAGATGCACTTATATATCCACTAATGAGCACTAATATCAGTAGCTAGCACCCTGCTACAAGATGTAAGCAAATGGGTGTGTACATTTGATTGTTTAGGTGGGTGCATGTCAGTAGCTGGCACAGTACTAGAAGATGTTTGCATTTACACATCTTGCAAACACAAGAACAAGCTATTTTACAACTTGACGCATCTTTTACCTGAAGAGTGGAACTACTGCAATCCTTTCTTGTAACAAAAAGTATTACCGTTAATCATCTCAGCTACCACACAAAAAATTCCAGCAACCGGGGAATTTATCAGCAGAGTTATATCTCCCAAAATTGCTAAAAACAACAAAATTTCCCTATCCTTTTTGTTCCAACAAAACCAATAATAAGAATTTCAGTTTCATGGTTCCTTCAGTCCCAAACCTGCAATCAAACCTATGAAAGAAAAAAAGGAATAAAGACTGAAAAGCAGGAGGAAAGGATAAGACCAAAATAAAAAGGCGGAGGCCTTTTATCATATATCCATGGAGAGCCCAAATGAAAAACTGTATGAAAGTAACCAAATAGATGCATCAACCTAAAAAAAATTTGCACACTGAAGTCAGAGACGCGAGAGACCAATGAATGAATTAAAAGAAAGGAAGCTAAAAAAAAAAAGGTGGGGGGTAGAGAGAGAGCGACGCATGGGCCACATTACCACCATGATGCTTGGAGCAGACAGCAGAAGCAGCAAGGAGAAGAAGAAGAAAATAGCATAGAGCAATCCACTCAAAGCAACACAGCTTCTGCTTCTTGCCCATCATCATTACCACTTAAGACTATTATCCCTTCAGTTCAGATAAAAAGAGTCTCTAACGGAAAGTCAGGGGAAAAAAGAGGAGAGAAAACATATATAAAATAAAAAAATAAATAAAAAGAAAGATGGAAAAGAAAGAGCCAGCCAGCCCAATCTCATACAAAGGAGGAGTTCACTCTCCTTCCCCAACCCGACAATGAAAGTGCTGTGTGTGCAGCAAAATGGGGTGGTGTGTCTAAGTTTTCTTCTTGCCGTGTCAAAAAGTATTCCTTCCTCGGGATGTAAGTCGGGGGGGGGGGGACAAACTGCCCGAGATTGACAATGGTGGTCCCAAGCAGCCGCTCCCTAACTCGACTTTTTTTTATTTTTAAAATAGTTTGTGTTAATTTAGATTTGTATATTTTAATTTTAATTAATCTGAATAAAAAAATTTTAAAAATTTAATTAATATTGGGCAATCAATTGTCATATCAACACTGACGTAATAAGTGAAACAACACTTTAATTTGACGCATGAGATTGGTATTGCATTATCCAAATAATTATGGGTAAATTTTTACTTTTTTTAATATATAATTAGGAATAATATTACAATTGCAAAATGTATATCAAATGGATCATAACACTTTCAGCAATATTGACATGCAGGAGACCGTCAAGTAAGTTGATGGCAAATGGTGCGCTTGCCCCTTTTGTTGTTTTTTTGGCTTTCATCCTTCGCCAAAATCAGCCGATCAGGACGTGGTTTATTATGGCACTCTTTTCGCTTTTTTTGGCATTTGAGGCGGAGAATGTGAGCGCGGATTGGCCATGGCAGCACTGCAATTACAATCGATCTGCATTTGCATTTGCATTTGCAGCGATGGTGGGTCCAAGTCCCAAAGAATGCCTCAATTCTCGTTATTTTAACTCTCTCTCTCCCTCTCTCTCTCTTTGTCTCCTGATTGCCACTAAATGTGCACTGAGTTGTCGCTCCCCAGTGAAAAAAATTTGGTTGATAGCCCTCGCAACTGCAAAATTTTGTAAAAGAGAAGAGAAAAGGAGAAAAAGGAAAAAAGAAAAAAATATATACGTGAGCTCCAGGGCAGCAGAGAGCTCGGACCACTCAGAATCCATATGCTTGATACAATTTTTTTCTTTTTTTCATTATTCATGAAATATTAGTCTTTATTTAGAAGCATAATAAGTCTTCCTCCTCTTAGATAAGCAATCAATGGGGTAATCTAAGTTTAATCCAAATTTTAAGCCTAATTCAAATTCATTTAATATTTTAATAATTTTTTTAAAATAATTTTTTATCACTCGGACAAATGCTATATTTATGTTATAGTGCATTATAGGTCTGGTGAATGAATTTGATTAAAAATATTTTTATATAATCTCTCTCACACACACACACACACACACGCACACATATATATAAACAGAATTTTTAAGAAAGTTGCCACGTTTAAAAAACGAGGAGGAGGGGGGCAAAGCAAGACGACAAGTTTTAAAACCCAAAACGAACCGAAAGCGAAAGAGACCGAGATCTGTGTCTTTGATCTCTTTCATCTCCGGCGGTTTCCTCTCCCTCTCCCCCGCGCGGCCACCGCCGCAACCGTCTTCTCGAACCGAATCCGATCGACTATTATTCTTGTAATTCCGTCGTAGTGCGAGGAATGGCCCCCGTTTCGGCTCTGGCAAAGTACAAGCTGGTGTTCTTGGGCGACCAGTCTGTCGGCAAAACCAGCATCATCACTCGCTTCATGTACGACAAGTTCGATAACACCTATCAGGTTGAACACCTCTCTCTCTCTCTCTCTCTCTCTCTCGATGCCTTCTTGAGCCGTTGCGTTAATGGATCTGCATGATTTTTGCCTGTATTTTTTGGCCATTTCTGGAATTTGATTGGTTAGATCGTTCGTTCCTTGGACGCATTTTGGATGGGATCTTAAGCTAAGCATTAGAACTAGTTGATCCGTGTCTTTTTGTGAATCCGACGACTATCTCTCTATGTTCAGCTTTATTGTTGTAATTCAAATTTTGCAAAGAAATGGAAAAACTTACCGTGAATTTGCCTGTAGGACAGCAAACACGTTCCACATATTTGTTTTGCGTGATTAGTTTTTCTCAAGAGTCAAGAATGTTATTCAATTTTGATTGCGCTTTGTTTTAAGCCGTTCCTGCGAATCTTAATTGAGAATGCTACGTCGCACTGGCTTACACAATCGTGAACTTTCCTGTTGTAGAATGAATACGGTCGTAAAACTTTAGGTTTTTTCTCGACATAATAGAGAAAAGGCTTCAAAAGAGATAAAAATGTAGGACTTCAAATTTAGGGGAAAAAGAAACATTTAGTAGCATGTGGCTTTACTATAAGTTTTTGAAATAAAATATCATTGTCACATTGACACACCTACAATTATGAGGCCTTTTGAGTTTCTTTTCCTAAGATCCAGGCAATATTAGCTAAATAGATCATTAGTATCAGCATATCATGTAATTTGTGTGCTAAGCAGTTAAATTGACCTAAGTTTCCATTAATATGAGATATCTACTGTTTTTGGTCATTTGCTTGGTGTAACTTCATTTATAGATTGAGTTGACTGGAGGAAGTGTTAGCTTGTTGATGGTGGCCATGGAAAGCACTGGCTTATTTTAGAACTGATAGTCTAGACACAAACCTCATGCCATAGCTGGTAGTTGGATTTTTGAGGCCTGTATGCTAATCCATTTCTTCTTGAATATCTCATACGGAATCCTAAAACCTTGCTGGTTTTGAGTTTTAAGTTCCAAAAAATTTGCATTATCTTCCTTCTATTTTTTTTTAAAAAATTTTTCTCTCACTATTATCTTATCTTGTTAAATTGATTATCAGGCCACCATTGGTATTGATTTTCTTTCAAAGACAATGTACCTTGAAGATCGAACGGTTAGATTACAGCTCTGGTATGATTTCAGATGTATTGCTTCAAGCCTTTCACCCTGCACAAGAAGTTTTCTTCTTTCGTTTTTGTGATTCCCAATTTCTCAGCAATTTAATCGTTGCATCAGGAATAGTTGTTGACTCCTGGAAGATATTAGCTTTATTATTATATTTTTCAAAAACTCAATGTGCATGTGGGTGTGGGTACTCACACATGCTTTTGTGTAAACAGCCCATATATGTGTGTGCATGAAAAATTTATTATAATTTGTATTCTACAATAGAATGCATTCATTGCTAATTTCTTTGTTAACAATGTTATTAGGGAATCTCAGGAGTTAAAACATCCTTTTGTTGCATTCTTGAGTTACAGGAGCTTACCCTTTATCTTAATTCTGTTTGGTTTGAGATTATTTGGGATTCCTTGTGTATGTGGGTGCATGTACTCACACAGGCTTTTGCGTAAACAGCCCATATATGTGTGTGTAAATAAAAAATCTAACTTCACTTTTTATAACTTGAATTCTGCAATAGAACGTGTTTATTGTTAGTTTCTTTGGTAACAATGTTATTATGGAATCTTAGGTATTAAAACATCCTTTCTTTGCATTTCTTCAGTTACAGAAGCTTACCCTTTATCTTAGTTCTGCTTGGTTTGACATCATTGGGTCTCCTTAAAATTGCTGCACTGTAGTTTTTTAGCTGCTATGGACATTGATAAAAATCATAGTTATCATTTCGAAAGACAAAAGTTTTTATTTAGGTAATCTATTGTGGCCCTGCCTTAACCCATCTTTGGCAGGATGGGAGATACTTTGCTTGAGAAAAATTTTCTGCTCTTTAGTTTTTGGGGAAACATGTGTGGTATTCATTCATTCACATTGTCATTTAAACTTTAATTTAAAACATAATATGTATCAGGTCTTATTTGGTCACCTAAAACTGTCAAGGATGAAAGCAAGAAAGCTCATTCTGATGCCGTTCTGATTACAAGAGTTTCTGTCTGCTTTTTTTCCCTTGATGGCAATCTGATGACCATTATCTGCTTAGCATTGTTTTTTCAGTAAAATGTTAAACGTGGGATTTAAATGTTTGGTCTGAATTTAATCAGGGACACTGCAGGACAAGAAAGGTTCAGGAGTCTCATCCCAAGCTACATAAGGGATTCATCTGTGGCAGTCATTGTCTATGACGTGGCAAGTACGTAGTCTTTCTTATCTATGTTTTTTAGTTTGTGGTCATTTTTTTCCTAGACACATGTTAGAAAGTTTTCTGTCTGATGTTGTGCTACATGCTTGATGAAATATGCTAACTATTCACATTCCTTGTGCTTTAGGTAGGCAGTCATTCCTGAACACTTCTAAGTGGATTGAAGAGGTCCGCACAGAGCGGGGAAGTGATGTTATCATTGTACTTGTTGGGAATAAGACTGATCTTGTGGACAAAAGGTGATATGTATTTACATTTATTGGGTTTAATGTGAAAATGAAACATGCTGTTGGCTTCATTTCTTCCCTATTTTCAGTTTACTGGTTGAGGACAGATGTTGGCCTTATGCCTGGGTAGGTTAGTTACCATTTAACATATCTCTTAGGTTGAACGCTGTTGTGGAAATGGAAGGGGAGAAGTTTTATCTGGCATTGAAAATCAACATATAAAGTAATAAATGGTGGATTGTTTGCATCCAGACCACTAATTTCCCATCTAAATCTGATGGATAAAAAGATTCTTTGGGTGGCAGCAAAATCCATATTCATTCTAAGTTTTCAGAATAGGAAGCAGTCAATAATTGGTAACTTTTCTGTTGAAAATAGTGCTGTGAATATTTTTTGTATAGGAGAAAAGAGGAGGCATTATTTCAGAATGATTGGCATTTTATTTAAGTTTATTCTCATGCCTTGGGATATTGTGATTGATTCCAGGCAGGTTTCGATAGAGGAAGGAGAAGCTAAAGCCCATGATCTCAATGTTATGTTTATCGAAACTAGTGCAAAGGCTGGCTTTAATATAAAGGTAATCACTTTCCCTTGTGGGTTGGGTGCAGATTGTAGTATTAGCCAAAAAAAAAAAAAAAAAAACCAATGAAGGATAGCAATACTAGCAATAAAAATAACAACAATTAGAGTGATAATCATGGACTACCATCATGACTTATTTTTGTCTCATCCCTACACATTTTCTTTAGGCACTTTTTAGGAAGATTGCAGCTGCCTTACCGGGAATGGAAACACTTTCTTCAACCAAGCAAGAAGACATGGTTGACGTTAATCTCAAGTCTTCAAACACAAATGCATCACAGTCACAACAGCAGTCAGGAGGATGTGCCTGCTGATAGTCAAAACTGAGACCCAATGCTTTTATTTCCCAGCATCATTTCATTACATGCTCAAGCATTCCTACAGGATCTGTATAGTTCATGCCCTTGCCCGTTTAGCATTTGGTTTTTGGTTTTGCTTCATTGTTAAAGCTATGAATTTGAAGAGGAGATTATTGTGGGAGTCAGACTAGTCTTAGCCAGTCTAAGACGTATGGTTCTTTGAGGACTTAGAGAGATGAATCATGCAAAAATTTTTCCCACCTTTTTCATATCAGCTCGGTTCTATATTGTTTCAAATAGTTATGCTGAATAATTTGTTTGGTTATTCATGTCATCATCATGTATACTTAGTTTTAGTATTATAGCGCTTCTCCTCTCACCCTTGATCTAAGCCAGATTGTTGTGAGCCAGCTGAGCATTTCTTTTTAGTCTCGGTGAAGCTTGTCGAAATTTATTGAACCGTGGGCCTTTATTTCTTGTTTTCCTTTCACGTGTCCATACTGAGAAGTTGTCTAAAGCACCGTAATTGAATATTTTTTAGGACCTGCAGTTAGATTTCTTTTTGGCCCTTTTGCATTTTGCAACAAGTCTTTTTAGGGTCGGCTTGTCCATTTGCATAATGGAGTACGGATGGTACCGCTTAGGGTGGCCTTTTGTGTTCTATACGTGGTACGGCATAATAAAAATCAAGATTCTGTTTAGGTTTGGGAAACTTTGGGACATCCCCAAGTTTGTGGATGTCAGAGTTGGTGCACCGCGATTGAAATAAAGATGACTGTTAAAATTATCCCTTTTGAATCTTAGGCTGCTTTGAATTCAGCAGGCCCCTTAGTTTTGAAACAGTCACTTATTGTTCTTATCTTGAACCTTTCAAGCCTGCTTTCCATTTGTTCCTCTACCGGTCCAAGAAGACCATCAGTTTTGGTGCAATAGCCGTTCAAAGCCCGCTGCTTGGTGGCTGCAACTGCCGACATCTTCCTGCTCGATTGTTCTTTCAGGCTTGCAGGAAGCTTCTCATTGCAAATCTAAGATGTCTCCTGTTATTTCATCGACCGCTTCACTTGGGCCATTCTGTTCATCTTCTCTCGCCATTGGAAAATGCAATTGGTGATCAAGTCGGTGGTGTTGAGACCTGCATTGGGACCTGGGAGTTTGAGGCGATCGATCCAGCCTGGGTTCATTCGACTGATGTGATATGGAGCCTGTTGCTGAGCCATGTGGGGTGATTTGGGAGTGAGGTTGTTCGTAGATTTTGTGGGTTGAAGGTGTTTCCCTTGCCTAAAGTTTCTGGCTTCAGGCGAGTTTAGAATCCGGGCTGCGGAGAAGCCTAAAGGTATGGGCAAAAACGCAACGGCGTGAACCCCAGGATTCCTGATAGGCATATGGAACTCTAGCTTAAATTACAATGAGCAGTGAAGCAAGCAAATGCTGACTGGTTTCTGATACCCACTAAGATGTTTTATGTGCTCAAAAGTTTGCAGGGGGAAATTTTGGTAAACAAGGCAGGCTGTCAATGCAATGGTTTTTGTTTTGCCTTTAGAGCGCTGAGGCATATGCATATGTTATATATATATATACTGTTGATCGAACGCCTACAAAGGTGACTGGAATGGATCATGGGGGCACTGTTGGACGCAAGAAACATTTTTTATTGCATCTAATTCATTCACCATTTTATGTAAGCCTGATTGTGGTTCGGTGTTGCGTTAAGATAGAATGGAAAAAAAAACAAAAAATTAATGAAGCATCACCTCTAAATTATAGGTAACTAGTAGAGAACGGTACCCACCAAAAAAAAAAAAAAAACCAGGGTTAGAATCTTTTATTTAATAATAAAAATATTGAGTTTGTTGTTTTTTAGAAACAAAAATTTTGATTGTACGCTGTAATTATAGCATTTTTTTTTTATTTTGGTTGCAGAATAATCGGTGTCTCTTCTGTTTCTACATCTTATTAACTAAAAAAAAAAAAACCATAATAAGGAATAAAAATCAAATATTTTTTTTTTGTCTATTAATTATTAAATTATAAATTATGTAATAAAAAACTCTCTTAATATTTATAAATTTTATAATTTAAAAGATTTAGATTAATCACTGCAGTGTCGTGAGAAACGGAATTTGATTTCATGCGTATGTTCAATTAATACTTCTGCTTTTCAACTCCGCTATTTAATACGAACGATAAGCGAGAGAGACCGAGATCTATCTTTGATCTCTTTTATCTCCGGCGATATCCCTCTCTCTCTCCGCCGCAGCCATCGTCGTCGTCTCGAACCTGATCCGATCGGTTATTATCCTACTGATTGGGTTAATTTCGCAGTAGTACGGAGAATGGCTCCGGTTTCGGCTTTGGCAAAGTACAAGTTGGTGTTCTTGGGCGACCAGTCGGTCGGCAAAACCAGCATCATCACTCGCTTCATGTACGACAAGTTCGATAACACTTATCAGGTTGAACACCTCTCTCTCTCTCTCTCTCTCTCTCTCTCTCTCTCTGGATGGTTTCCTGAGCTGTTTGCCTTAATGGATCTGTGCGATTTGTGCATGTATTTTTTGGCCATTTCTGGAATTTGATTTGATAGATCGTTCTTTTTCTTGGACGTATTTTATATTTGTTTTGGCGCATATGAATGGATCTTCAACTAAGCATTTGACCTACTTGGTCGTTTCTTTGAATCTGACGGCTATCTCTACGTGGTCAGCTTTGTTTTTGCGGTTCAAAGGTTGCAATGAAGTAGAAATGGCACCACACGACCTGTAAAAATTTTACCCATGGCGAACACATTCCATAGTAATTTTTTGTGTGATTACTTGTTATCAAGAGTTAAGAATATTGTTCTATTTAGATCGTGCTTTGTTGAGCTGTTCCTGTGCTCTGTTAAGAATCTTAATTGAGTGAGCCCTTTATGCCAACAATTGTTATGGACAGTCAAATGTGTTGTGGCTGTGCTATCTTAATTGTTACTCATCTCAAGGAAGAACCCAATTCAGACAATTATGAGCTACCCTTCGCTTTCCTGTTGGTAGAATGCATACATTGGTAAAACTTTAGATTTTTCACCACATAATAAGGGAAAGTCAGAATATTTTTTCAAATTTTCTGCAAAGAGGTAAAATGCAGGGCTGCCAATCTAGGAGAAAAAGAAATCCTTCATAGCATGTAGCTTTCTCATTTAAATGCTTGCTATAAGTTTTTGAAGAAAATGCCCTTGTGACATTGGGCATGCCTAAAATTACAAAGCTTTCTGAGTGTTTTTTCATTTGTTTGGCCTAAGATCCAGGCAATGTTAGCTAAACAGATCATTGGTATCAGCATTTCATGTAATTTGTATGCTAAGTAGTTAAATTGACCTAAGTTTTTCATTAATACGAGATATCTACTGTTCTTGATCATCTGCTCAGTGTAACTTCATTTATAGATTGAGTTGAGTGGAGTTAGTGCAAACTTCTAGATACAAAACCTCCCGATATAGCTGATAGTTGAATCTTTGGGATCTGTCTTCTTGTCCTTTTCTTTTGGAATCTCTCATGTGGAATCCCAAAACCTTGCTGGTTTCAAATTTTAAGCTCCAAAAATCTTTGCATTATTTTCCATCCCAATTCCTCTTTTTTTTTTTTTTTTAAATTTTCCCCTCACTATTAATGTACTTGTTAAATTGATTATCAGGCTACCATTGGTATTGATTTTCTTTCAAAGACAATGTACCTTGAAGATCGAACAGTTAGATTGCAGCTCTGGTAAGAATTGAGATGTATTGCTTCAGAGTTTTAATCTTTCACAAGATCTGTTCTTCTTTTGTTTATGTGATTCCTAATTTCTTAGCATGGTAATGGTTGCATCAGGATGAGTTGATGACTCCTGGTGGATGTTATCATTATTATTATTCTTTTTTAAACTCAATGTGCATGTATGTTCTTGTACCACATATGCTTTCATGTCAACAGCCCCAATTCAGTGGGAAAATGCTACTGTACTACTTTATGACTTAAATTCTCCAATAGAGTGCATTTATTGTTAGTTTCTTTGGTAACATTGTACTAGGAGTTAAAGCATCATTGTTTGCATTTTATCAGTAACAGGACCTTACCCTGTATGGGAGGTCTGTTTGGTTTGCCATTATAAGGGCTCTTTAGAATTACTGCATTTTAGTTCTTATCTGCAATGAACATTGATAAAAATTGTGGTTATCATTTCCAATGACAATGTTTATACTCAATCAATCTATTGTGGTCCAGACTTAACTCATCTTTGACTGGAGGAAATTTGCCTGAGAAATTTTTTTCCCTCTTTTTTTTTTGGGTCTGGTTGGTGGTGTGGGAGGGAGGAGGAGAGATGGCAGGGATGATCAAAGACAGATGAGAAAAAAAGGGTGTGGCTTTATCTCTGTATAGAGTTGTTGCTATATATATATATATATATAAAGGAAAATTAGTTCAAGGATATTTGCATACAAAGTCATTTGTTCATTTTGTTTGCAATAGGCTTTTAGCTTTTGAGATGTGGTCCTGGTTTTAAACTTCTCTTCCCATCCAAATATTATTCCAATTCTCTGCTATTTGGGATTGGCTTCTGGTCTCAACTATATTATTATTATTGCTTGCTTTTACAATATCTTGTCATTTGTTTAAGATAAATTGTTGGCGGGGTTTTGAGACTCTGAGCAGATCTTACTCATTGTTCTTTTACATGTTAAATTTATTTCACAAATTTTGAAAAAAGTCGAAGTTCTATGATTTGATCCTACCATAGGATTTTATCAACACTCCAGTCCTAGTTAGGTCTGAAAATTCAAATCATTATCTATCATTTAGTGAATTACCGTGCGAGTATGAATTATGTGGCTTGACTTGCATTATAGAAGGCTCTAAAATCTGCACCTTTTGGTTTGGTGGATCAAGGAAAAAGCAAGCATTAACTAGCAGGGTTTCAGGACTGACTGACTTTAGATACATTATTTTTTACTTCCACTTTCATTGTTCTTCTCCCAGACTAGATTAATTCTGTGTGCCTACTTGGCCTGTGAATGATGCATTGCTGTCTAGTTAGCTATTAATTATATTAGCTTACTTCCTTTGAAGTGACCAGTGAAGAATATCTGAATATGTCCTTTCCTCCATGTCTCATCCTTATCAGCAAAAATGGTTTCAGTCTTTCTCTTTCTCTCTCTTTTGTTATTTCTAACTACCATTGACTTTGTCATCACAATTGGTATTCAGATGCATAAGAAACACCAAATTATTTCTTCTTTGATAGTTATTTAGACCAGAATTTCTTTCAGCATATAGTAATGTGTGGAATTTCATTCATTAGCATTGTCATTCACATTTCATGTAAAGCATAACGTGTGTTGGGCCCTATTTTCTCACCTAAGACTTTCAAGAATGAAATCAAGAAAGCACATTCTAATCTCATTCTATTTAGAAGAGCTTTTGTCTGCCTCTTTTCTCTTGACAACTGATGTCCATCATGTGCTACACACTGTATTTTCAATCAAATATTATTCACATCTCTTATAATGTAGGATTTAAATGCTTGAAATACATTGCTTTGAATTTAATCAGGGACACTGCGGGACAGGAAAGGTTCAGGAGTCTCATCCCAAGCTACATAAGGGATTCCTCCGTAGCAGTCATTGTCTATGATGTGGCAAGTACGTAACATCTCCTATTTGTCTTTCTTATTCTGAGGGCATGTGTTTCCTGGGCATGGGTTGGAAAGTTTTCTGTTTGATGTTATGCAACGCGCTTGATGAAAATGTGCTAACTATTTACTTTTCTTGTGCTTCAGGTAGGCAGTCATTCCTGAACACTTTAAAATGGATTGAAGAGGTCCGCACAGAGCGGGGAAGTGATGTTATTATTGTACTTGTTGGGAATAAAACTGATCTTGTGGACAAAAGGTACTATGCATTTGCATTTATTGTGTTTAATTTGAAAATGAAAAATTTTGTTGGCTTCGTTTCTTCCTTGTTTTCAGTTGCTTGGACTGGTTGAGGACAGATGTTAGCCTTATGCATGAGTAGGTCATTTGCCAATAAACATATATCTTAGGTTGAACGCTGTTATGGAAATGCAAGGGAAGCAGTTTGCTTCTCATCGAGAATCAACATATAAAGTAATAAATGATGGAGAGTTTTGCATTTATCCCACTAATTTCCCATGGTTGATTCCAGGCAAGTTTCGATAGAGGAAGGAGAAGCTAAAGCCCGCGATCTCAATGTCATGTTTATCGAAACTAGTGCAAAGGCTGGGTTCAATATAAAGGTAAACCACTTACCGTTGTGGGTCAGGGTGCAGAATGTAGTAGTAGCAAAAGATAAGCCAACGAATGGTAACAATACGATTAATGAAAATAACAACAATTGTGGGTTTGGCTTGCTTCAATCATGGACCACGATCATGACAGTTATTTTTTTTTTTTCTTCTCAACTTTGTTTTTCAGGCACTGTTTAGGAAGATTGCAGCTGCCTTACCCGGAATGGAAACACTTTCTTCAACCAAGCAAGAAGACATGGTTGACGTCAATCTCAAGTCTTCCAACACGAACGCATCACAGTCACAACAGCAGTCGGGGGGATGTGCCTGCTGATGGTCAAAACTGAGAGCCAAAAGACTTTTTCTTTCCCAGCAGCATTTCATTGCATGTTTCAGCGTTCCCATAGGATCTGTAAAGTTCGTGCTCTGGCCCTTTCGGCATTTGGTTTTTTGGGTTCTGCTTCATTGTTAAAGCTATGGATTTGTAGAGGAGGTTGTGGCGGTGGTCAGACTAGTCTGTAGCCTGTCTAATACGTATGGTTCTTGTTAGATTCGGCTCGGTTCTATTGTTTTAAAACAGTTGGTGCTAAATAATTGATTGGGTTTCGCATATCATAGCATGTGTACTTAAGTCTTTGATACTGTAATTAATTATTTTTTTTTTCTTTTCTGTTTCTATTTCGTCGGCAGACCTGTAGTTAGGTTTCTTTTTCGCCACCTGCGCATTTTGCGACGGGGGATTTCGGGGTTAGCTGCGTCCATTTGCATGGTAGTGTGGATGGTGCCGCTAAAGGCCGACCAAATATCAATGCCACGCATGTAGTCTTCTTGGTTACGTGGCTGAGGAGAATTGACAGATTGATCGCTTTTGAATGCAATGGTCGCGCCCTGTGGGAGAGGGAGTTGATGCCAGCCGCGAAAGATTGAATCTAAAAGGCGTCAAGTCAAATGCCGGGTTCTGACGGTGAAACTAATGAGACAAGACTCCAAGCTTTTTAAGGGTAAGAGATCTGACTGGCCGCAAAGCTCTTTGACGGTGGGTTCGCTCATCGCTCGATCTTGGCTCCAAATCCTAAGTTCTAAAATTAAGATTACGTGGACAAACAAAGAAAAAAGTATAATAATAATATTTTATAATATGTAATATAAAAGAATTTATGATATTCATTAGAGTCGCTATTTCATTTTGTCTATCTAAATTTTTTTCAAAGTTACAATATTCTCGTTTCTCTTAATTTGCTTTATTGTAGTGTTATATTTTGGGTGAGTAAAATAAAAAGGAAAGAATAATACTCTATAATTTCATCAAAAATAATTTTGTTGAATATACACTATAAAATAGGTCGAATTGTTGCTTCAAACGATGGAAGAGTAAATTTTAAAAAAAGTAATAATTATCGATTATTTTATGAAATTAAACAAATGTTTGTTTTATTAAATTTTAAGACAATAACTTAAATTTATAATTTTACAATATAAATAAATGTTTCAAATTACTAAATTTGTAGTTGTTGTATTGAATTCTAATTCCTCCTTCGGTATGCATTGCAGTATTTGGGGCAAATTAAATGTTCCTCAAATATTGATATTGAGAGCTAAAAAGAATTTATTTGTATTTACAAAGAACTTTTTCCCGCTGCTGCACATTTCTATCGAATGCCAGGGCCGTAGTGGCGTTACTATATTCCTTCGCATAAAGAGTCGAGGAGCAAAAAAAAAAAAGGGCACAAAATTAATTATAAATTTATATTATTTAATTATTATTTATAAAAGTATACGTTAATCATTTCTCTTCAGTCTAATCCACCGCCATTGAAGAGAGGGAGGAGGCCATCACTAGCGTATTCTCCAAGCCAACTTGCACATAATCCCGCTGCCCTACTAGCTAAAGCAAAAGGTAGAAGATGATCGTACGTACATTCCAGTTCCCAGCACATGCATGAACATTTTAGGATAGGACTCACCAGGTGGCAAGAATAGAATTGAAGCATGGGCAAATGGAATTAAAGTTGAAGGGTCGTTGAATATGGAAAGTCAGCAACTTCCAAAGCGATCGGCAGCTTTTCAAGAAAGGCTCAAAGGTGGAAATTTGCAGCTGCGAGGAAGGCTTTTATGGGGCAGGGTTCGTTTGCATTGTTTTGAGACCACCCGCTCCATTAAATGCCAAGAAATAACCCAATAAGGCTTTGGTTCAGTCCGAATCATTTGTGACGGTTGATGATGACTCAACCCCTTTGAAAGAGTTGGTGGACGTTTCATGCATGGGGCCTTCACCTCCCCTGCCGGCCTATCATGGCTGCTCTTTTGAAATCAACGTCACTGTGGATGCTTGCCATCTTGATGGGTGGTGGGTAGGGGTGGTGTCTCCAGTCTCGGAGGACAAGTCAAATTTTAATGTGGCTTTCAGAACCCAAATGAGGTCATCGAGTTTGGGGTCTCTAATTTGAGGGTTCGCTTGGATTGGGTTGATGGCAAATGGGTTCGACCCCAAAATCATCGGGTGCTCTTAATGTTCCCCTTAATTAGTTATATAAGCATCTCTCTGTTGTGTGTGTGTGTGTGTGTTTGTGGGTATTCTCCTTATGTGCCGTTCGGAAGTGTTTTTGGGATGTTGTGTTGTTGGGCATTTCGTTTCTACCCATGTATCTCATAGGCTTGCATGGCATGCCTTGAAGCATTTATGACTCCATGTAATTTGGAGGCATATTAATGTCTTTCAGACCACATTCTCATGGACGCCGGTCGTGCGTGCGTGCGTGCGTGTGCGCGTGTGTTTGGGTATTTTTCTCATGGTTGGTCTGTGCATGTTGCATGTGCTGTGAAGCTGTTGGCTAGTATACCAGCATAAATTTGTGTATGGGGAAAGTAGAGGTAATGGGTTGACAGGTATCTAACATTGATTGTTCTACATGTTTTCTAGTTTTTCTTTTAGTCTCTCACTATTAGTGCGTTTTATCATTATTATTATTATTATTCTTTCTTTTAGCCAAAAAAAAAAAAACCAGTAGTGTCCACTTTCAATCAAAGTAGTCTATTTTGTCAATAACAGGATCCCCTAATTCATGAGCTTATTTTTGCTCTTTTACTTTTACTACTCTTAATGGAAAGTGATGCAGGAATTTAAGATAATAGTCAAACATTCAATTTCCCATTCTAATGATCCATTGAAATGAAACATATAGCCATATGGGACCTCCTGGGCGGTTGTTGGTAAAGTTTCACCCCACGTTGAGGATTAAAGAGGTCTTCAGGCTCAGAGCATGAGTTTGGAAAATATTCTCTTTTACCGACTACCTAAGTCATATGTTTCAATGTATAATACGTCGTATATATTTCTATGACAAGTTTAGCAATTGGTTATTGCATTAGATTCTGATATGGGTGTGCATTTGATCATTACTTGAAACTGCTTCAGAATATGATTGGTAAAGTTTCAGAAGGAAAGAAGGCCAAGGCATAAATTATGTTTCCGGTATGCTATTCACTTAAGAACGGGATTTGTGTGTTTCCTCATGTCTTTGATGTATTGACATATTGTGTTTGCTCCCAAGAGACTTCACAAATGGGACTTTAAGCATCGTGATTTTAATTTGGAATTGTCTTCCAAAACATTGTGCCTCTTTTCAGAAATTCAAGCTCCTGCAGTTGTGCATACGCAGGAAACAACTAAGGCTTCTGAGTCCGGTAGCAAGAATGAAGAATTAGGGATGAGGTTGTGGCACCGTCCGGCAACACAGCTTCTGGCAACGAGTCATTGCAGTTCGGCGGAGTAAGCCCTCAGCCTAATTCAGACTGCCCAAGTAAGCTAATGGGACATTGTAATTGACTCCGAGCTGCAAATGTTCGATTTAATTGTTTGTATTTTTTTCCAGAAAATTACTGCACAAGCACCTTTGACCCAGGGAAACCCAGAGGAAAAGGATTTGACAATGTAGTGCTACATTCTGCGATGTCAGAAACTGGTGGGACTCTGCAAAACATGAGCCAAAGCTTGCCTTTTGTGAATACTTCAAACATTCTGGAAAGATTTTGAGACGTGGGAAGTGTTCCAAAGACTGCCACAAAGGCCTCATTTTGATTCTTTAAATGAAGTCGATGGGGTAATTCGTGAAAGTGAAGCTGTTACTTCAAACATTCTGGAAAGATTTTGAGACGTGGGAAGTGTTCCAAAGACTGCCACAAAGACCTCATTTTGATCCATTAAATGAAGTCGATGGGGTAATTCGTGAAAGTGAAGCTGCTGCTAAAATGCTGACTTTTGCCAACAAGGTCAACAAGATATCTAATTAGCAACCTGATGAGCCAAGAAGAGTTTATGATGGTAATCTGGATACCACTAGAAAATTGGGAATCCATGGATTCGATGTCAGTGCTAATCAAAGTCGTTTGGAATAGTTGCAATCAATTTACAATGAAACGGAAGGGGAGCAGCAATGGGTAAAGGAATTTGAAGCTGCAATGTTGGACCTGACTAAGAAGTTGACCAGGGTCGAATTAAAGCTGGAAACTTTCAGGAAGCACTCTGAGGTGATGCAAAAGCATGTATGCATAGAACTCCAGCATAATGGGTTCAAAATCAGAGTGGAAACATGCAAGGAACACATCAGAGCATTTGCACGATGTAAATTTCGGTGTCTGGCTTCTGCACCGTGGTGACTGACATGATACTCTCCGTGCCCACCGCCTCCAGCTTTGTCTTGTCTGCCACTTTTTGTCAATATATTTTTCTCATTGCTGACCTGAAGGGCCTGACTTTTGCTCCCCTGTCTTTTTAGGTTATTTGTAAGGCCTTGTTGAGTAAAGATTTTTGCTTGGAGATGGGGTTGAATAGGTGACGGCCCCAGGTGATGGGGACGGTGAGGGGAACTAAACTGCACATAATTCAATAACGAATATGAACCCAGAGAAAAAAAGAAAAAGAAAAAGGGTAACTTTCTATTGTCTTTGCTAAGGCGTGTGAACGTCATGAATGCCTAAAATTGGCATTTGGTGGCGGCAAGGAATAATTTGTTTTTGGTTTTCCATGCAAATTTAATGCAGCGTGGCATCAGATCAACGAAAGTGTAAGGTTCCACTTTGGAGGAGGGAAGAGAAAAGTCGGGGGCATGTCGTACAAATTGACTCTTTTGGATGGGGATATTGAGTCGTGGTGGTCTAGAAGCAAAGTTCCCATTCAGTTTCTTAAAAATCTGTGTCTTGTTAGAATTTTGGAACAAAGCCGGACCACTTGTGAGCAAAATAAGAAATAGTCTTGGTTTTAATTTCGTGGCGGACGTTAATACAGTTGAAGAGAGTGCAAATTTTGGGGCAATAGCCGGGGGGGGGGGGGGCGCTGGGAGGGGAAGTTAAGCTGGCCCAAAATCTTTTGACCAGTCGGCAATTACGTGTGAACATCCTTACTCGCATTTAATGACGGCGTAGTGCTGTAAATCAAAATGAAATTGGCCACGAAAGAGACGGGGTTCATTAATTATTATTATTATTATTATTATTATTAGAAAAAAGGTCTGTTCTGACTGTGCTCCAACTAATTTGGAAGAAGAGAAGAAAAAGGAAAAAAAGTTACAAATGCCAATACTTAACAACAAATAATTCGAAGCTCAAAAGAGAAAGGATAGGATGGCCCACCACCGTACTTACCGAATAATATTGGCTGGTTTTTTTTTTTTTTTTATTTTTGGGTGGGCGTGGAATCCTCGTCACAAGTTTGCAGACCGTAGAATAAAATCATCACATCAAAATGACTGAACAAGGCTGTGGTGGGCCCGCTGGGGGCGGGGGTGGGGGTGGGGGGGAGGTGTTTTTATTGACACACCGCAACCTCTTCAGACCGTTACTCTAAAAGATGATTTGGTAATGCCATGGTCCCACCTTTCCTTCTTCTTCCTCTCTCTCTCGCTTCTTCTTCTTCTTCTTCTTCTTCTTCTTCTTCTTCTTCTTCTTCTTAGGAAAGAGAACTAAAAAGGGTTTTTTTTTAGCCTGAATTTTGCCATTTATAGTTTGGGTTTTCTTTGTTTTTTTTTTTTTTCTTTTTTTTTATTTTTTTTGGGGTTGGGGCAGGGGGTGGGTAACATGATAAGCGAACCTCGCGCGCATTGGGGGTCTCCTTTTGTTCTCCCCCCCCCCCCTCCTCCCCTCTTCTCCTACAAACTTTAATTTTATTTCCAAAATTCAATCCCTAACTTGGATATTTTTGTAAATTTAAGTATAAGTTTTGTGACAATTTCAACCAAAGGCACGTATGTAAAGAATTACATTCCTTTTCAATTTCAACATCATAATAACAATATCAGTAACAATAATAATTCTTATACGAAAATTATCTGGCCCCCCCCCCCCGTGTAGCTTTTCCATGCATGCATGCAGCAGCAGCATCATCATCATATAAAATTCGGAATTTTTTTTTTTTTAAAAACAAACACCCCATACCCATATTTTTTTAAGTAATTTTATTCCATAAACATAAGAAGGAAGCCTATCGTGTACATTACTTTATATATAGACAACGAGTATTGATTTCCATTGATAACACACCACACCACAGGTAATAGAATAGAAAATAAAATGACAAACATTTACTCATCGGCTAACTCAAATACATTTGCCCCCACAAGGGAAACAAAAAAACCAAAAAAAATAATAATTAAAAAAAAGGTCGATCTTATAAAGAGAAATTTGAGGTAACTTCAATAATCACTATTTATACAACCCATGAAATTACAAAAACAACAACAAGAAGAAGTAATAAAGAAGATGATTTGTTCTGTCAAAAAGCTTTGGTTTTTTTTTTTTTAAAAAAAAAGAAAAAGGAAAAGAAAGAAATTGAAAAATCTACAAAGGAAGAGCAGGGGGCATAACCCTACTTTAGAAACATCATCCTCAGTCCTCGCGGTCATGTGTCAACCAGTCATCGCTATCAGCGGTTACGATTGACTTTCCCAATATCTACGAGTTTCCTCGACCGGTTGGCGCAAAACGACACCGCCTTCGACAGATGCGGCGTCCCTTGAACCCTCGCCTCGCCGGAGAAGCCCATGTCCAGCGGTAACCCCCCCTTCTGATTCCATTGCCGGCTAGGGCTGGCCCGCACCATAGGAGTCAAACAAAACGCACAACTGGACACGCTTCTCGAGTGCACAGACTTCCCCCGCCAAGACACCGGCGTCTTCCTCCACGCTCGCGAACATTCCGGCGACCGGCCGCTGTCCGACGGTGAGCCACAGCAATCATCGTCGGAGCGAGAACTTCTGGCCGGCGACATTCCTCGATCCGCCCGTCTACGAGGCTTACGCCGGATGGGGCCCGACAATTCGGAGGGGAACGTGGGCCGAGATTGCTTCTCACGGCGGCCGAAAAAGATTCTGGAGAACCAGAGCGGCGAAGAAGATGAAGAAGGCGCGGACGAACCGGCTGGACTAATCCAAGGGCCGTTGCCATGAGGATCCGCATTCAATTTGTTGGATCTGGACCAGAAAAGATTCGTGAAAAAGGAGAATCTGTTGCCATGCTTCTTTTTCCACAACGTTGAGAAGGCGGCGGTTGAAGAGAAGGAGGAGGAGGAGGAGGAGGTCAATGTGGGGCCCGCTTGAGGAGTACCGTGGAACCGTTGGTGGTGGGACACGGAGGAGGAGGAGGAGGTGTCATCGGATTTCCTATAAGAAACGTAAGGCGAGACGGAGCGAGGGAAAAGAAGAGGAGGTGGATGAGCACGAGGGTCCGATTTTCGGCTAAATTCGGCGGCGGGGTCGTGCGATTGTGCCCTTGCCAGTCGGGTTATGTCGCGGCGGCGGTGGTGGTGGTGGAGGTAATTGAGCTCCTGTCGAGCCTCCGCCGGGGCCAGGCCCTGGGCGGCAACGGCGGCGCATAAGCGCTCGCGGAGACAGGAGGCGCAGACGCCCACGGCGCTGCTCAGGTCCAACGGGTGTTTCTTACACCTCATTTACTCTCTCTCTCTCTCTCTCTCTCTCTCCCTTTCTTGTTTTCCCCGCCCCTCTCTCTCTCTCTCTCTCTCTCTATATATATGTGTGTGTGTGTGTGGGGTTAACTGTGTCTGAGTGGTAACCAAAGTAATATATATATAAGTGTCGATAGCATATGTGATTGTGCAAAGTATGTGACAGTGTGGGGGTTTTACATAATGGTGGTGGCTCTCAGTTCACTTTGGATTCAATTCTCACTCACTGAAAGGAAAGGAAAGGACCCCAAGAGCTTAGAGGGAGAGGAGGCGGTGTTTTGTTTAGTTATGGAGGTGTCTTTCAGACGCACGCAGAGACATATAGAGTAGAGACACGGACACCCCCCCCCCCCCACCAAATAGAATTAAAAGTTTGACCGATCCTTTACCCAACTAATAAAAAGTAATTGATTTTGAATCCAGACCACCACCACCACCACCTGAGATGTTTTGATGAGAGAGTTAATATTGTTATTAATATTATTAGAGAGTTCAAGCCTCCTCCCTCCCCCCACTTCCTTCTTGTTTTCATGATTTGATGTTGTCGTTATTTGAGATATATACGCGGATGTTATTGACTTTTTAAAATACTAATACTAATACTAATACTACTAATAATAATAATAATAATAATAATGAATGATTCATGTTAATCAAATATTTGTTGTCTTACCATGAATTGAGAAGAGATAATAATCATAATAAAAAGATTTGATGTCCTGTTCCTCAATTTAATGACTGTTTGCTTTGCCCACGGATTCTTATTTCCAAAAGATTGACGCGCTCTTCCGGTCAGTTCGAATGCATATGTATGTTGTTGTAATTTGGGCCTTTTGAGGATGACTGCGTGCTTTTGCAAATGTCCCAAAAGTTGCCCAT
This sequence comes from Ceriops tagal, assembly GCA_021533255.1. Lineage (NCBI taxonomy): Eukaryota > Viridiplantae > Streptophyta > Magnoliopsida > Malpighiales > Rhizophoraceae > Ceriops > Ceriops tagal. Next base: position 11,156,379 of record CM038602.1, read on the forward strand.
CAAATTTGGGTCTCTGTCTTGTTTGAATGCCTCCCTCTCCCCCCCCCCCCTCTCTCTCTCTCCCTCTCTCTCTCTCTCTTAATTATTATTATTTTTATTAGAAAGACAGTTGAATTTTCATTTCTTACTGTAAAATTAAGAAGGACACGAAGAAGGTTTTGAAGAATTTTGATACTTAAAATCTTTGTTTTGAATTGGTCGCTTTAAACAACAAAAAAAAAAAAAAAAAAGAGAGAGGGAGTTTCTTTGTTTCCTTAGTTTACTTTTTACTTCGAGTGCTTTTGCTTTTGCAACAAATTGTTGGTGGGTGGTTGGGGTTGGGGGGGGGCGGAGGGGTAGATCAACTCGACTGACTTTGATTTGCCCGTTTATTTTCCCCCCGCCTCACGCGCGTTCCATTCACGCCCATCTGGAAGGCGCGTGCTCGGTAGTTTAGTGCCCGCTCGTTGGGGGCGCAGTCCAGCAAGACAAAACATGGGGTGGGCGACAGACACACGCCCCGCTCACTCGGCTGCTTCTCGGTTCTCGTAACAAGACATGCCTGCGCTGCTGAAACGCTTTGAGTTCGGCTTTTTCACATTTTCCATTCCTATTTTTCGTATTTGGGGGTTTGCCTTTGTTTTCCCTCCCCCCCCCCCCCCCGCCCCCGCGGGGCCTCTCTCTCTCTCTCTCTTCCTCTTTTTTTTTTTAAAAAAAATAAAATAATAATGATATTTCCTTTTTATTTGTAATAGAACATAACTTTAATTGAATTTTTGAATTTGTTGCGCACAAATCATTATATTTTATTGTAATAATAGTTTTAAAAATCATATCAATTCAACATTAAAATCAATGAATTATAGACTCAAGATTTAGATTCGCCTAGTTATCTTACCTAATTAGAAAAAAGAAAAAAGAAGGAACTTCAAAAAATTTGGTTCGATCTAATTGATTTAAATGTTTTGACTAATGAATTCGACAGGTTTTTGTCAAAAAGCTTTACTTTTTATGTTTTTGAAAATAATTGTATATAATTATATCAAGCTACTAAAAGTACTTGTAAATATATAGTTATGTTATATATATATTATGCTAAAATATTAATTATTTTTGTGAATAAAAATAAGAATTAACCCATCGAATTTTCAGGTCAAGAACCTGTCCAATGGAATCCCAAACCAGTAGAGGGCTACGTGGCTGGGCTTAGAGGCTAAACATTTTAGCTGACCCTTGGCAATCATGGGCCAGGTGGGGGCAGCAATTTTGTTAATCCACTGAAAACTTAAATGACACGATGGTGTTACTGATATTAGTGCAACACATTATGCCCCAAATGACAACTCAGTGTCAAGGTGCCATGACATATATTTCAGAAATTTTGTATTTTAATCTTAAAAAGATAGTGAGTTTTATGATTTTTTTTTTAAAAAGTCATTCTTTTCTTGCCAAAGGGAAAAAAAAAATTCCCTTGTTAGTATTTTCAACCATGTAATAATCTCCATTGAGAACTAATTGCAATTGATGCAACAACAACAAAAAAGACAAAAAAACAACCCCAAAATAATGATGATCAAAGTTGGCTTCTTGGTTTGAGAAATCTATTGTATTTTCAACTTCAAAAATTAGCATTATGCACGTCATTTGCAAAATTAAACCCAGTTGTTTAGTTGAGACATTTTTAGTAGTGCCACCAAATTCGTTTACACGAGGATTTAGAGAAGAAAAAATTTGATTGGAAAATATAATTAAGTGGGGCACTAAAACATTTCGAAAGAAAAAAAAAATTGCAGATTTTTATTTATTTTTCTTTTAAGAGAGAAGAATCAACATGTTAATTTCAAAATTATAAAGTATTCAATTAAAATCTCTCTTTTTTTTTGTTTCTTGTCAAAAAGAAATGCTTATACTTGGTACTTCCATTTACAATCTTAGGTTTAATGATTGGTTTCTTTAGAGCCCCCCCTATTCCGCCCCCCTCAAAATTGAGAATTTCATATGAATTTCTCCACATTAAAAGTTAGAAATTATTGAAAAATTGTAAGCTCATTAGGGGCTCCAATACCCGGACGGGTTCTTTTTTTTTTATTTTTTTATTTGACGAAATATGTAAACAATTAAAATTAATATATATTTGTGTGTGGGTACTCGGAACTTTTTAATAATTAATTACAAATTTTTTCTTAAAATTTACATACCTTATATTTTGTGTGTGTATATATATATATATATATTTTTATTTATTTATTTATTTATTTTTAAGTACGCCCCACCGGGTGAATCTCTCGAGTACCCCACGGTTCTTCTAACAATTTTCCGCTCGTAAAAACCCAAACTGAAGCCTGTTGAGTGGCCGAAGTCCAAAACCCACGGCGACGTGTTGGCAATTCGTGGGCTAGAAAGCCGGGAGATAGAGAGAAATATAGAGATAACGAAGAGATGAGTTATGGGGCTCCCAATCTCTTGCAGCTCTGGCAGATTTCTGCAACCAATTTTCTGCTTAGAAGTTCCAATCTTTCAAAGGGTCTCTCTCTCTGTGTGTGTGTGTGTGTGTGTTTTGGCCTGTTGGGTGTTCTTTGTCATAACAGAATATCTTGTTTGTTCTTTTGGAGCTTTTTTTTTTGTGTTGAAATGAAGAAATCATCATGGTTTAATGGGGTATCTGATTCTGCTCTTTTCGTTTTTTTTTTTTTTTGGAAATTATAGTTGCAGGTTTGTATGTGAAAGAAGGAAGAACAACAAATTACCCAAATTTATGCTTTTGCAGGAATGTACAGACTGTTGGTTATGAAATTGTGAATGGAAGCTACATACCCACTACCCAGATTAAAGCGCCAACCAAAAACCAGGTAGGTAATTATAAAGCTTCCATCTTTCTTGTTGCTGCTTTAATATTTACGTACTCTTACCAGTGGAGAGGGAGAGATGAATAGTTGGAAAGCGCTGGGCATCCTTTTTTATGGGGCATACTTGATGTTTCCATCAGTTGAGATTTTTATGTTGTTTGTTGGAAATTCCTTTAATTTTTGGAGAGAAAGTGAAGTGTGTCGTAGTGGTTTTCATCATCTGATGTTGCACCGCATGTTCATGCATGTGTTTGTTCTGGACTTGTCATTCCTCGAGATCAATTCTTAGGAGGTGCTTTTCTCTTTGTGTGTGCTAAATTTAAATTGTTTTCTTCATAATTTCATTTTTTTCATGATGTTATCACTTTTTTTAAAAAAAATTTTATTTGAATACATGTTTTAGATATACAAATGAGCTCATGTACTATTGTACTTTATTAGGATAAAGCATTAACCAAACTTGAAAATCTTGGTGCATTCCAAAAACTACCTATGGTCATGCCATCGGTTGACATACTTGGTTCAGCAATGAGGAAGGTGAAAAGGGTCTCACCCACAAAAGGTGCTTAATTTGGGGGATTCATGTTCTGTGGTCTTCAAAATCTATTTTCATATTGCCCATTATTCCTTATGATTTATTACATGCCTATGCCATAGGAATTGCCAATATTGCTAAGCGAGAAAGAAATAGAGGTGCAAAGCAACTTGATGCGCTGATGAAAGTAACTACATATTCTCCTTATATTTGTTTTCTTAAGACCAATCAATGGTATTTTATAAAATTAGCAAAAAGCTGACATCTTGGACTTCTGCTGTAATCATCAGGAATTGGCAGTTCCATTAAGAGAATATGTGGAAAATTTCCCCAGAAAGAAATTATTGCACCCTTATGAACGATCACTGATTGAGTTGACCCTTGGTGATGGAAATTATGAGGAGGTTAGTTGTTGGTAATGTATTGCTCATACTTTTCTCTTATGCTTCTTTGGGCCCCTACTTTGGTGAATTTATATGTGTATTTGTGTGCATGTGTCTGTAAGAATATTGATAATTTTCAATGCTGCATATTAAAGTTGGCGTTTCTATTCAAATCAAACAATATTACACTATCATTGATCCAGTTACTCGGCATACTTTTTCCACTGGGTTGATACTTGACTTTGACGTTTTCTACAAGGCTTTTACCACCCTTGTAGAAATCAATGCTCTAGATTCTCTGGCTAGTTTCATATTATTCATGAAACTTTCTCTTGAGGGAAGGCTTGATTTTCAGAATGAAAGACCATTATGATAAAAGAACACTGTTTATTCATCTCTTTTTTTTTCAGATTTTTCTTATTAAATATATTCCAATATGAAATTCAGCTTTAGGCTTGACAGGTGTTGAGAAATGTAGATACACTGAGGAAGAAGGTGGTGTCTGTTGGAAAGGAATGTGCTGCCCTCTGTGCAAAGGTTAGTGTCTTTTCTAAAGCTGATAATGGTTGCAGTTTGTTTCCTCTTGAAGATTCTAGCACCACATGCTTCAATTTTGAGTTGCCAATATATTTGGATGCTACCTTTCTAAAAGCAATCATAATTGCAGTTTGTATATATATCAAGCGTGCGTGCGCGCGCACGCACACACACACACAATAGCTGATATTTCGATCTTGAACCCGTCATTTTCTACAAGCAGAATGTGACATCATGCAGAAGCTTGCCAAAGAAAAGTCTCCTTGTTGTCTTATATTCATCAATTATCTTAATCTTTGCTTTGCTTGGCTGTTAATGATGGTTGTTTCTGATAGTAAGTGTTATGATGTGTTCACTTCATCGAGAATTGAGCAATAAGTTCTGTTTTGAGAGCATCAATGTGACTTTAAGTGTAGATAAAGGCAAATTATTAAGTTAATTTCTTGTTATAGTATTGCATATATGATATATTTTGTGGATTATGTGTGCTAAATTGTAAACATTTCTGACAGTCTCAAACAAAGCACGAGGCTGTGGAACAGTTGAATGAGGTGAGATTTTTTCTTTTTGCTGTAGACATGTTCTTGTATGTCTGGGAGTTGAGTCTCTAATATTTTCTGCAGGGTCTGGAAAGGCTGGGTAAAATTTTTAGACATGAAGGAAAGGCGGTTGACCATTTATTGGACATTGCTAAAGTAATATGCCTATTCAAATGAACTTGTGTGCGTTCTTTCCTCTTTTTTCACATTGTAATCCTTTATGCTGATTGTTATGCTGTCATGCAATTATACTACACATCTATATGGTGGGATGTAAGAGTATATGAAATTGTTTAATTGTTTTGTTGTCATCTTGAAGGGCAAGCCTTGGTGTAATAGTAAGATTACTCCATTGTTACCTAGAGATCACAACTTTTGTGAAAACAGCCTTTGTGTGAAACAAAGGTAAGTCTGCCTGCATGTAACCCTTCGTCAGATCCAACATTGTGGAAGCCCTGTGCACTGAGATGCAGTTTTCCTTGGGCTAATAGTCGCTGTAGAATGAGCTGAAGATCTGGTTATACTATTATTAGTTGACACTTTAGTTAAATGTGCATCATGAAGGTTCAATAGGTTGCATGGCCCAAATCTGTGCATCAACTCTATGCATTCCTGGTTACAACATGGGCTTGATGTCAAAAAAAATAAAAGAAAATTGATTTCATGTTGTTAGCCAGCAAGATGAAATACTTTTTGATGAATAAGATTTTGTGTCTTTCTTCTTTCAAATGAGGGTATTGTTGGGCTTCAGCTGACCTTGTGTTTCATGGGTAATCTGGTTGTTATGCTTTAAGTTCCTATCAATATTTTTGGGAGCAATGGTTTTAATTAATCAGGCTACATTTCCATATTGCTTGAACTGTACTGATGCTTCTGATCTGTGGTCTCAATTAATTATTTCTAAGCTTTTTGAATTTATCTTTCATGCATACTAGGAACCCACAAGTTCATATGTTTCTTGCCAATGTGACCTCCATTCTGATTCTCAATTGTGATCTGATTCCATCACGATTATATATATGATACATGCGTTACAGACATTGCGAGCAATGCCTGTAGTTGATCTGGAAACACCAACCCTCTGCCTTGTTGGGGCTCCTAATGTTGGAAAGTCATCTTTGGTTCGTATTCTTTCAACAGGGAAGCCTGAGGTTTGCACAGTTCACTTAAGTGATTATGAATTGTTCTTTGTGGTTTGGTATATATGCTGTGAATGGTGTTACTCATTAAAAATGATTCTGTAAACTTGAGTTGGTTAAGCTGCTGGCCCATTTAAATGCATGCATGTTTTTTCAGCAAATCTCTATGTTTTGAGCTAAAATTTGACCCTCTATGTATCTCTAAGTATAGCCTGGATACTTATATGTATACTTCATAGAGTGTGTGCACACTATAACCTAACTTTTTTTTTTCAAAAAAAAAAATTGTGTAGGGATATAGTGTTTCTGTCTGCTGAAAATTTGATAAGATAAACTTTTTGGTGTTTCTTTCTTTCTTTTATGAGAGACGAATTTGGGGATGCTGTTTTGTGGATTACTTTAGTTTTCTTCCTTCCTAGGCTAAGTTTTAATTTTCTTCTCTAGGCTAGAATGTATTACTTTTAGGCTATGGAAAAGTGTTTTTGCAATTAATCTGATTAAATGGACTGCTGGGTTGAATTTTTGCAGATGTGAGTTTACTTTTCTTGTTGCCAATAGTTACATTTTCTTCTGCTTTTATCCCAATGTCCCAAGTCAGGTCTGCAACTACCCCTTCACAACTAGAGGAATTCTAATGGGTCACATTGCTTTAAACTTCCAGCACTTTCAGGTAAATGACATTTCTTTCAGCTTGTGTGTCTCTTTTATATGTATTTTTGATACATATTAATTGCTTTGTTCTCATGATTTCATGTTATACTGAAATTGATGCAGGTCACTGACACCCCTGGTTTATTGAAGAGACATGATGGTAGGACATTTATGAATAACTGGAGTTACTAACTTTTGCACATGACTTATAACCAATCTTATTAGCATTCAAACTACAAACTACTTTTCTCTTCTTCTCACTGAGTCCCCATGCATGTGTCTATGTCCTTACTTGCTTTGCTGTCAAACCATGTGCCAGCTTGCATGAAGACTGCTGCAAGTTGATGAAAAGAGGCATAAATTGATGCAGTCAACTCGAGCATAACATAGTTCATTTGAGACTTGATTGATATGCCTTTCCTGTAAAATTTGTGACATATCATGGGGTTTGTGTTCCTCCATTCTTAAACTAGTTTACTCAACTATTTGCAAAAGAATCTGTTAACCATTTCTAGAATTATATCATCATGACTGGTTATCTATACCATGTAATAATATGGTTACATTTGGTGCACGGATGTTATTATTTAGGGAAGTACCTATTTGGATGGTATTGGACGCAACAGACAAGGTCATATGTAATGCTATGTTTGGTATAGGTGGATATGAAAAGATAGCTTTTCCAATACCATGCATGCATGCTATTGAATAGAACATATAAACATGCACTGTCACTCTCTCCTAAGTGTAGTTGTCCAAACTGATCATATAATTATGTCTCTACTTTATTCTGTATGTCCCTCATCTTGTTTAAACCTTCACCTGTAGAGGACAGGAACAATTTGGAAAAATTGACGCTTGCTGTCCTCTCACATCTGCCAACAGCAGTGCTTTATGTTCATGATCTCACTGGAGAATGTGGGACTTCACCATCTGATCAGGTATCAAGTTTACATTATAGAATGTGGACTCTAATTTCTCACCTCTCTAAGGATCTTGTATAATGAGCTTAATAGAGGTTGATCTGGTATTCAATCTGCAACTTCATTACACTCACAAAACCTGCTGTTAAGTACCTTGCCTCTCATAGGCCTTGATGAGTTGCCATCTCTCTCACTCTTGCTTGCTAGTATGCTCTGAGCAATAGAAATTAATGAGAGAGACAGAGTCTCTCTTGCTCACTTGGTCTAGCTCACTAGTACAATATGAGTAATAGAAATGAATGAGTAAAGGATCTACGTGCCTTGAGGTAGGGTTTTCAATATTCATTTAAAAATGAACATGAAAAGGAAGATAAGACTTGAAATTTTGGATTAGCCAATTCAAATAAGGAACCATAACCTCACTATTATTGCTAATTTTTGAACTTGCAGTTTGTAATATACAAGGAAATAAAAGAGAGGTTCAGTGATCACCTTTGGCTTGATGTTGTTTCAAAAAGTGACCTCTTGCAAGATTCCTCGGTGGTCTTCATTCCAGAAGATGGGAATGCTGATCGTGTTGAAATTGCAAGGTATCAGAAAATGGGACCCATTGGAGCTATCCATGTCTCAGTGAAGAGTGGAGAAGGCCTCAATGAGGTAACCAACTCTTAAGCCATGTGAACCATTATCATTTTTCTACTGGCATCTTTGGTGATGGTCTTTGCATTTGTGTATGGAGGGGATAATATAATTTAGGTTTTGATCTTGGTTTAGCATAGTTTTGCGGCACTTTGATCTGGGATATTGTGGTGGGATGACCTCCATTGCACAGAATTATGATGGCATGAATGGAAATATTGCCCATTAGTGATTGGAGTCATCAGATAAATTTATTGGTCCACTTGTTTGTGATGAACTTCATATATGCCTCCACAACCTATGCTAATATGCTTTACTGGTGTATGTAGCATATATAGCATTTCTGCCTCAGTGGTTTTTGCCATTGACAATTTTTGCCAACTCCTTCAAATCTGGGTCATTTGGTTGCCTTCCGAGTTTTGTGCATCTTTAATATGTTGGAACTAACTTTAAATGCTTGTGCTCTACAGCTAAAATTAAGAGTGCACGAGCTGCTGGTTCATCAGATGGATAGGCTGGGAATTCTAGTGACCAGCAAAGATCGTCCAGAACTCCTGCAGAGTGGGCTTCAATAGGCATCATATTTTACGGAGTGATTTACCTGTCTTGTCGACACCTTTTGAGTCTCATGTCGGGCGACCACTAGGCATGTATCAACAACAGATTCTTGGGATCTGCCTGGGTGACCCCTTCAGCAATCCATATACTGAGGTTCCAACCTGCCACATTGCCATCCTTCTGTTGCTCAGTGTGAGGTTTGAACCTGCCCTGAGAACTGTGAAATACTGACACAGGTTGACATTCAATTTTGGAAATCCATTGCTCTGGTTTCCAATATTACAAGGTTAAATTCCCGCTTGCCAATGGACTTGTATCATTCATTTTCGGGCAAGGAATAAATGAGGATTTCAGGCCATATCGTGCTTGCAGATATTTTGATGGCTCTATATTTTCTGTATTTGTCAAATGAACTTTCTGCCACTTGTTCTAAGAACCTTCCCAAATATATTCAATGGTTCATTATTTTGAATTATCAAACTTTGAGATCATTTAGGGACAGGGGATCAATGGGCTGTGCATGTGCCCCTCACACTAAAGAATCGAAGTCTTTATTTTTGTGTTGCGCACGCGTGCGTTGGATTGTACTCCATATCAAGATGGCTGCGATGCTGGAAAATAGAAATGAAGATGAAAATCTTCAGCACAGGAGGCAGTGCCACACTGCTACCGGCCAGTTGCCTGTCGGGGAGGTAAAAGATTCGAAGCCAGGGGCGGGCAGCCAGCCTGGGCTGCCTCCAGGAGGAAGGCTAACTGCTTTTCCAGAAAAACTGGAAAGAGAGAACAAATGTAAGCCACTTGTATTCTTATGCTTAGAACAAACCAATTGCCATGGAACATGTTCTGTGTCTTGACATCGCTATTAAAAAAGAGTGAGATTTACGAAAAATAAAGTTAAAATGCATGTGTTTTGTGGTTGACGGTTTAATGTACTGAATTGAATAGTCACAAAAGCAATTATAATTTGTCAGTATCAGAATTTAAATTTTGATTCTTTAGGATTAAGTTACATTATCATTAGATTAGATTACATGCAGAATCTATTCTTTCAAGAAAAAGGAAAAATAATTTCCAAAAAGAAAGAAATAAAAAAGAGAGAGAGACAGAGAGAGAGAGAGAGGCAGAAAAAGAGAGATACAAAGCTTGATTCCCGGGAAAGCTAGCCGTTGGAATAAGCCGGAACAGTGAAATGCCAATTATACCCCCCTTACCGACCAAACCTATCACTAGAGTTATTTATTGGCATGGAGGAGTCTCGTTAAAATTCGCGCAACCTCTGTCCTAACTAATTTCCTCTTTAAAAGCACTCTCACTTGCAGGCAGGCAGGCAGGCAAGCAGGCAGGCAAGCAGGCGGATCTCATTTCCCTCCGTTCCTCTCTCTCTCTCTCTCTCTCTCTCTCACACTCAAGGTGAGCCTCTATATCTCCTTTTCTTTTCTCTTTTGTTCTATTTTTGCACTAGATTCTTTTTGTGTTAACGTAATCCAGTTTTTTTTTTTGGGGGGGGGTTGATCCAAAGGAATTTTGAGCCTTACATTTGACATGATTCTTGCAATTGTTAGCTTGGATCTGCAGAATGTCCTGTTGGGTTTTTGAGAAAATGTGTGAAGTTTGAATCTTTTGGTTAAAGAACGTGATTGGGATCTGATCATCCTCTTGCTTTGATGTCAGTCAGTGTACTTATTAGTTCTCTTTTATGCTCTCCACTTCGTTGGTTTAGAATTGGTGTAGGTTAGGCTGATTAGGAATCTAGATCCAATATTGAAGTTTCTTGTTATATGTCATGCATTTTAATTGAAAAATGCGCATAATTATTTGGGGAAGGGAAAAGACAAGCATAATCAGACGTGATCTGGGGCTTCCTGGGAGGGAAGGTGAAAATTGGGATTCTCTATTAGAATATGTAGAGGTTACTGGTGATTGATCCTGCACACGATATGATCAGTTGTCATTTAAAGGGATATTCCTAATTGAAGTGTTTAAAGATGCATTGGACATTACAATGGGGATTAAATGGCAAAAATAGCATCTACTAGATAGGATGGTTAATTGATTTTTACCTTTGAAGTGAGAAAGGAGAAATGGTGCAAGGAACTCTGAAAGAAACCCCCTTCTTGAAGTAAAAATGAATGGTCATGATCAATTATGAGTGAATTTTATGGGCTACATTGAGGGCCAAGAAACCTTGAATGGAGGCCTCAAATAATTGAGGTTGGGACTGGGGCTTCAAGGACCTCAGAGGGACTATGGCTGAGGCCTGGATAGGAGATACTAAAATACCAGTGCTGAATTTATTTTGTATATTTGTAAGAAAACAAAACTACTGGTGAACTAGAGTACTTTTTAAAAGAAAAGGAGAAAAGAAGAATAGAAATACAAGTAGGCAGTACAAAAAGCACAACAAAAGGGAATTTCAAGTTTTGATCAAAAATAGAAATACATTTTAATGATTCTCATGATGCATTTAATGGCAAATATATGCTCGTTTTTCATTAGCATGGTTAAATGATGCTAACTTATAACTTCACTGGATCTTGGCATGTGACACGTTGTATGTATCCCAATGCAGGAGCATAACTGAAGCATGACTGAGAAGAAGCCTACTGTTGTTTTTGTGCTGGGTGAGCTTTTTTTCTTTTTCACTTCTGTCCATTCAGATCAAAATTTAAAATAGTTATCTTCAGTAGCAAGTTGACATTATGATGAAGTAGTGTCGATATGTCAATGTTGTTTTGTGAATGGCATTGGATAGAAAGGTTACTGCATTTCTTTATAGTTTTGATTGTTCTCCTTTTGTGTTCCTGTCTTCAGAATAAATGACTTTTTCAACATTAGCATCTATTTGTATCAGATGGTTTCTGTTCTCTTCATTGATTAGGTGGCCCTGGCAGTGGAAAGGGTACCCAATGTACAAATATAGTCCAACACTTTGGTTACACTCATCTCAGTGCTGGAGATCTTCTCCGAGCAGAAATTCAATCTGGCTCTGAAAATGGGTATGCGAACTGGAGATGTTGAACTCCTCAAGCAATCTCATCATCTGCAATGTCAAAATTTTTATATATAATTAGAAATCAATTGCAAGATATATTCTTACTCATGCAAGTTATTTTGTCTATCTATATCTACTCAAAGTTGTCTTATTCATTGAAGCTCCCTCCATTACTGTGGAAAATGGTTATTGACACTGTTACCTCTCAATAGCTGAGAAAAAAAAAAAAAAAAAGAAGCAATGCTGGTTGCATTGAAAATGGCCATTTGTTGTTTCCTTCTAGCTGGGAAATTATTTACCTCTCATAATAAATGCCTGCAATATTTGATCAATTTGATGAAACATAAGTTTTTTTTGGATCACCTGGGATTGATTCTGAAGGCTATGCTTCAGAGGCTCCATTGCTTTCATGTATGGCACGGAACTGGAGTCAGGGCTTGTTCATTGTATCCATGCATATCTGGTGGCTACATGTTCCGCATGAAGCATTTTATCTCCTGTCCTTGGTGTTGGATTCTGGAATTTTATAGTTTAAGGTCTTTTCTGCCCTTCCTTATCAACAAGATGTGGCTTTTGTGGTCTACAGAACTATGATTCAGAACATGATTAAGGAGGGAAAGATTGTGCCCTCAGAGGTAACGATAAATCTTCTTCAAAAAGCAATGAAGGAAAGTGGCAACGACAAATTCTTAATTGATGGTTTTCCACGCAATGAGGAGAACCGTGCAGCATTTGAAGCTGTTGTAAGGCTCATACTAACTTTTTTCCATTTCTTCTATGCCATCAATCTCTGTCTTGAAGCATGAGAGGGTGGATGTGGCTAGGATAGGACCTAGGTTTCAACTCTATGAAGGTTTGAAGAAGGTTATGTGCTTAAATTCATGTGTCTAAGGATTACTTTTTCAATGTTTGTGATGCCCTCAGCATAGTGGATCATAACTTTCCATGATTACTCTGTTAACTTTAGAAAAATTCCATGTTCATGCAGACCAAGATCGAGCCAGAATTTGTTCTGTTCTTTGATTGTTCTGAAGAAGAGATGGAAAGGCGCCTTTTGAATAGGAACCAGGTTGAATGAATGTGGCCTCAGCTCAGTTTATTTTCCTTGGAGTATGATGTATGTAACTTTTTCTCCCCTCTGATCATTGGGATATGAAGGGAAGAGAAGATGATAACATGGAGACAATTAGGAAGCGATTTAAAGTGTTTCTGGAGTCCAGTCTCCCTGTGGTTGAGTATTACAATTCCAAGGGGAAAGTTCGGAAGGTGATAACTGTTTAGTGTATCTATTCATATCTTTTCCAAAAAAACCTTGAGTGCTTATTTAAATGATCGGTTTGTGTGTTTTTCAGATTGATGCTGGGAAGCCCATTGAGGAGGTATTTGAAGCAGTTAAAGCTATGTTTTCCCCAAAAGATGAGAAGGTAAAGTGGCAGCAGTGCACTGTATTTTAGCCCTTCCATGGTGAACGGCAACTGAAATCTGGGAAAGGGACTTCATAAGCATGATGAGCTGTATCAATCTTTGAGTTTCACTAATGCTCCTGGACGAAGCATGAATTATTGTATATGCTTAATTACGCCTTTTTTTTTTTTTGTGCTGTGTGCTACTAGTATTGTTGTATTAATAATCTTTAAATCCTTTAGTTGTGGCCTATTTAGTGGGAAAAAAATTGCACAGAATTTGATGCTTTTTATGAGAAAGATTTGAAAAAAGAATTAGCCTTCGAAAATATGATCCAGGGTGCTTTGTGGCTGGGCTGTATCCTGTGGAAAGCAGTCATTATAGTTGACAGCACATATCTCATAAGATCATTGTAGGACCATCTGTGATACAAGACAGTAAATACTTGGGTTTTGATGCAGTCATGAAAGGATCAAATTAGCCATGGTGTTTATTTAACGTACGATTTTTCAAAATTTGACAATTTCTTCGGTGGGCTACAAAAACAAAAGGTAATGCATGGATCTTGAATTGGCGCAATTTGAATTTCGAGAACTGCCATTTGGTAACAACATTAGCAGTCAGCTAGGAGTTTCATGGAAAAAACTGATGGGAATTAATTGTGTTGCCTGTATGGAACAAGCAAATATTGTAGGAGTGATGTGGAAACTTTTTTAAGTATTTTGCAGCTTTTGTGATCAAGCCAAGTAGTCTTGTTGTTGATGAACTAAGTTGGATCAAAAGAAGTATAATTTGAGAGGTCTGAGAACCAAGAGTGAACTCGGAAATACTCGTTTCAGCAACTTCCAATCTTAAAAGCTTTTACCAGCATTTCAATTCATATTGCAACTTTATTAGTTTAAATTGGTACGTGCAGGCTGAAAGCTGGAAAGCTAGAAACATGGCCCATTTGTCCCCTTATGCCTCTTTATACATTGTGTCTGGAGGTTGCTGTCTAGGTTTCGCATCTTTAAAGATACCGGCTTGATACATCCTCAAGGTATTACAATTACTAGGCCTATGTAACTTTTCTGGTAAGGCGATGAAGCCTGATATTATAGTTGTTGATTACGACGCTATATTTGTCATGGATTTCTTTTTGACTGGAAAAGATTTATGGAGATTGAAGCAGACTTTAAATGTTAACGAGATATTAAACATTAGGGCGGATGAATAGATTGGGATTTCAGGGGCATGGGTTCTAATGTGTTATAATCACATCATGCATTGTGTATTACTCAACTGAAGGGCTTGTGAACGTGAAATAGCAATCCTTTTGTCAGGTTCTTTCCATCCTTGTTCATTGATACATTACATGTAGCTTCCTTCATATATATATATATAAGCATATTATTTAACAATAATTAGTTACTGTACATGAGCTATGCAAGTGAGTCTTGGGACATATGATACAATTTCACTGTAATGAGAGGGGCTTTGCTCCCTTAATAGCGAATTCAAAGATTCAAACATCATCAAGTAGAAAGTTTTACTCTTCAAAATAAATGTTACTTTAGTGGATGAGTTTAGGAGAAATCTCTGTTTTGATTTTGAACCAATCTATGAGCCAATCTTTGGCAATTTGAAGTTGCCTGTTTCTGAGCATGAGGCCTGCATCTGGCTGGCTTTAAGCTACTACTGCACTAGAGTTTTCACTGATTGGCCTGCCCTCTGTAGATTTTAACACGTTACGTACATTCTACATTTTCAGTTGATTTATACCAATCTATGTTTGTGTTCTTAGAGGTATTACTGTTAAATTGAATGGCGGCCTTTTGGAGCAACATGTTTGTTGTTACGAGGGATGAGGCATTTAACCTCTAACATTCATTCGTGTTCCAATTAAAGATATAACAGTTTTTTCATGCACGTAACTTGTTATTGTACGTATTGCTTACCGTAGAGATTTCTCTTCCACTACAGTAGTACCCAGCGATTTCTCTTCCCTTTTTTAAGTTGGTTTCCATGGAAATCTGAATCAACGTGGAGATTTTCTCAATTACACGAAAGTAGATTTCTCCAGCAAATTTGGAAGGTAAGACGACCTGGTCTCGGTTTCTGTGGAGGATATTTAACTGTCCTCCTCTCGGTTTGACATCGGTTTAAGTTATCTCTACATGCCGTGAATTTTGATTATGTAATTTTAATGCATCACAGTTATCATAATTATTAGTTAATTGTATATTATTATCATTAATTACTAATTATTAATTATTAACATACACGACCACAATTAATTATAAGAGCAATAAATGTGATATGTGTATTAAAAAATTATGATAGAGCGCGTAATATGAACAAACATTTAGGAAGAATATGTTATCAAGTCACTTGCCCATATGGCAAGTCAGAAAATGTTATGTGGAACTTTGGGTATTTTTGATGCTAAGTAGTTAGGGTACAAATCTGCGGGCGGCGCGCCCCCCCCCCGCGGAAAAAAAAAAAAAAAGTGTTACTCGGCACCATTATGACCAGGATTATAATCATCTATTTTTAGTCAATTTGTTTTGTAAGTAATTATAACTAAACACACTGCAAATTTGCGATGAGCAAAATAATTGATGGTGCGACCTCACTCGCAGTTCGTTCTCGTCAATGCAACTGAAGTTTTACAAGGCATCCGTATCAATTTTTTGCTTTTACCATATCCATCACGGGATATTTATTTTTTTAATTTCAGAATTTTTAATATATATATATATATATATATATATCTTTTTCTTAAAGTTTTCTTCTTCTTCTTCTTTTTTTTTTTTTTGGTGGGTAGAATCTAGTCAAGATATTAAAAATCATAATTTGGTCATACAACATCAATTTATCATACATGTATTTCATCAAATCAAACGAAAAATGAAAATCTAACAAGTGATCATCCTTATCGGATGTATTATCAATTTCTTTTTATCAAAAGTCATAAAGTCTTTTCTCCTTCGTGTGATCAGTTCTCTTCACAAACTCTCACTTTTCTTTCATAACATTGTCGGGGAAAAAAAAAAAAAAAGGCAGAAAATTGAACGATGTTATGTCATTGTGAAACGTAAGTTAATAGAGATGAAATTTCGATAAAAATTGAGATTTACAAGTTTTTACAAAGTGTCAATGTAACAAAAGAGATTTGTGTATTTTTAAATTAAAAAATACAGACAAAATAAATAGGAAAAAAAATTAGAAACTGAAATTCCCATCGCTCGGGTTGTTCAATCTTTGGGTTTGGGTTGTTCTTTTTATTGTTATTATTACATCTTAATTTCAAAAAGGGACGTTGGAGAATGTGATTTTAGAGTTTTATCTTGTTTTTTTTTTTCCCATTTTATAGAAAAGGTGCACATTCCATAGAACGGAGAACGACGTAGTTTGATCTTTTTTAATTAAATTTTGTCTAGTCAAATTGCGGTTTTTAATATTTTGATTAGATTTTATCAAAAAAAAAAAAAGAAGATTCAATTGAAAAAATTTTAAAAGATATGAAATAAATTAAAATGATTGAAAGGTATAAGACTCAATTTGTAAAAATTTTAAAATGTTTAGAACTGAAAAAAAATTGGATATACCCTTGTCCGTCTTGTGTTCAGGGGCTGTTGCCTGCCATTATCATCATCTGTTCATCAAAAAGAGAGAACCTTCAAGCATTACCCTACCTCTAGCTGTCTAGTCTTGTAGGCACTGATGCCTGTCGAGAACAAAATTCCACACAAAGACAGTCCATCCCCCATCACATGGAACAACTTTAGGAGATTAAAAACAAAGAAATGAATTGGGGAGATGGTGATGGTGACGGTGACGGAATCATTTGATTTACTCTAATCCAATGCATACAGCTGGTTGCTTTCACTAATGTTACCTCTTTTGCGCTACTGTTGGTCCCAATTCTGAATAGGGGTGAACAGAAGGGGAAGAAGGTTCCAATGGAAAGTAGAAGTTCGAAATTATTATACTTATGGTGGCTACATATATATATATTTAGAGAAATTATGGGACAAGAGGCTTTGTTGTACAATCCATGTCCTAACAAGACTTTATGGTATTTATGTTGACATCCTTGATGAGTTGAGTTAACTACTACACTTTATGTTTCATTCACCTTGTTTTTGTTTTTGTTTTTTTTATATATATTAAAAAAAAAAAAACAATCAACAACCAAATATCTTAGTGTCCGATAAGATAGGGCGTAAGTCTCTCCCTGACGATATTGTGATCTTTATTTTATTTCATATTTTTAATAATAAATAAATAATAAAAAAAATCAATCCAAAGTATTAAGGGTCTGCAAGATAGGGCTGGGACTTCGTTCTCCAAAAGCGGAGCAATTGTAGTGTCTGACAGTTTATGTTTCAAGGATTTACGTGTCCCAGTTTTTCAATGTCTTGCTAGCTGCTGCTGCTAACCACATACCCTACTAGAAAAAATCTCTGTAAAATAGGATGGGAAACGTCTATGTATGTACGTATATATGTATATATATAGATTCTCATGTACGTTAGGCAATTCAAAGACAGGGCACAGAACTAAAGTTAAGTCCACTCGAGCGAGCGTCCATGTCCAGAGTCACCTAATGCTACTTTACTTCCCGTACTCTTTCCCTCCCCCCGACATTCCATAGGTACGGAAATGGAGGGGTGAAAAAAAAAAAAAAGAAAAAAGATTCGACAACATTTCTTTGTTTAAACACTTTTTACTTTTTCTTCCGTCCCCTCACTCCTCTGCTTTCACCTTTGCTTGCTTCCATCGAAGGTAAAAGCTATTTCACTGTTCATCTTCCTAACCATTATTAGATTTGGTCCCCATCATTCTATCTGCAAACATTTCTGAACTCGACCTCTCATTGATCTTGATCACTTCTCTTACGCATTCATTCATGTTTTTTTTTTTTTTTTTTTTTCAAGGGGTGGGTGGGGGGTTCTGTAATTGGTTGCTATTATTAATGTGCATCAATCTTTTTTTATTGTTATTTATTATTTTATTTTATGAGAAACTCAACAGTTGCTTGTCCTTTCCATTTTTCCATGCTGTATGTGTGTATATCCGGATTCTTCTTATATTCTATGAATATTTGTTTAATCAGTGGAATTCTTTCCAATAATTTCTATTAAATAGCCATCAAGAAAGTGGGTTCTTCCGTGCAGCCTATATCTATGCGTATATGTTTTAATATCTGTCATTTGATCAAGCAATACCAGTCTTTCTAAAGGTTTTGCGTCCCTTCCTATTGCAGTGTGGATTGCGATTCACAACTTCGTTGTTTCTTTTCTTTGGGTTATGCTTTTTCAAAACATTTTCACCTCTATGTATTTACAAACTTTTGCTCGATCATTTCTTTCGCCATTGACCAAGGCAAACTGGTGAAAGTATTTAATTCAAAGCTCAAAAACTCCTGATCCTCTGTTTTACGGAGGAGAAATTTTTGTTGGGCCTGGATAAGAGATACAACAAAACATAGTGCTTTCTGTATTCTGTATTTGCTGTTTTGTTAGACCATTAGTGTCTGTAATGTAATGTTATGCTGTTGTTAAATTTCCAGGGAATACTTGAAAACACAGGGCGACAGGCACTCATGGGGAAGCCTGTTGATGCTTTAAACAAGGTAATTTCAGCTACAATGATTGATCCATGCAATGAATTGCTTTCTTTCTGTTCATGTTTTTGGCTGTCTATTTATCGCATCAATGTTTTCTTATCGGGAAGGCTAACGAAGAGATATGAGAGATTTAAGACAAATAAGTGTATAGATATGGCAGATATATGGACTTTTCTGCAATTATGTGCATAAAGCTACTTCTTAACGTATGACTTGTGGCATTTGATTCAGAAGGGAGCAAATGGGAATGATGTTGAGAAGAAGCCTACAGTGATTGTTGTTTTGGGTGAGCCCTTACATTTTCATTTGTCTGCTTTACATTCAGCAATTTTTTTGTATGTACCTGTGCGTGTGCGCACGTGCATGCATGTTTGTCGGCTCCTGCCCCACAAATTTTGTGTGGAGGATAAACCAAAAGCCTCGTGTAAAAGCATGCGTGAAGTTGTGTACGCGTTACCTTTCCCCATTTCCCCATTGAATGAGCTGAATAACCGGGGCGCAAAATGCCTGTAAGGTTTGCTATTGACTGCTGTTGATGTGCACCAGATAACCGAGAAGTACGTGGACAAATAAGAAAAGGGATAAGAAACTGCGATGAGTTTCTTCTTAATTTTAATTAAATTTTATAAAAGGATATTTTTTGTAATTTTAATATAATTTTATACATTATATATATTTTAAGATTTCTTAGTGAGAGATTGTTATTGATTTCCTGTTGTTGATTACGCTTTTTCGCTGCGTCAGCTGTCCCCAATGCTCAGAGCAAAACTATACTTTTAACCGTGCACTCCATGGAATTTTACCAATGTGAGCTCCATGGCAATTAACAAATTACATATGAAACTAATTTTCACTCTTGTTTTATGGGGAAATGATGGAGCCTATAGAGCTATATGAAACTAATTTGTGAATCAGGTGGCCCAGGCAGTGGAAAGGGAACCCAGTGTGCAAAAATTGCACAGCAGTTTGGATTTACTCATGTCAGCAGTGGAGAGATTCTTCGGAGAGAAAGCAGAAGTGGCTCTGAGAATGCGTAAGTAACGCGTAATTGCATTAGCTAGAGGCTTAAAATTACCATTGGTAATTGTTGTATTATTGTTGTTTACATTACAGCCACTAAATTTCCTTCTCCTCGGTTGGACATTATTGTTGTTTGACAAACTACAAGGCCTGCAATTTCATATTATCCCAAGCGCTACTTGAGTCAAATTTTAGTACAGTAGTTACTTTTCAGGGAATGCCTCATTTTTCATGTATTTGCTATATTTTTCTGTGTGGAAATTGAATGATAACCGTCATTCTGCCTCAGCTGCTCCTCCGCATGGAGAATATTGCTTCTTGCAGTCGTGTTACTCATGAGTGCAAACTTCTTGTGCATAATGTTGACATCTTTGTGGTGGGCAGGACTATGATTGGAAACATGCTTAAGGAGGGAATACTTGTGCCACCCAAGATTACCGTCCCCCTGGTTCTCAAAGCAATGCAATTAAGTGGCAATGACAAGTTCGTCTTTGATGGCTTCCCCCGTGACGAGGAAACCCGCAAACTGTTTGAAAACACCGTAAGATTTTGCAATGTGTTATGTTTATGTTCATAATTCAAGTAACAAATTAGTTTAGAAGACAAAATGTTCATCTAGACTTCAACTTTCAATTTTGTTTGATAAAATGCTTCAAAAAGGTGTTGGTTCTTCTGCAGGTAATGATCGAGCCAAATCTGGTATTGTTCTTTGAGTGTCCTGAAGAAGAGATGGAGAGGCGTTCACTCGCCAGAAATGAGGTTGGTTCTTTCTCTGGCAAAATGATCAAACCTTTTACTTTTGTTGGTACATTTTTATCTCTTATGTGTCCTTAGTGTTTGTTTCATTCTTCCTTTTTCTTTAATGTTTTTTTTTTTTTTGTTTTCTGGGGCAATGAAGGGCCGGGATGATGACGTTATGGAGACAATAAGGGAGAGGGTTAGAGTTTTCCGAGAGTCCACATTTCCTGTGATCCAATATTATGAATCTAAGCAGAAACTTCGGAAGGTATATATATATATATATTCAGAGGGATATTTTTGCTCTTTGTGGAACATTTTAAAAGGTAGGGAGCAATTATTGTTTTGCGGCTTCTTTGAGTTTTGCAGATTGATGCCACGAAATCAAAAGAAGAGGTTTTCGAGGCAGTGAGACCTCTTTTTTTTGGGGTTCCTGAGGACGATAAGTTAAATTGCTGTGCAATATTGTAATGAGCTGGACTATTTGGTTTTAGTATGTCTTTTGCAAGTATGTATGCATATATATATATATATATATATATATAGATATATGGGGTTGGGGGGGGGACCTAGGAATGCTTATGTGATGTACGTACGTAATAGAAGGGCAAGGTGCTTCGGCGGGTATGTTTGGTTAATGTACATTGGAAACCTTTTATCCGTGCGGTTGAATTTAAAACTTTTAACATTAGCTTAGACCGCAACGTTTTGGTCTTACGGGTAGAGAAACTTTGGGTAATTCACCAAACATTTTTGCCTTACTTGTGTGATTGAATTTTAAGAGATTCGCCTATACCTCATTGTTTTGGTATTATACAAGTGGATGTAACTTTTTAACTTTGGCTATACACCAAACATTTTTCCTTCGTACGCTTGATAGAATTTAAAACATCAGATTAGACCGCAACATTTCTATGGTACAAGTGAATATACTTAAAATTTGTGTATCCACCGAACTTGTTTTTTTCCTTCTTTATTTATGTGTACGATCGAATTTGAAATTTGTGTACCCAACAGCAAGAAGCACCATGGTCTAGTGCAGTGCCACAATCTCTAGTGAAGATGCCACTCTTGTAGAATTGGAATTGAAAACCTTCAGCATCAATGGCGGCCACAACAGGTTGCTTTGCAACAGCTTTTAATAGTGCTGCTTCAATGTTGGCTGGAACATCTTCATATCCAGTTATCTTGGGGGCATGTTTAGCCTGCTTGTTAGTGCTATAAGTACCATCAGCTCCACTACAATAAGGATAGTTGGTCTCAGTGGTCAAACCACCGTAATTTATAATAAATTTAAAGGCATTATCCATTATACCACCCTGACAACCTTAATCGTCTCCTTTAATGTCACAATCCACTAGTTCTCGTTCCAAGAGCAAGATCAATCTGCTGGTTGTTAGTTGAGTAATTCCTTCAACCGCTTCCATTGCTGCAAATGCCCCGCAAAGACCCCATATTTTTTATTCATCATCGGTTGAGGTTAATTAGATTGGAGCATTTATTGACATATATTTAAATATAGCAATAGTTAAGGTTTGAAAATGAAATGATAGGTTTGCTCTTTGAGGAACATTTTTCCGGTTAAATGTTGATATGAGCAATTGTTGTTTTGCTGCTTTGAGCTTTGCAGGTTGATGCCGGGGAATCACAAGAAGTGGTTTTCCAGGCAGGGAGACACCTTTCTATCCTCGTGGGCGAGAAGTTAAATTACCGTGCATTATATTGTAGTGAGCTGGACTATTTTGTTTTAGTAGTGGTCAATACAAGCACAACGATCGTGATCTCTCAAGCTCGGAAGTAGGAGTTTTTAGGTCGAGGTGTCATCCAAGCATCAGCATCAGCAGAGAGGCCGCCTCAGCACCATTGCTAACAGTTCGAGCCGCATGTTCTCCAATCATTCTCTGAACCTCTGGGGAAGAAGCACACGAATATGAACATAAAGCACGCTAGCTGGCTGGCTTCCTTCAACACTCCTCTCCCCTGTCAACATCTTGCAGATTAACAATTCCTCTCCGTCTCCGGGAGAGGGCTTTGTACCCCTTATAGCTCCTGACGTCAGGGGCAGTTCAGCTACAGAGCTCCCAATTCAGACACCAAAAAAATTTGTATTGATCTCAAGAACAAGCTTGGTATATCAATAAACTTTAGCTCAAGTCATCCTTAGAGCTAGGTCATTGGAACGTAATCAACGAAAGAAAAGGAACCTTGCCAGGGCAGTTTTTGGTGTGGTTTACCTTAACAGAGGGGCCGCTGGCCATGGTCCTACAGTCGCTGTCAAGATGTCCCGCGGGGTCAAACTTTAACATCAAGAGAACTTTCTCGACGAGCTTTCTATCATTCGTGACATCTTTGACCCTAACATTGTCTCAACACTCGCTAATAATAGAACCCCCCCCCCCTTTTTTTTTTCTTTTTCTTTTTCTTTTTCTTTTTCAGGTCTATGTTGCGTATATTATTAATGAACTATACTTAATCAAGACCGTGCCTTCCAAACCACAATAGCAGCAAGACTTCTAACGACTGAAATAATGAAAAATATTATTCTTCATCTGATTTTTCTACCCAAGTGAGAATTGCAACTGGTCCACATGTTTAGAAGGAAGATGGCTTAATTACTTTTTGTTTTTGTTTTCATATTTTCCTTAAGCCGGCTTAAGGGTTAACCTGGACTAAGTTCCCCTTGGGACCATTTTAAGGGAATATTAACTCACATTTACTTGGTTCATTCAGGATTTTACTCTTAGAGTAACCAAAAGATGATCAAACTTTGGTCTAACAAAAAAGGGCTCGTTGAAGTTAGAGTTTAATTAATCCTATTATTATTATTATATTATTATTAAATAATTATGCAAATATCAATAATTTTATTAATATAATAAAACGTTACGCAATAAAAAAATATACCTAATGATGTAAACACTACGTCTTATTTACTAGTTACATTGTAAAATAAAATATTCAAATTTTTATATATTACATAATAATAAGATATATTATTAATCTAATATGAAAACCATAATAAAAATGATTCAATTGTCTAAATTTTTACTTAAATACTAATTTTAATTTGTAATAAGTTTAAATTAATTTCAACATTTTCTCTTAAACTTAATTCAATATTACAATCATTTACAGCTTTAATTTCAACTTGGTAAAACTCTTAAACTTCAATGAATAATTTTCAAATAATCAATCATCAATAAGAATATTAGGAATTTTCAAAGACATTTCACAAAAGAGTGTGTGTTAATTTGTTTCAAGATATGTTAGCCAAAAAAATAAAAAAAGAGCATTAAATCCTCATTGAATAGTAAATCATTACCATACGTCTATTAAAAAAATTAAGAAGATACATTAAATAAATATAAAATAAATACTGATTTATTATAATTATTAATCGTATTTAACATATATTTTTTTTACTAATTATAACTTAATGAATTGGTATCTATTTCATATATATTTGTTTAAATGAAACTTTATGCCTATTTTCAAAAAAAAAAAAAAAAGATTAAACTTTTATCCTTTAAGATCATTACTTGCTTAAAAAGGTGCACCTTTATGTAGCGACTAATCTTGGGCCAAATGTGGATACATGAAACTACTAAAGTAATTTTTCTATTTATAAATTTACTTTTTGTAACGACAGAGAAGATGTAATCGGTCAATGTTTCTATGTCAATAAACGTTACGAGCTAATTTTTTTTTCCTTTAAAAAAAGACGCATATTACAATTTATGAATAATTAATGCATTTAAAACTAAGTAATCAGAGACCCAAGAATTGGACAAGAACTCATTGGATTGTTTCGAGCGGAACGAACGGGGCGCGCTTTGGAAGAAGCGATCTGTTACCGAGTCATATTTTTTTATTATTATATATTAATTATTAATTAGTATATGTTAATACTTATTTGATAAAAGTGGACAGACTCGGACTTTGAATATTCACGAAACCCAAGGGGGCATTTAATGACAAGGTTACAAATTGGACTAGAATTTCAACCTCCAGAATCGAAACACAAGGTGAGGTAGAGACCCCAAAAAAAAAAAAAAAAAAAAAAAAAAAGGAAGACAGAAGTTAAGAAAGGGAAGGCTCAATGGCATCTATGGCTGCAAAATTTGCATTAATATTTATGTTTGCAATCATGATATCCGTAAGTTGGGAGCCAGCCGCAGTGGTTGGTAACGATTGTGAAGATCATTGTCTTTACATATGCCAAGGCAACTTCAATTGCTATGATCTTTGTACGAAAAAATGTCCTCCTCCTGCGGCGGCTTCCGCTCACAACGAGGGGTCAAGTGAAAAGCATCAGGTGGGTGAGAAGAGCTAGACTTGACAGTAACCAAGTCAACTGTCATGCCCACAATTCTGAATAAAACATTGGGATTATGAGATTTTTATCCCGAAAATGTATGTTTTCTAGTTTCATGTTATCCATATTGATTGATTGCTGCGTGGGGTGCGTATGGTGTCTTGCATAGATATGGAATCAAATCCTTCTGCAATCATCCGAGCCTTGTGTACTCTATTTCTTTTTAAGTTATATATATATATATATATATTTATTTATTTATCAATGAGGCTAATGAAATAACGAAAGAATGCCTAAATCATTGTGAAAGAGATTAGAGGGATGGTGTTTTCAACCAACCAAAAAAAAAAAATAAAAAGGCATCAAGGAATCAAAGAACTTTGTTTTTATTTTTTTTTGCAATTTTAGTTGGTTCGAGGATACGAATTCTGGTTACTAATATTGAAAGTCATGCATCACAGAACTACGGGACTGATTTGTAGGTTGTTTGAGAATGTGGTCAGTAATGATTTTTTTACAAATAAATTACACGAAGCCTCGTAACCTTGACAAAGTCACGTCATATTAAAATATATTGAGGGAAGATATTGTTACATATTATTTAGTACCTTTGATATCCCAATTCTCAAGCTTGAATCCCAAAATAAAGAGTTACTATGATATCGAGTTAAGAATTAAGTGTAACGGATAAATATTAACAAACTTTTACATTGTTGAAGGAGAGCAGAATTTTGAATTATATAAACGTGAGTACTATATACTCAATAGTTTATCTTTTAGAGAGAGAGAGAGGCATAATAATTCGGTGACGTTCGCCAAACGTGTTCTCCTTATCGAAATTGCTGGTGGCCTTCTTAATGGGCTCTGAGCGCAAGGTTGATGGGATTGCAGCGGAGATAGGTAAGCATTGGTGTTCAACTCCTTGTTCTTCCACCAAAAATGAATGAAAGCTCCTCTGACGAACAAGGGGCACGCCCCCTTCCAAGTCAGACATCTTATCCTAATCAAAAGCAGAATCAATCCGGGCACCCTTACTCCTGAAAACATACTAATCAGCTTGTTACTACTTTTGTTCTTAATAACAGTGAAGGGAAGCAAGTCCATGCCCACCATTAGGTTCCACTGGCCACGGTCCTGGCGGCTGAGTTTCCCAACACTATTCCCACTAGAAGCTGCAAAAACCAAATAGCACCAATCGACAAGTCCTATGAGGTTTAATATTACATGTCAGAAGTGGCAAGGCAAGGGGAGGCTTGGCCTTCCTTTCTTTGCCGTGTACAACATGAAAACGTTATTCAAATTGCTAAAAAATAAAATTAAATTTCTAATTCTTTTTTTTAGTTAAGTTAAATTAAAAATCATCTCAAATATTTGATCCTTTGAAATTAGCAAGTCATTAATTTCATATATTACTAATTTATTTTTTAAAATAATTTTTTATATTTATTTTCATTATTCAAGGATTTAAATAAAATTTCATTTCAAGTAAAAAAATAGTATCAGAATTTCTATAAATAATAATTTTAATTTTTTTTTTTTTTTGGTTTGACAAGTAATAACATCGTTTCCATCATTTCACTTTTGGCAAGTTGTGAGTCGTCGTCGTCATGTCAAGTGAACCAAAGCCTTGTGGATCTTCATCATCAACCACTATTAATTCTTCGAGTGGTCCAATTATTTCTATTATCCCTCTAATGTCTCTCTTCAAGGAGAGAAATAAAATGAAAAAAAGTCATTGGGATTCCTCAATTTTCCTCCCAATTACACTTTCATTAATTCAAAAGAATCTTAATACTCAATCATCCCAAAATACTAATTCAAGAATAGTATATATACCAAAAAATAATAATAAATAAATAAATAAATAAATATATATATATATATATATATATTATTTATATATTTATTCAAGAAATCCAAAAGCTACTCAATAATATTAATCATTTAATTTAAATTTAAATTGAAAAGACACAAAAAAATGATATTATACAAATAGATGAATAGAATGTCTCTGTTGCAATTAAAAATAGGGTAAGGTCATGCACTCAACATTCTATTACTAATCATTTAACCTATTTATAGTTATCTCAAGAAATGAAGGCATCAACATAAAATAAAAGATAAAAGATTGTCAAGTGACCTTAAAAAAAAAAAAGTTGATGGGTGCAATGGATATTCACAATAAAATTTAGAGGTTAATTAGCATCCACAAAGTCTTTATAATCTATGGTCAACATATCAAATATGTGGAGATTAATTGTCATTTTATTAAAGAGAAAATTGAGGAGGGATTGATAAATTTATTCTATGTTCCAACCAAATTTTAAGAAGCTGACATTCTAACATTCTCACTAAGGCCATGCCTAAATCAAAATTTGAGTTGTTAGTATACAAACCTAAAATTATAGATATTTATTCACATATTTGAAGGAGAGGGTTAAAAAATTAATTCAAAATCTTAATGTCTTATAATTAATCTAATTATGGTAAAAAATAATTCAAATATCAGATTTTTTGAAATCAATTAGTCATTGATTTCATAATTTTTTTTATACTTTCTTTATAATTTTAAGATTTAGATAAAGAATTAGTTTAATATATTTTTTTTAAATAAAAATTTAAGTGAGAAATTGTATTGTCAATTCCCGTAAGGGACTCAGAACAATGAAGAATTTACCAGTGCTGCCGCTTGTTGAGTTGATTTCGTTTCCATCCCGATCCTCTTCCACACTTCTTACAAAATCCTTTCTTTATTTTCTTTCTTCTCTTCCAAGGCTACGGGACGGGCTATAACTCCATCCCTGGCGGTGCATGGGTAGGATTCGGATGTCCCCACCCCCGCACTAAGGTCAGGGGCTGCAAGTAGGGAGAGGCCGTCGTCTCCTGAAAGAGGAAAATAGGCAGAGGGACTGATAGTTGGCAGCAAGTTAGAAGGAGTAGGAGTGTTGAAGGAAGCCGGCCTCCTTGTTCGTTTAGGCCTCCCACGTTGGTAATTTTTCCAGAGCTTGGAAGTAGTGCTCGTAGCCGCCCTAGTGAAATTGCTTGCAGGGCCACGCATGTCAGGCCAGCTGGGAAGCTCGGGACGTAAGAGGGTAGCCGAGCATGATCAAGCAGCACTTTATCGACGGATTGGGGATGGCAAAGGCACTGACATGGGAGCCGCAGAATGGTCCCGCAAGCTCAAGCTGGAGCTCCTCCAACTTCCCTGCTTCAGAGATTGCCAGCGAAAGCAGCAAGATGGCCATGATTATTGTATTGACCACGGATAATTCTTCTGGCAAAGGTGTTCCCATACTACCCCACTTACTTTCTGCTGCTTCTTCTTGTTCTTCTTCTAATGGCTTTCAATTCATCCATCAATGTGTATTCCAATTAACATTTTAAGATGAAGTTGAGGCAAATAAGCGTGGATCAGCCGTCAGAGGAAGAACTTTCCTAGGAAGTCACCATTTTTTTTTTCTTCCTTTTGTTTAATTAACTATGACTGAAACTCAGAACAACATTCGTCGCCTTTAAACTTGGACATAATTTCAATGCCATTGATTTAAAGTCATTGGTGGAATCCACCAGTTTTCCAATTTGACACTTTCAGATCATACAGTTCCCTCAACTCTACTCCAAGGTCAACCCCCCACTTTGCCTGTTTTTCAACACCAAGCCGATGGCCAATTTTTTTATTAGCCTCTCACAGCGCCAATTTCTTGAACCAAATTCTGCTAACCAAAATTGGTAATTTTTTTTTTATTAAGCGGAGTATTTGGTTAAAAAAAGTGAAGAAAACAAAAAATTATGGGTTAAAAAAAAGTAACAATGATAAGATTGTAAACAATGGGGGAAAAGAAAAACATTAAAAAAAGGGTTGATTTGTAATTAACATTCTTTTTTTGTTTTTTTTTTTAAACAAAAACATTCTAATCAATCTAAGAAGCAGATCGGTGAATTGGGCCGGGTAGAACCAGTAATATTTCAACTGCTTCGGCAAGGGAGGAGGGGTAGTCCAATCATTCAAAAAAAAAACAAAAAGAGCAAAAAATGGTGTTATGTGGCTCCACCATAGTCCAAAGAAAATTGGCGGGCAAACACACCCGTACCTGTTGATTTCCCCCCATTGACGGCGGGCGATTCTCCTCCAAAAAAAAAAAAAAAAAAAAAAAAAAAACCCCCCCTCCCCCCCCCCCCCACCTCGCCGCCACCACCACCACCCCGGGGTGCTGTTGTCCCTGTAAGTTTCTCTGAAATTGAATCGACCTTATTACTGGCGCTAATTGCTCGCGGTTCCCTTTTTTTTCTTCTTCTTCTTCTTCTTTTTTTTTTTTGGGGTGCGGGTGCGGTTGTGGGTGTGCACTCTGAAGTTGAAATTGTCGGCAAATCGCACACGCACAAGAGAGGAGGATGTTGTTGTTCTAGTCCTTAAGAAATTGGACGCTGCAAGTGGCTTATTGTAGATCGCCTCCCTGGCCGTCTCTAAATCATGGAGCGAGCGGAGTCGGGCTGTAGAGGAGCCGAAGCGATATTAAATCTTCAACCAAACTCTTCGATTGCTGTTTCCTATCACTCACTTTTTGGTTCGCACGATGATTTGATCCTCCTCGAGCTTGATGAGAAGCTCCTCCCGGACGTGCTCCACCAAAAGTAAGCCGTTAAAAAAAAATATATAGATATGTTTATGGTTCCTGGGAATTCATTCTACCTCTCTGCTATTCAGACTTCTTGTTAGTCATTTTTTAAGGGATTTTGTTTTTTGGGTCTATTTTAGGGTAACCTTAAGAGGCCAGCCAGATGAAGATGCAGTTCTTTGCACTCAGTCGAAATCTTATGCTGTCAAGTTTGTTGGAACTTCCAACTCTGTATTCCTCGTACCTCCCTCCGATCAATTTGGAGCACGCGGAGATTCGTCAGATGGTAAGCAGATTGTTCGTAAGCAACAAGCTCTTGCGCCCATTATTAAAGTTGCTCCTGGTACCATGGAGCTTAGTGAAGTTGCTCCGAGGGTTGACAAGCTGAAATTGCTTCTCTCTGAGAATCCTTACTGCTTTGGGGACTTGCTACAAACGGAAGAAGCTGCAGAGAAAGATAAAGCTGGATTGTATACATGGGACGACCTTGTTGACAAGGTTCAGGCAAGCGATGGCCAACTGAGGGCTGGACTACATGCTCTTTCAGCTGTGGAGATTGGTGGGTATTGGAGAATTGTGGATGAAAAATATATGGACGCAGTTCTGAGGTTGCTTCTGCATAATTCAGTGTTGAATGACTGGTCATTAGATGCACTTGACGAAGAAGGAGTTGTGCATGTTCTGGCGTCAGATGGATATTCCCAAACACTTGCCCGACATTGTCTTCATGTGTATGGCAACAAGGTGGATGGGGATGTGGGCACAAGAAGTTTGTGGAGGTTGGATGAGAGGCGAGTTTGTGTGCATTTTGCTCGAGAAATCTTGAGAACAGGGAAGAGGAAGCTGGAGAATTTGATGGCAGAGTGGTTGAAGGCTGTACCAGATGGAATGCAAGCAAGTTTTGAAATGCTGGAAGGTGAAGTTTTGACAGAAAAACTCGGTGTTGAAACATGGGTTCACGCCTTCAGTGTATCTTCATTGCCTTTGAATCCTTCTGATCGCTTTTCTATGCTATTTAGAGAACGCTCAAAGTGGGCATGGAAGGATTTACAGCCATACGTCAGGTTCAGCTCCGCTTCCTTCTCTTCTTCTTCACTCTCTGTTTGATACCCTTTGAGTAACGTAATGTGTGTGATGCAATCTGTTGTTCAGGGATCTAAATGTACCTGGACTCTCTTTGGAGGGCTTGCTTCTCAAGTACACTCGAAGAACACAACCGACACCGAATGCCGAACCTATATTCACTCCAAGGTAGTGCAAAACCTGAAGTATAACATTGCATCAGTATCTCGATGCAAAAAAAAAAAAAAAAGTTTCTCCTCAGGCTTGCAAGGCATTGACTTTGTAGCTGTTTGAATGTTTTCTGTAGCTCAAGATTTGCATTCCTTTTCCATTCGTGCAAGTTTTTTTTTTTCAGGGTCTTCCTTGAGGAAACTAAATTACATTTAGCTTGGCAGTGGACACCCACCGTTCACGCGCAAGGGTAGCCGCAGATAATTGATTAACATGGGGAATGCAGATTCCTCATATGTGGTCTGCCTGGAAGGCATGAAAATGGCCAAACGAGATTGTCTAATCTGGTGTGCAACAAGGTTAACCTGAAACATTTTAAATACCAGGCTGTGCTGTTGTACCCAAAATGAAACGTTTCTTTAATTGAGATATGGTAGGAACTGGGGAGATGTGCGGATTAAGTATGTTGGAAGGAGACTACGTAGACCACGGCTAACACCATTTGGAAAATCGCCTAAATCACTTGAAAAAATTGGGATTAGAGTTACCACCAATTGTGTGGGAAGTCTATCGCGCACGCCTAATTGTCAATCCAACCCTGTACTTAGAGACGCGGTGATGGCAATGCCGAAAAGCCTGCGATGGTAGGGTGATGGCACGTTTCTCTCCTCTCTTGGTGTATCATTCCTCCGCTCCCCCGATTGCTTGCTGGTACTTGTGGATTTATAGTTGTTTTGATATTTTTAAAAATTTTGACTATTCAAATACCCAAAATGTGGAGACCTTCGGTTTGAACTTTGAACCTCGCGGCAAACAGTAGAGACGTGTCCTTCTTTTTGTCTTCCTTCAACCTAACAACTTAATTGAGAACCTACTCCAGGAGAGGATGCAATGCACATCCTAGATTGCAACTGAATGTCAAGACCCTCTCGTAAAAAAAATCATTCAACCACCACCCCCCCCCCCAACCCAAAAAAACAAAACACTCAAAACTGTTAGACAAAACTCAATAATCAATCACAATAAATTCTTAATGACCTCTTGCTTGTAAAAGTTACTGATAGTAAGTTAAAAAAAAAATTATTCAACTCTAAAGCTTTGCATTTATTTTATTTTTTTGAGAAACCAAGGCATGATTTCAATTCAATGGATTTGCAAAACAAGGGTGCATTCTATTCTAGTTTAGTATGTGATGTGTTCTACAACCTCACTCAAGAGTATGAATCTTTGGATTGAATAATTTTTTTCGACAAGTATAAATCACACTCACTGTGTGATAACTCACTATAAGTTATATGATGTTTATCAGTTTCACAAATGTTATGGGCGAAAAATTGTCATCTTCGAGGATGCGAATAACTTAATCTCTTTTTTGACTCGGTATTAAATTCCACCCACGCGATTGCACGGCGTAGCTTATGGCTTGCTTTGGGCGGACTTGCGAGTTAATTTGATTGGCCCGAGGAAACAATTGACTGCCGGTTGGAGAAGACTCACAGTGGAGGCCTCGAAAAGGAAAATGCTGAAGGCCAGGAATTTGCCGCGTACCAATAAAAATAAAAAATAAAAAATTCTGGGGCAACCTTTAGTCGAAAAGTTCTTGCATATCCTTTGTCTCCTAATTTGCTCCTCTGTCTACTGGGGTCCCAAGTTGAGAAAATACCCGCGATGTCTTCCTCTTCCTCAAACGGGCATTTGATGACATTTGCTGTCAAGTAGTTTGTGACTTGTTCGCCTTCAAGAGAATTGGGGCATCCCAATACATATTTTGTGTGTAAACTCAACGTGTACCCTATGCACGATCGTATGAATTTTTTGGCTTGCGTGGTTTTGTCACCCCCATCCATATCTCGGTGATTAGTTCTACAAAAGTTAAAGCAAGAGCATGTGCTCTCTCCGGCCTTTAGCCCAGACACGCATACCTGTATGCTTTTGGGTCCACTAATTCCTTCACAATTCCCCACAAACAGGACCCATTGAATCAGTCAACCCCTAGGCTTCTTGACATAAATAATTGTTGACTCTTTTTTTTTTCCGTCTGTTGCAGAGACCCACGTATTCGATTGCAATGGAATATGAACCTGTGATATTGAGTTGCATGTGTTAATTCAATGCATTAAAGGGTGTCCCAATGCACAGGTAACAATATATTAATGTAATGCCCCGTGGAACAATAATATTGGTGGATGCAAGGAATTCTCCGGTTGATATCTTCTTCGGATGTTAAGTTTTGTTGGAAATAAAAAAAATAAAAAATAAAAAAGGTGTCTTGTAAACTATTTCAATTGATATACCTGTCTGCTATTATTTTAGTGATTGCATTGTTGGGCTAATCCTTCTTTGCTTTTTCCTTTCTTTAAGGGGGTCTGATTTGGAGTTTTTATTCATCTTGAAATCACTGACTTGGTGTTTATTTCTTGTTTCATAGAGCGTGGAAAGAGAATTTTCAAGGCCGATTGGGTGGCCTTTGCAATGGAATTCTTGAACTTGTTCCTCGTGGCATTGATGCCAGTTATAAAAGTACTTTTGCTTACTGGTGTTGGCTTATTCCTAGCGACTGACACCGTAGATATCCTGGGGCCGAGTGCAAGGGACAATCTAAATAATGTACGTTGCATCTTCCTGTTCTTAGTCTTGCTATAATTTCTGCTCTCATGCATATTTTCTCATTGTCATTGCATTTGTAATTCATTTGGTTGTTCTCCAACAACCGATTAGAATTTAGAAACCATTGAGTCATACATGATTTAATCAGATTTTATTGCAGCATTGATTTGGGATGCAAGACAATAGACCCCATGAGCCAACAGGGGTGAAAGAGAACCGTTCTATTCTTCTAATTTCCACTTCTTATTTCCTTTTTCCCCAAGGCATAAGCTTGCACTGTGTTTTCGTTGTGGTTTTACATTACGGTAGAAACGTGTTACTTTCTGCACTTTATCACAGAAGATTAAACCACTCATCGATTCATAGCTGGTAGCTCCTTTAATTTCGATCTTTCCTTTCTTCCGATGGTTATCTTTTATCTGTAAACAGTTGGTGTTTTACGTTTTTAGCCCTGCACTCATAGGCAGCAGCCTAGCTGATTCAGTAACTGTCGAGAGTTTGGCTACCTTGTGAGTCAACGACTCCTTTTCTTGTATTACTGAAAATGAAATCTTAAGTTACGCGTTTTTCCTTTTATTGATCAACGGCTTTACAATGTGTGAAGGTGGTTCATTCCAGTGAATATCCTTGTCACCCATGTTACAGGATCAGTACTTGGATCGATACTCATCAAAGTCACAAGAACTCCAAAGCATCTCCAAGGCCTTGTCCTTGGCTGTTGTACTGCAGGTAAACAGAGATGTCCTGGTGATGCTTTCTTAGTGACCATTTCCAATTCATGAAAGGTCACTATATTGAGGTTATAGATTTGTCACAAATATGCAACAAATTGTAGGTACAAAATGGCCGAAACTGTGACATTCAAAGATTAGGAGTTCGTATCTTGCAGTTTTAAGAGCTCGAATCTTGCCTTTTGGACCCACAAATCTATTTTCTCATATTCATTGTAGTCTATAGGATGTTTAAAGCTAATAATTTGAACATAATCTTCTAGTCTTGCATTTTCTTGTGTATGCAAAACAGAGCTTACATTGTATAAGCTTCCAATAACTCCTTGGATGTGCATTGCTGAGATTGTGATTCATGCAACAGAGTTTACATTTTGGCATTGCTTGTCCTCTATTTTAGACTACCTTACAAGGGTATTTATCTATAGTTTGTTGCATGGGGCCATTTATGCTGCACAGGAAACGTGGGCAATTTGCTTCTAATTATTCTCCCAGCACTCTGTGAGGAGAATGATAGTCCATTTGGAGGTTCAGCTGTCTGTTCTAAGTATGGAGAAGCTTATGCTGCACTTTCAATGGCGGTAACTTGCTCCTCTCCCCTGCTTTTCTATCTAATAACCGCAAAATTTTCAGGTCACAACAGAATGTCCCGTGTTGCCTCTACAAAAATGTCAGAACCATCTTTTATCTTCTGTTCACTGTGTTGAACTGATGTCCATAATTTCCTGCTTTTTATTTTTCCCGGCAGGTTCTAGCATTGTTTATCTGGACGTATGTATATTATTTCATCGTCTGGATATCTGCAAGTGATGGAACTAAGGAAACCAGTGGCTATGGTGACGGAGCAATTACAATCCTAGGTGGAGAAATTTCAGGTACAATGCCAGAGAGCCCTACAGAAGCATTACATCCTCCACAGGGTTGTCAAAGCATGGAGAATTCTTCAGCTCAGGTCGAACTACATCACAGTGAAAATGAAGAGAAAGGAAAGGTCGATATTCACTTGAATTCTCCCCATCAATGTAATCTTTAACAAAATTGTTAGGAATATGATACGTCCAGCATACTATAGTGATTGCAAGTTATGGATCATATTTTCTGTGGGTTTGTGATGGCATCAATCTTAATTCTATGAAGTTGCCAGCATTTCTCTTTGTTTGCTTTTGTCTTAGGTTAGAGCTCCTTAACGGCTTGGTTTCTCTTATACATTGCTCGTACTAAGAGCATAACCACATAGCCTAGCTTCTTTCAGAGTGAAATCCTGTTAAATAGTTTCTGCATGGTTTCCATGGCAAATCCGTAATTGAAACACATTTGTTGCCATTTTGTCTGTTTGCAGTACTTGTTTGCAATACCTGCTTATTTCTGGTTGCCTAACATGATACCATTTTATGTTTATTCCAGCAGGCATCACTAATTGACAAGATTGTGCAATATTTCAAGGCATTTACACACAAGATCAACCTGAAAAGGGTGGTGGCGCCGTCCACAATTGCATTAGTATGCCCATAGTGTTATTATATTCTGCAAAAGAAACATTTTTTCTTGCTTGGCCAGCATAATTATCAATTTTATCTGCATGTCAAACTCATATTGTTACAACACTTTGTGTTGGTCATCTTAGCCATTGAATCTACCTCAGCACCCCAAAACAGAAGTAGAGAACTCCTGATTGCAAATTCATGAGATCTTTACTTTAAAGAACAAAATAGACCAATATTTGAATATACGGGATGCATTACTATTCCGAGATGCCCATAAAAAATAGAAAGAAGACTTTTAATTTTGTTGAATACATAAGATTATGGTCTATATTACTTGTTAGTACGGAAAAAAAATCTATATTCCGTGGATGCCTGATGTTCTTGCCCTTGTATGCTTAAATGCTACATGGTAAATAAAAAACATGCCTTCACAGATCATAACATCTTACAAGCATGATAAGCTATAAATTAGTTCATCTTCTCAATGTTGACAGCTCAAGGCAGACATCGAGCTGCACTGCTTATCTTCCAGCCAGTTTACTGGCTATTTTTGGATTTCTTCTGCAGATTGTTGGTTTGACAATCGGTATGGTATCCCCAATTCGAAAGATACTGATTGGTGGTAGTGCTCCCCTTGGGGTGATTTACAGTTCAGCGTCATTGCTGGGGTACCATTGCTAATCCCGACGATGTTCTAGTATTTTCATTTACTGGTGGAATCCTCAGGTTTTGAATGTCATACTTTATCAGCCACTTGCATACTTTGTCCCTGGGCTGATTTTTGCAGTAAATCACTTTAGTGACTTCAGTCAGTTCTAGATTCCTTCAGTTACGAATAGAACACTGAATTGCTGGTATCAATGATTGTCATAAAGGGTTGGAACTTTGTGGATTGCTCAAAAACTTTGGTGATAGCTTTAGCAACAATCCTTCCTTCTCGCATGACAGGAAGAGGAGGCGATTTGTCATTTAGCTAACTTAATACAGTAAAAGTGGAGGAATAATGCTTGTTTTTTGAATTGGGATTGGGATTCTTTTGCATTTATATCGTCATATGATTTGCAGGGAGGCAGCAATTCCATGCATTACGATGATAGTGGGAGCAAATCTTCTTAGAGGTGGTTCCATTGACATTCGAAGGGAGTGTTTGAAGCTCTACCCGTCTTCTAGCTCTATCCAGTTGCACATACCACGTGACATTCAAATGGTATGAAAATTTTGCTTTTCAGGTCTGAGAGGATCAGAAGCAGGTTGGTCTGTCGTCGCCGGCATCACTGTCATCAGGTTTCTACTGCTGCCACCACTAGGAATCCTCATAGTTAAAGCTGCACTCCATTATGGCATGGTGACGTCAGATCCCTTGTATCTGTTCACACTTATGCTACATTATGCAGTTCCTCCTGCTATGAATATAGGTATGGTTGCTAACCTTGGATGCACGAACACACGGCACGAACATATGCGCAAATTTTGCATTAGATTTCGATCCTCGATCTTTTCCGGTTACCATGTTGTGTGTGTGTGTGGGGGGGGGGGGAACGTCTCAGCTTTGATCTTTATTTGCATGGTAATGATTGGCAGGCACAATTACCCAGTTAGTGAAGGCAGGAGAGAGTGAATGTTCCGTCATTATGCTATGGACTTATGCGCTGTCAACAGTCTTTCTAACGCTCTGGTCAGCCTGCTTCATGTGGCTTGTCACCACTTGAGCTTTTTGATTTGTATCGAAGGGGGTTCGGTCTAATTTTCGATACAAATTCCCAAGTATGGGCCTTTTTAAACACTAATGGCAATGTAATGTCCTCCTCTGACCAATTATGCTGTTTTGGTTATGCCACTTGATGGGATGGGACGAAAGTACTTTTGTTTTTTTTTTATTTTTTTTTATTTAAAAATGTAATAACTAATTTAGATTGATTATATTTTATTGTTATTTTCATGATATACAAAAATAAATAATATTTTTATTATTGTAAATTGAAAAAAAAAAAAAAAAA
>CM038602.1:11193955-11217691 GCA_021533255.1 Ceriops tagal
CCGGGGGGGGGGTTGTCCACGTCCATTTCACGGACGAAGGAAACGGCGTCGCATCGGCTGCAAAGTTATTTTCCCTCTCCATGCGGGGACGTGGGGTGGGAATTGAAGTTGGGGCGGGAAATCGAAAATAAGTAATTAGAAGAAATTCATAATATATACGCCGAGCAGGAGAATTGGAGTCGTCTCCCTTGGCAGAAGACGCTGTCTTCTATATGTGGGGGGGGGGGGCAACGCCGAGCAGTCGCCGGCGGCTGGCGAATTGGAGTGCAACGCAGTGGTTTCGAAACACTACTTGCTAGCAATTAATCCATAAAAAAAATAAAAAGGTAAACAAAGAGAAAGAGAGAGAGATGGCACCGAGAAAGAAACCTAAATCCAAGTCGAACCACCCGACCCAGAACTCCTCGCAGCAGCAGCAGCAGCAGCAGCCGCCTTCTTCTAAGTTCGGCATCAAGCATTTCTTCCAGCGCCACTCCCACTCTCAGAATGCCCGATCGTCGTCCTCCTCCTCCTCGTCTGATGCGCCCCCGAAACCCCCTGGCCCTGTCGGAGGAGTTGCCCCCATTTCGGTTGCTCCTCCCACGTCGCCTCCAAACCCTTACCTCGATCGTAGTTCGAAAGCTTCTGGCTCTGATTCGCAAAATCCTATGACGATTGATATTGATGTCCAGGAGGAAAGTCTGCCCAAGGTTTCTCCTCCTCAGTTCTCCAAGTCCGTCTCCGTTGACCGCTTCAAGTTCTCCCCTCGAATGGTGCTTTATTTTTGCTTTTCTCCCTGCCTCCCCCCGCCCCCCACCCGGCGGGGCCGGGGGGGGGGGGGTGGGGGGGGGGGGGGGGGGGGAGGGGGGGGAAAAAAAAAAAAAAAAAAGAAGAAGAAGAAGTAGAAGTTGTTCTATGGAAACACGGGTGCGGCTGAACGCTATCCCAGGGAACCGGTTAATTGCAGTTGCCACCCCTTTTGATGTGTACCGTTAATAGCTCCAATGTATATTATGCGATACTAGAAATTGTTATGAGTGGCTTGTTGGCCGATGCCCACCACCGGATTAACACCTTTGTCTTTTACCATCTCAAATTTCCTTTCCTTGCATTTAATCCACGGGTTCTCACCATTTTTACTGATTTTATGAGGTCTCAAAAGCTAGTCCTTTTTATAATATGGTTACTGTTGAAATTTTGTTTTGTAACTGTTGATAAAGCAGAGCCAGGATGATGGGGTTGAGGAGGTCACTTGGAAGATTTCTCCTGTCAATGAAAGACTCCTGGCAGTTTCCAAGCAAATGCCGGATGTGGTTAAAGCATTGACATCTTCTTCCAAGCTTACTTCTTTCGCCATCAATCATTGTTCTCTTGATAATGTAAGACCATTGGTTGAATTTCATTTCCTTTTCTCTTTTTCTTGGGTTCTATTAAATTTGTTATCGTATTTCTTGTGATTTGTGGTACAGGCTCCTCTTGGCACAGCCAATAAGGTTGGGAGGTGGCTTTCTCCTTCACCAAGACAGAAGGCAGCTGCTGAAAGGCCTTTGGTGTCAGCAAATAAAGTTGGCTTGAAAAGAGTAAACCCATTTATGGATGCAGCTGGAGATGAGAGGTTGACCAACGGAAGCAGCTCGCTTACCTGTCAACAGAGTCCATTTAGGACTCCGCCATCTCTATCTTATTGTCATGATAGGGTAGTTGCCTCTTATAATCTGAGTGCACCTACCAAATGCTGCATTCATTAGTTTTCATTTAATGGTTATTGGGTGATGTGACACTGAAGTTACTTCCTTCTTTTCTTTTTTTCTCCAATTGATTTGGCTAATTTCTCTTGCTGTTTGATGCTGTTAAGTGCAGCTTGCAAATGTTGTAGAATGCAACGGAGTACCTGATCAACTGGGTCTAAGGCAGCATAAGAAGGTTTATAATTACACTCTTAGTTCAAATCTCGTCAGTCCTTCTGTTCTTTCTCTCTTTTTTTCTCCTTCTTTGTTTTTCGAAAAGCTGAATTCACACATTTATGAATTAATCTGATACAAGCAAAAGTCTATACAATCAATAGAAAAGCTAATACATAGTTCATTCTCTTGTTGTCTAGTGGTTTATCTGTCTTCTCATTCTACTTGTTGACTAGCTTGTCAAGCTTTGAATTGTTAATCATGTGAATGTTCATTTTTGTCTTCATATTGTGCAACTGTATTTGGCAGTCTGCTTTTCTTTACTTCCCGTTTTCATAAAATCCTTTCAGGCATTGCTTGAACTTTTGGATCAAGTGGAAGATGCAATATCTGTCGATGGATCATTGTCTAGTGACACTAACGGTTACTCACCTAAAACTCAAGATACAAATCATAATGAACCAGTTATTGGAGGTGATCCTGTGAAAAAAATAGCAGCAATGGGTCCACCAGAAAAGGCCACTGAATCATCATCAAATTGTAGTTTTCTTGTAC
Organism: Ceriops tagal; assembly: GCA_021533255.1. Lineage (NCBI taxonomy): Eukaryota > Viridiplantae > Streptophyta > Magnoliopsida > Malpighiales > Rhizophoraceae > Ceriops > Ceriops tagal. Next base: position 11,196,391 of record CM038602.1, read on the forward strand.
TGGAGGTATGGACTGCTCCATTTGAGTGGCTGTTATTATACATAACGAGTACTAGAAGTCTAATTGCCTGAATGTGTCTAGGTTTCTGAGAACCATAAACCTACTGGTTCATCTGGTGCTCAACACCCATGCAAGGTTTTGTACACAGGCCTACGTGTTTTATTGCTTTTCTTCTCCTGGTGAGGTTTTGAGAAAAATCAATTGCTTTTCAGGTTCTTCGTTTGTTGAATGAGCAAAGTGGAGAGGAACAAGCTGTCTTCTTATGGGAAGAGTGGTAAGTTTTTTTGCCTAACTTATTTGTTTTAAAGGTCTGAGGCCTTCTTTCAAGAAAACAAGTTGCATTTAGGAATTTCAAATCATCACAATCTAATTACTGATAGCAGCCCTAAAGCTGCAGGAAGCAACCATACTTCAAAAACTAGGTTGCCAGACAGTTTGCAAACTCTTTAGCTTGGAAGAGACTATATGAATTAGCAGACTCCTGATTGCCTTTTAGACATTCATCAATTCATCTTTTGGTTTTACTTCTTCTGGAAGGAAACAGCTAAAAAGTTTCTCCCCCGAAAAAAAGTTGCTTTGCCATGTCTGATCAACATGAATCCAACCTAGACTTGTATCCTGATCAGTTGTTACACTCATTGACCAAACCACGGAGATTAGGTTCTAAGCTTTTCTATGGATCTTTTTCAGGTTTTACAGCGTCATTGCACCTGGAGATACAGTGAATGTGATTGGTGACTTTGATGGCCAGGGAAAATGTGATGTGGACCATGACAATAATCTGTTAATTGTCCATCCAGATGTTCTCATCTCTGGAACTAGGGTAATACAAGCCTTTTATTTTGGTGGTGCTTTTTTGTGCCAAGTTTTCTTTGCTAATTTTTGTTGAGTTCAGTTTTTTCAACTCGGTTTACCGAGTGACTATCTGTTGGGCCATTGCTCATTAAGATTTAAATTAATTTTATGTGTTCGTTTTAGCATAGTTTCTCCTAATACATCAGAATACTTATTAGGTTGCGGCTAGTTTCAGTTGCTCCAGGCGAAGTGTCCTGGATGAGAGACTAAAATGTGGTGACCACTCAACTCCAGCATTAATTGGTACCTTGCTGCACCAAATTTTTCAGGTCTCATGGTTTGAAACATGTCTTTGCTTAATCTGCTGAATATTTTCATTCAAGTTTTTGGTCATTCTTCAGAAGCTTCAATGCCATATATTTTTTATGACGCCTCGTACAGGCTGGACTTATGGAGAAGAATCCTACAACTGACTTCTTGGAGGACTATGCAAGAATGGTGCTCCTGAAAAATATTGAAAGCTTGTATGCATGTGGAGGTGAATATTTGTATATTTGTCCAATTATCAGTGGAGCATTAAACTCTTTTATTTTTGTGTTGCAAAACAATAGGTTCAACAATTTATAATTTTTTAGTTTCAGTTTCTAATATTATTGGTCATGTTGTTTCAAAGTTCTGACTCTTCCATATATACAATTTTTCAGTTACTGAAAGTGATATGCTGAAGACCTTGATTGAGGCTGTTCCAAAAATTTTGAAATGGATTTTCCTGTTCAAAAATTCAGAGGTTTGCAGTTGTTTCATCCATCCTATACATGTTTTTTTCTTTTTCATCTTTTGGTATAGAGTTTCTTTTGGTTCAAGCCATTTAGTGGGTTTGGAGTGCTCAAATCTGACCTTTTGTAATCCCAATCTTTCTGTTCATTCATTTTTGAGCATGGTGGATACTATTTGAGCATTATTGCATATGTCACAAACTGCCTGCTTTCAATTATCTTTCTATATTAATTAATCTATCAGTTATATTCTTAATTCCTATATTTGAGAATGTAAAATATCTATTTGTTATGACATGTAATTACATTATCATTTATCCTTTTCAATTCCTTTTGGTTTAATAATCATAACTATACTAAGGAAATTTCATGTAAGTGTTCATGGAGCTTATGGTTCTGTTGTACAATGTGTAGTGTTGGGGGATCTTATGTTCATGTCAAACATTGGGATTATGTTTGGATCCTTACCGTAGAACTTTGCATTATGGCTGATACCGGATGATTTTTTGGCAGGACTCTGAAGCATCCATTGATTTTGGCTCTGATAATGGGCTGAAAAAGATAAGAATAGCAGAGGTTACTCGTCTAACTTATTAATTTTTAAATATATGATAGTGTAGGTGAGTCCTTTGTAATGTGGTTGTGCCTCGGCAATAAAAAGGAAGGGTGAAATCTAAAAGGATTTTAGTGCAAGGACTTTTAGTGTCATAACGGTGACAGGGAATTCGGTTTTGAATAAAGGAAATTGAAAGAAGTATCTATTTAATTTATGTACACTGTAGTAATGAGACTTAGATGAGTTTAGTTATTGCTTGTACAAATTCTTATGTGGACTCTGCAAAAGGTGCTCACAAGTGAGAGAGTGTGCCAATATGTTGAGGCAGCCTGCAAATTTAGTACACATCTATTAATCCTTCACTGTGTGCTTAAATGTTAAACAAGATGAATTTTATTACTCAACTCAATTCAACTTGACTAAGCATTAATCTCAAATTAATTGAGGTTGGCCTCTTTTTTACCCATTCTTTTTAGCACGAACCACCCTGACTGTGAAGAACCAAATCCTTCATCACCGTATTCCTCATGTTCTATGCCAGCATCACAAATCTCCTTTCACCTGCTTCCTGTGTTCATCAAATTTTATAACTGTAATATGAACTTGTAGTTTTCAGGTTTGCCTCTTGAATTACCATTTGCTTGAGTGTTGGTTATGACAAGGTTCTTAAATATAATCCATGTAATTTGTAGGTCATGGATATTGAGGAGATGGCATGGGCCCCAAAATATGGGCTGAAAGGAATGATTGATGCTTCTGTCAGAGTAAAAGAAGAGTCAACCAGAAATGGTGCACATGAAAAAATTTTGCCGCTAGAGTTTAAAACTGGAAAACTTCCCTATGGTCAGGCAAGTATTGGGCTTTTGCTAAATTGTGTGAAGAATTGCTTGATCAAATTCAAGAGTACACACAATCCTCCTTATCCTTTTGGCTCATACTTGCTTTTTTTAGCAGTCATCTATGGAACACTGTGCACAAGTGATTTTGTACACACTACTTATGTCTGAGAGGTTTGTATGGATTTTCTTTTTTTTTTTTTTTGTAGGAAATTAGGGTACTGGGCTGGTTCACTGGATATGTTTTTGGTAGCCTGTGATGTATGGTGTACCTTGAGGATTGGTTCTTTTAATGTTTTGTACTTGTCATGTTTTCAGGTATATGAGGCAGATTGATTCTGGTCTTCTATATTATCTCCAGTCAGATCAGACACAGGTATAATCAAATGCATCTGTGTCAATTATCACTTTATTTTGAGGTGATTAAATTTCTGTTAACATGTATCAAGGGGGTTTCTGTGCGGAGGTCTGATGTAGTTGGGCTGATCATGCGTCGTAATGAGCTTGCAAATGACATTCTTAAAGCATCAACAATGCAACAATTGCCCCCAATGCTGCGAGTATGCCTTTTTCTTTCTAAACAACTAGTTACATGATCTTGTAGATGTTTCATATTAAATTCTTTGTCATTTTCCAATTTTAGAGCCCAAGCATGTGCAGTGGCTGCCGTCACCTTGATGTTTGTACCATCTATCATAAGGTAACCTTTCATCCTTGGGCCTAATAGTTTCATGTTCGTATTCTCATTTGGTAGGATGATTAACCATTAGGTCTAATTATGAATGTTGTAGGTACATGGTGGAAATACAGATAGTAGTGGACTGGGTGATCTGTTTGATTCACATGTTCACCATCTTACAACTGCTCATTATGTTTTCCTTCGACATTGGGATTGGCTAATTGACTTAGAAGCCCAAGAGATTCAGGTGAAGCTTTTTTGCTATTATTGGTTGTGGGAGCCCTTGAACTACTTCATCCTAAAATAACATGCACATCCTTTTTGCTTGTTACTGCAGCTTGCAAAAAAGGATATCTGGCATTCTCGTAATTTGACGAGTGATCATCCCTCTGGCTGCCTTTCTCATATTGTTCTTGATACTTCAGATGAAGTTCCATACCACAAGGACAATAGATTCATCTACCGTTTTGTGCACCAAAAATTGCCTTCTCAACCTGCACTTGCATCTGATGGGGATACTTTGAGTGCTCTCTCCTCTCCATCAAATGGTTTGGATTATACACTGAAAAATGGAGACTATGTGGTACAGTAATTCTCATTTATTGGATATGTGGATTGATATGTGATCATTTTGATTTGGGTTACCATGGGTTAGCAGCAGTCAAGATTTTCTTGGAATATTATTCAATATCTTTCAGTTGCTAAGATGTCAATTTTACAGTTCACAATTTCCATGATTTGTGTGATTTAAACATGTCTTCCTCTGAATTTTCTTTTTTTCTTTCTTTATCTGTTTTAGATGGTGAGTTTTGTATGCTCCTATGTTTAGATACAAAGTCATGGGATGAATGTGAATGTTTTTAGAGGAAAGTACTCCACAAAATACAGCTAGCTCACTGTCTTTTGTGATGTTTATTCTGTTCTCTTGTAAGTTCAACCATAAAGAAAAATATCTGACCATTTTGCATTTAGGTTTGCTTTGGTAAAAATTATTCAACCATTTTGAAGGAACTTTCATTTGCCTAGATTTTGTGTTTCATGGTCCACAGTGATCTTTTCCTTGGCTGATGTTATTTTCCAATTTTTTCTTTTGATATGCATAGATAGCAAGATTTGTCCAATTCTCTGCTTTTATCACAAGGCATTTCAATTTTTCTTTTGAATCCCAAACTTAAGGCCTTGGGTCAGCCTGTATGCTAAGAGTTTGCTTAGTGTTTTTATTGCTATATTGCTCTTCCTGTAACTGGTTGGTATCTTGTCCAACTTTTGGCCTACGTAGTTGAGTGGACTTTTCTTTGATTTGAATGCACTTGTTTATTTTCCATTTCCAATTTATTCTGCATAGCATCCAATAACTAGCACTTTCTTTAATTCCACTAAACAGTTAATTGTTATTAGTTATCTTTACATTCATATATGGTTTTTCATGGATCATTAACTTCCCTGTTTCCTGGGTGTAGATCCTTAGTGCTGAATCTGGCCTGCAGACTGTTGCAAGTGGGGTCATAACAGATATCAATCAATTCCATGTTTCTGTAAGCAGAATATCACTTTTTTTTTTTTTAATTCTCTCTATGTAAACTTGCAAACTGCATGCCCAAGATTTTGTTCACTAAATGTTAACCTGCACCATACCATCGTCACATTGGTCAGGTAGATTTATAGCCTCTTTGGTTCTGGATACAAGTAATTACAAGATGAATGTTCCACTGTTACTTTCAGATCTCATTTTCAAAGCGATTAAGACTTCCAGGCTGTAATTCCTCTTCAGAAGCAAATGAATTACTTCAGAAGGTTTGGCGGATTGACAAGGATGAAGCAATGACATCATTTTCAGTGATGAGGTGCATTCTGAATACTCATCTATCCCAAACTCCTAGACCTTTATCTTGGCTGTACCACAAGGGTTCAGGATTGTGATTAGACGGTTGCATGAATGGCAGGTTCAATATTGTACAACTTTTTCTACAAAGTGCACAGAGTTCCCACCTTAGGAAGATGATTGTTGACCTTAAGGTGAGTGTCAAGTAGTGGCTTAACAAGATTACATTTCTGTGTATTTATACAGAGATATGTGTCTATATATGCACAACATATACATGCACACACACTCACACACAACACAGACACATGCACTCACTTACACACAGACACCAAGTGTAGTTACAGACATTATGTTTTTCATTTCTTGGCTCTGCAAATGTGCCTTGCTCATAGGCTCCAAGATTTGATAGTGGAGGTATATTTAGCCAAGATCCAGCTATATCTTATATTTGGTCAGTGAAGAGTTTAAACAGTGATCAACGTCGAGCAATTCTTAAGGTCTGCCCTGCTCTCCTTTTGTGTCTAGAAAAATTTTGATGTTGTAAAAGTCCATGCTCACTAATTTCATACATTTGTTGTTTCAGATTCTTACAGCTAAAGATTATGCTCTAATACTAGGTATGCCTGGTACTGGGAAGACAAGTACAATGGTGCATGCTGTGAAAGCCTTGTTGATCAGAGGTGCTTCCATCTTGCTAACATCTTACACGAACTCAGCTGTTGACACTTTATTAATCAAATTAAAAGCTCAGGTTATCTTTCATCTTTTAGGAAATTTTTTAGGATATCAGGTTTCTTCTATAAATGCTTAATGTCTTGATATTTGCCATCCTGTAAGAGTATGCTGGGCTTCGTGTAGTCATGCAAATGTGTGTGAGGTATTTAACTCTGATGATAGAAAATAATTCCAAATTTTTATGCACACCTAATGGTATTTTAGGATAAAGGCCAGAAATTATTTTGTTCTGTCATGCATTTCAAGCTACTTATCACTTTGGCCAGTCTTTGCTGGAAGTGCCAGATTTGTCAAACCATGCAGGACTTAAGGCATGTGGATAATTCTGAATTCAAATTGTGGTGGACCTAAACATAAAATGATAATTCTAATCTTCTGATTGTGGGCTAAAAATTTATTCTCTTTTTGACATAAATAAATTATTATATTCTTTTGCATTGCTGTAGGGCATTGATTTTTTACGTATTGGAAGACATGAAGCTGTCCATGAGGATGTTCGTGCCAATTGCTTTTCAGGCAAAGACAAATAATTTACAATTTCTTCTTATGTGATGATCAGTTGACATGATTTTAACTAAAGCTTTTACACCAGCAATGAACGTGCACAATGTAGAAGACATCAGACTACTATTAGACCAGGTCAAAGTAGTTGCAGTTACCTGTTTGGGAATTACAAGTCCCTTGCTTGCGAACAAGAAATTTGATGTATGCATCATGGATGAAGCTGGACAGATCACCCTCCCAGTAAGCATTCTGTTTAGTTTTTTTGATGCATCTAATGTTTGTAAAGTGATCTATGGTGCAATGTATGCACACACGCACACACTAAACACTGGTACTCATTCTTGAAGATTTCTTATTCATGTTGGAAAAACAGAGGAGTAAACCTGGGAGATCTTTTCAAATTTTGGCCTAGAAGTTTCAATCTGGTGCATTTGGATAAATTAGACGAGAGAGATTTGACAATGATCTTTTTTGATATTCTGACTCAAATTTATGCTAGTAGATGAGCCAGACTTAAAGTTTTCCATTTCGACAGTGTATGCCATTTTTCATGCAGGCATGTGCTTTGTGTTGTGAAAATAATTAACTGATTATATATTGTATGAGCTGAAATTAAGTACCACTCACCTGTTTCCTGTCCTATAAGATTTCTCTGGGACCCCTGATGCTTGCTTCCACATTTGTTTTGGTCGGTGACCACTATCAACTGCCTCCACTTGTCCAGGTGCAATATTTTTTCTCATTTTATTTGTTTGAGTTCCCCTTGTCAATAGTCCTCACTCATTAAAACTATTGTATAAACTAAATTCTAGAGTACAGAAGCTCGGGAGAATGGAATGGGAATAAGTTTGTTTTGCAGGCTTTCTGAAGCACATCCTCAATCAATTTCAGCTTTGCAAAGCCAGGTATCTCTAAAATCAATTGTTGCAAAGCTGCTATTCTTGCCATTCTCACAATGGTTCAAGTTAATTTCTTCCATGCAGTACCGAATGTGTCAAGGGATTATGGAGCTATCAAATGCCTTGATATATGGTGACAGATTGCGCTGTGGTTCCTTTGACATAGCTAATGCGAAGCTTAAGCTATCAAGTTTAAGTTCTTGTTCATTGTGGCTAAAAGAGGTAAGCACGTTTTGTCACATGAATTGCCACATATTTTGCTGTTGATGTGCATGTTTTGGGCCCATAATTTTCTCAAGTTTTTAAAATTTGAACTTTGGTTGTTCACTTGTGAGAAGCATGTAGCATTTGTTCTGCTGATCTGCAAATTAGAGCTTTCTTCTCCTCATGCATGTTTGTAGAATATTTGTGGTATATATCTCATTGCAGGCATATGCTTATGTGAGAGATCAAAACTTGGCAATGGCTTGGTCAGGTTTTCTTATTTATTTCCAGCACGAGTTCTGTTTTATTTTTTCCCAATCCTGATTCTTCTCTGAATCTGTCTTTGCCAAGTTTGACCTAACCAACTTGATGTGTTAGGTATTATCATTGACCATGTATCCCCAATAAAATGGTTTACTTCATTTAGAGATTTTGGTGTGCATTGTCATTACATCTTTTCTATTTGAAAATTACCATGCCATCATGAACATTTCTGTACTAAAGTACAAAAATTCTGCGGAAGCCTGTTCAATAAGAATCAAAATCAATGTTTTATCCTTGAAACTGCTACTGTAATTATTGTTGCAGGCTCTGAATCCAAGCAGGCCTGTTGTATTCATTAACACAGGTTTGCAATAATTTTTTCATTTTTTCTGCATCATTAATATTGAGGTCATGATATTTCAGATGACTCCTTTTACTCACCAATTGGCCTTCCATAACTCAGATATGTTGGCTGCTTTTGAGGCAAGAGATTCCAAAACTCTGAATAACCCAATTGAAGCTTACATGATTGCAGAGGTTAGATCTTAACTTGCAAATTTTGTGGATGGTACTTGCCATCCAAAGAAAAAAATTACATCTTGTTTTTCTTTTGTGGTGCAAGCAATATGACTAACTTGGACTGATTTCCCATTCTGTTTTTGTCATAGGTCACACACGAATTAATTAAAAGTGGGGTTGAAGTTGAAGATATTGGCATCATTACCCCTTATAACTCCCAGGCAAATCTTATCCGAGCTGCCATTAACATAAAGTCTGTGGAAATACATACTATTGATAAATATCAGGTTAGGCCAAGTCACAGATTACATCATTAATGCACATTCTTTACCCTTTTAGTACTTAGTTATATGTTTGATAAATTTATGAAATTAATCATTGCCAGTATTGTTTCAGTGAAGTCTTATGAATGATATATGACTTGTAATGGAATTCTGTCCAATTTCTTGCACACCATGTGCTTTTTCTCTCCCCCTTATTCCAGAAAATGTGACATTGGGGTTGCCCTTGCCCGTGCTATTTTTTAATCTTGGGCTCTTATATGCTATCATTTTATTTTTGTACAGGGAAGAGATAAGGACTGCATACTAGTGTCATTTGTTAGGTCTAGTGAAAATCTGAAAAACTGCAATTCTTCATTGCTTGGAGACTGGCATAGAATGAATGTCGCAATCACCCGTGCCAAGGTAAGCTGTCAGACGGTCTCAATCATTCTATGCTCTAACTTAGCAGTTCATACAGGAACTCTTCATATTATGTTGGGTGAATGATATGGATTGCTTGAGAATTTTGCTGCTGATTTATGATCTTTAGTTCTTGGGTACCTATGTTCTGCAGACATATTTAACATTGAACAAATTGTCTCTGCAGAAAAAACTGATGATGGTGGGGTCATGCAAAACCCTTTCCAGGGTCCCTTTACTGAAGCTCCTCGTGGAGAAGGTTGACGAGCAATCAGGCATTTTGAATGTGTCCACGACGGATGTCAACTACAAAGGCATCAAAAGAGAGCTAAAAAGATGTTCCCAGATCAGATAACCATTTGTTTTCAGTGCCTTTTTCTTTTCTTTTTTTTTTTTTAGCACCAATGTAAATGGAAATTTTGATGGTTACTTTTATCCTTATATGATCATTTAAGTACATATTTTTTGAAAAAAAAAAAAGAAGAAAAAACACAATCAGAGTTTGTAATCTGAAGGTAGGGGCATCCTTTTTGAGCATTTTGTCCCATCATTTTTACCATTCGAACCTGTTAATTGGAGAATACGTAAGGCTTGCCGCTTTTACAATATAGGCATTACTTTTTATTTATTGGCGGGGGAAAAGGATTTGCTTGTTGCCTCGAGACAAAGCCCATTCAGTGAACTGTGCAATTAGTAATCTAATGGGTATGCTTGAGCAAGATCCCCATTGTCTCGAATAGGTGATAACCTCAGTCCACATTTGGGTGAATTCCAGTCGTTTCGTAACTTTCCTATGACATTAAAGTGCTACCAATTCCCTCGAAATGGAGCTGTCCCCTCGTTTCCAGGGTGGCCATTTTGGGGGATGATTAGATTTTTTTTTTTTTTAATCTTTTTGTCTTCGTACCTTGCGGTGAGTTAGCAGATTATCTTATTAATGTCATCGAGTTGGCAGCAAATTATCTATTCAATGTCATTAGGGTATACCCAATTTCATTTAGGCGAGGCGCTGATCATAAACTTCAATATGTGCATTATAATTTGTTCTTTGAACATTTCAGCAGAGCAAATATTATTTCATTACATTGAATAGCTTCCCATCTCTAAAAGTCGCATAGGAAGTAAACTGGCGATCAAATGTTGCAGCACCAATAGGTAGCTTTCAAGGTGCAGCATTGCCTAAATTCCCTTAGTGCCGGCCCACTATTACCAGCAGAGCCAACCGCAACAATGCCCCTCCCAACAGCATGGAAGGCAGCAATCGCTAAAGTATTCCCCCTCGCTACCAAGGGGAAAGCGAGATCACATCGACCCACTCGTGCATTGCATCATCCATAGCAGCCATAATGTCTGCACCTTTGGCGTTCTGGAACGAGTTGAGTCCAGCACGCCTTTGTAAGCTGCTACTCTATAGCCTTTGGCAGTTTCACTGGGTACTTCGTCACTAGAATTTGAGTCCATGAACTAACCAAGACAAAGAAAGGGAAAATAATAATAATAATAATAAATAAAAAAGAGGGTGGTTTACGACAAGGTGTGTTCCATGGCCGTCTATGATGTCACGTGGAGCTTAATGGGAGGAATCAGGACGAAGGTGCCACCCAAGCAATTCAACCAAAGCAGCTTTTATTAAAGTTACCTCGCCGAAATTAGCTTCCCGAACATTTACATTACAACAATGGTTGAACCGTCGGCCTGGCAGCTACCGCTTGTTCTACAGGTTGGTGAAATTTGAGGTTCTAACTCCACAACTTAGCCATAGAAAAAGAGATTGAGTTTCAAAATGTTTAAATACTCATGGAATATCAGCCAAATTATTTTTTGCTTTCTTGCCAGTGATTAATAGGTTAAATTTTTTGTGCTGAGATTTGCATAAGCTGAAAGGCTTACTCCTTAGTGAAGAAAAAATTGACAACAAATTATCACGTTAGCTTCCTTAGCATGGAATTATACCAGACAAAAGCTCGCCTCCCATCTCCAAGCGTCACATTGAAAATAAACTGGCGATCAACTGTGGTAGCACCCCACAGTTAGCATCCAAGGTGCGACAACTGGAATGTTACCAGCAGAAGCAACCGCAACAACGCCCCCTCTGAATGGCATGGAAGGCACCAATAGAATTCCCTAAGCCAGGCCAGCGCCACCTGCTGGAAATGAAAACTTTGCGTCATAAGTTTACAAGACACCACTTATCACACACTTTGTAAAGGTGGAAAACTCAAAGAAGGCTATGTGAAGGCCCCTCTAGCTCTTTTTGGAGTATAATAAGTGTAAATACATTTCAATATATTTATAAGCATATGTGAAGCCTTTTGCACGCTTCAGATTGATGCGAAAGCGAGATCACTTCGACCCCCCATCCATACACGTATTGCCAAGTTCTAACTCCCAGCAGCATGCCTTTGTAAGCTGCTACTCTGGCATTAGGTGACCCTCCTTTGGCAGTTCCATTGCCACGACCAAACACATTGGCTGCTGCAACAAAGTTTCCTTGTTGGTATTTCGCGATCAGAATTCCAACCCTTGAACGAACATAAACTATTTACAGAAAAAAGGGAAAAAAAAAAAAAAACACAAAAAGGGTTTACTTAACCTGCTGCAGTCGAAACCAGGTGTGCGTTGCATGGAGGTCCATGTCACGTGAGGTGTAAAAAGGAGGAATCAGGACGAAGGTGCGTGCACCTTAGCCACTTCAGCCAAAGCAGCCTTATTATTTAAAGTAACTTGCCCCAAGTAGCATCCTGGGACATTTATATGGTTAACAATTGTTGTTCGCTGTGCAACCATTGAATGAATGAAAACATTTACACTTCTTTCGCATTCCACACTCTAAAAAAAAAAAAAAAAAGAGGATAAGTGATGGCATTGTTAATTTTTATCAAAATAGGTAATGAATTGGATGGAATTCATTCCCTTTTTTTTTTTTTACCAACTAAAAAGGTCTCTATAAAACAAGAGAATTATATTCAATTATTCTTAAAAGAATCCATAGCAAATTAGTGATTAATTACCAGATTCAATAATGTAAATCAATTGAATTGAATTGACTTCTACAAAAACCTTGATAGCAAACAAGCTATAAAAAAAAATTAGAAAATCTTTCACAACATTGCTTACCCGGACAATTATTACATCTTTACCAAGTCTTCCCTTCCTCCAAAGAAAGGATTTAGATGTGAATCCCTTTTTCCACAATATAACCCCATTAGTAATTGTGCATAAAATTATATGTACCACTTGGTATGCTTAAAATTAAGGTAACCATGCTAAGGAATTTTTTTTTCCCCCTCTATTCAAATTAAATAACTTTTCAAGGACCATATCATCCAACCAAAATATTACTCCAATCGGTTCAACCTGACGGTTCATACCACTCGGGGAAATAGGCATGCGCTAAATAAGGTGATGGTGGCTTTGTAAATGCAGGAGAGGTCCTTGGCCTCATTGGTGAGGGAGGGGGCTCGGCTCGACTCAACTCCCAGTCCCAGTAGTCTGGGATTGGATTGAACTACGGATTCATGTGAGAGGACAGATTTTGCCAAATTGTAGCTTTTACAATACCAACATCTCCGCTCCCCCCCAACCCCGCTCTCCTGTTTTTTTTTTTTTTTAATTTTTTGAACTGGGCATACGGCATAGGATACACGCTTCATTTCTGAGAGTTTTTTTGGGCTTGTGGCCTCTTGACATACATATGACCAAAGTTACCATCTTCCCTACCCTTCTCAACCCCCATTTATTTTATTTTATTAATGTTATATATTAGTTGTCTCTAACCTAACCTCGTTCCAAGACGAATGAGTGATGGGGCCCAATTCATGTACCGAAGTGTCTCTCTCTCTGCCTCCTCATAGTTGCGTGTGATCCATCCGTTCTGGCAGAAGAGGACGAAAAGACAAAAAGCAAACAAAAAGGGGGAAGAGTGGAAAAGACTATAGAAAGAAAACGAATGAAAAACATAAAAACAAAAGGCACGCGTGACCTTCAAAAGGTGATAAAATTTCACGTGCATCCAACCTAACTTCTTTCATGCCACGTTACCTACCACCACCAAGAAAACCCATAAAAAAAAAGAAAAAAAATCCATCACATACATATGAATTTCTCTAATACATGTCATATAATATTCAATAGATGTCCTTTTTTTTATTTTTAGACTTCGGATGCATTTATTTAGTTGATACTTGCACATCTTATATATTCAGTAATTTTCGCATTCTCTAGGTAGAAAAATGTGTGCATGTATATATATATCTCTTTATGTGCATGGCTACATTCGTTATCATCTTTGTTAGTTATACACTTGAGTAAATAATGCTTCTAACATCATTAATTACATATTTAAAGTGGATAAGGAATATCTATATATATATATATATAAACACACACACATGCGCTACAAATTCCCTCTGTTCTGGAGCTCCCCCCTCATTCCGCGGTGGTCATTGTACTGAGTTCTTTTTTTTTTTTTTTTTTTTTGGGAGTTGGGGGGATGCTTTGATTTCTTTTTCTCTTTGTTTTCGTCGTTACAGTTAGTATCTCATTGAGTTAGCTTCCGCATCAAACCAAAGCTTAGATCTTTTTCTCCACAGCATTCAACAAATTAACCTGCTCTGCATGTTTAATCCAAGAATGACTTAGGTTGTTCGTCTCGACGACGGGATGTGAAAAATTAAGTAGCTTTCCGTGTAAATTGCAGGTTGCGCTCTCGAAACATATAAATTGCAAGAATGTATTCTTTTCGGATTCCACCAAGTCTCCATGGAAGTCCATGTATAGTATTGATACAACATGGTGCAAATAGATGGTCTAGATGATGAGATGATGAGACCGTTGGTTCCTAGGAGTCGGCAGACAAGCGTTGATGACGACAAATTACAAGTGGACTCTAGGATGCGGGACCTTATTTATAGAAAATAGATTTTTTTTTTCTTTTTCTTTTTGTACATATGCACGTGTGAATGCACTTAGAGTTCATGATCAGATCAATTCTTGTGGTTGTCATTCTTGATCGAGAAGAGAAGATGGGTCATGACATACAGACATGATTGTAACTTTCTTTGGATAGGTAAAGGGCCTTAAAATTCATTGGCACTTTTGGCATTTATTCCACAAACTCTTTCCTCTAACATAACGAAAAACTTAGTTTTGAATATTCATGTGTCATTGCACGCTAGACTCGATTTACATATCATGAAATAAACTGAGTCCACCTGATATATAATTTCTTTGATTAATATATAATATCTTTAATTTCTTCAAAACTTTCTTAGTTTCAGTGTGACACCAAGGAGATGAATATAATCCATTACATATATATATAAGTTGATTGATTGATGATTTGACTATTTATTTTCACTAACTTAATGACAAAATATATCTTAGCGATCTATTTGTTATCACGTTAAACTTTTATTTATTATTATCTGTGCTTACGCATGCATGCACCCACGCTTTATAGTTATTCCAATGAAGGAAAAGATAAGTAAAATAATAATAATAATAATAATAATAATAATAATAAAGAAACAATGGGAAAGAGATACCAAATTAAGGAGTGAATGTTGGAGGTGTGGTACTCTTAAGAAAATTAGGTTGGACTGTTAGATGTATATATATATATATATATATAGATATATGTGCATCGGGGCATGAATGCAGCTGGTAGCTAGAAGTCGCATAAATTATGAATGGAACTATAAGAAAACAACGACAGCTACCAATCAATGGGGCAGTACGTACCACTGCAAAAGCAGAAATTGTAAAAGATTCTCCACCTCTCCTCAATCCCACAAGCACAGCAACTGTATTCTTCCATGCAGTTGGGAAATTAGTTTTGTGAACATGTCTAAAGCACAAGCTTTTATAATTCAGAGCTATACTATACTTACATATGCGACATCTGATTGCCAAAATTATCACTAACTAATGACTGGACGACATGTCTATATCAATGGTTTATCACGTAATTAATAATAAGTTTATATAGCTCTCACTTTTGGGTATAAGAAGTACAATTTTCTTTCACAATTATATTGTACGTATTATCTCCTACCAACATCAACAGATGTGGCCTAATGGTAAAAGAAGTTTGTTTCATTTCTTTTGGTGGTAAATTCTAATCTCTCTTAAGAAACTGTGACGTTAACCTAATCAGACGGGCAGGTCTAAGGAACCCCTAACCACAAATACAACTCCAAAAAAGAAGACTAAGAAGAAGCATGTGGAATAGATTCGTGGGGTCAAGGAACGAAGCATAATATATGAAACCATTAGGTTTGAATCGTTGTTCATGTGGCACATCACGTCGCGTCGGCAATGATCGATCAGACTCTTTTGCATGCTATATGCACGGGGCCCTCTTTGTTGTTGAAGAAATTTTGAAGATTAAACTCTAACAACTCACCCAAGTCAGGAAGATTACAAAGTATTTATTGACAGTAAAACACGAACAGACAAAATATAAAAGGACTTCTTGAGTATAACACCACAATGATGATTGTTTTGAAAGTTGACGAGACGTCTATATCTTGGGAGCTGAAAGGTCATCAATATCTTCCTTCAATCAATATTTACGAATTTGGTTTAATTTCTAACACTTCCCTTTAAACCAAATTCTTTTCTATCAATCATTTCAAAGAAATTCTTAAATTTTTGAAATGTATTGATCCTAAGAAGTTTTGTAAAAATATCAACTACTTATTCTTTCATCTTCACGTGTACCACTTCGATTTCATTTTATTTCACTTGATCTCGAATGAAATGATATCAAATGTCAATATGTTTGCTTTATTCATGTAACACTGGATTTTTTGCTAAAGTAATAGTTGAAACATTATTGATAAAAATCTTTGTCAATTTAATCTGTTCCATATGAATATCCTTGAGAAGCTTTCTCAACCATAATGCATGACAAACACACGAGGATACTGCTACATATTTAGCTTCACATGTCAATAGAGTAACGCTTGATTGTTTCTTCGATGACCATGTGAAAGCCGTGTCACATAAGAAAAATACAAAGCCTGCAGTGCTCTTTTGATCATCGATGTCTCCCTCATAATCGTTGTTTGAATAAGCTCTAAGCTGAGAGGACTCATAATGGTAATAGTGTAAACCATGAGTAAGAGTACCTTTGACGTATCGAATTATTCGCTTTGCAGCTTTAAGACGAGAGAACTTCAATTTCTCCATGAAACGACTTACAATTCCCATATTGTACATGATGTTAGGTCTCGTGCAAGTGAAGTATCTCAAGCTTCCAATTAAACTTCAATATTGTGTTGGATTAACAACACCACCTTCATTAAACTTTGAAGGTTTGGCTCCGCACTCCATCAGTGTATTGACTGGTATACAATTCTTTATGTTGAATTTTTCAAGGACATTTTTAGCATATCCTTTTTGGGAAATAAAAATCCCAGCTTCACTTTGCCTTACTTTAATACCAAGGAAATAATTCATGAGACCATTATTAGTTATCTTGAAATCTTTCACTATCAATGCCTTAAAAGCATCGATCATTATTGGATTATTTCTTGTAAAAACAAAGTCATCAACATATAAACAAGCCAATAGAACATCATTTTTTTCTTAATTCAAGTAAAGTGCATGTTTATAAGGGCATTGAGAGAACCCTTTTGCCTTGAAATAGGCATTGATTCTTGAATTCCAAGCTTTTGGTGCTTGTTTAAGCCCATATAGAGCTTTTTTTAATTTTAGCACTTTGTCTTTGTGGCCTTTCCTAATAAACCCCTTGGGTTGTTTGACATAAATTTCTTCGTTAAAAATGCCATTTAAGAAAGCTGATTTGACATCCATTTGATAAATTTGCCAAAAATTTTGTGCGGCAATGGAAATGATTAATTGAATTGTTTCCATGCAAATGACAAGAGTAAATACCTCATCATAATCGATCCTTACCTTTTGCTTGTACCCTTTTGCGACTAATCTTGCCTTGTACCTTGTCACTTCACCTTTCTCGTTCTTTTTGACTTTATATACCCATTTCACACCAATTGCTTTCTTGTTTTTTGGAAGAACAACAAGCTTCCATGTTTGATTCTTCTTGATGGCTTCAATTTCTTCTTTTATGGCTTTCCTCCATTTTTCTTCTTTGACAGCATCATCGAACTCAAGTGGCTCACAATCAGCAAGAAGGCATACAAGATGCAGTTCATCAGTGGCTTCATAAATCTCGGATAATCTCCTCATTCTTGGCACAATAGGTTCATCGACATTATTTGAAGAGGATGTCGATGATGGATTTGACAAAGGTATTGGAGTTGAAGTTGAACCATGATCCTTTGACTCCATTCGACTGGAATTATCATGAGTTTTATTTATTAAACTTTTTTCTCATATGCCTTCTTCATTAAACCTTACATCTTTACTTATATACACCTTTAAAATGTTAGGATCAAATAATTGATAAGCTTTCAATGAGGACTCATACCCAATAAAAATGAGCTTTTTGCTTTTATCTTCTAGCTTTGATCTTTTCTGGTCAGGAACATGAGCATACGCGATGCTTTTGAAGATTCTTAAATGCGAGACACCAAGTGTTCTCCCAATCCATGCTTTTTGTAGAGTCACACCTTCAATCCATATGTGGGATATCAATTTTGTAGATAAACCACACATATGACAGCTTCACCCTAAAGTTCTTTGGGCAAATTCTTGCTTTTTAACATGCTTTGGACCATGTCGAGAATGGTTTGATTTTTTTGTTCAACCATGCCATTTTACTGAGGAGAATACAGGGTTGTCAAAAAATGTCGAATGCCATGATACTTGCAAAATTTGTTGAATGTGGCTGAAGTAAATTCTCCTCCTTGATCGGTTCTCATAGCCTTAATGAAAGTCATTTTCCTTTTCAACTAATTTCTTAAATTGTTTGAAAGTATCAAATACTTCTGACTTTCCTTTCAAAAAATACACCTTAGTTTTTCTAGTAAAATCATCAATAAAAGTAATAAAATATTGATGATTACCATATGACTAAGGAGTGATTAGGCCGCACACATCAAAATGAATCAACTCTAATGACTTTTTCGCTCAATAAGTTGCTTCCTGTGGAAAGCTATTTCTAGAGTGCTTCCCGATAACACATTCCTCACATAATTGATTGGGATAATCAATATATGGTAAGCCATAAACCATCTTCTTGTGAGAGAGCATACTGAGTCCACCAAAATTAAGACAATCGAACCTCAAATGCCATAGCCACAAAGGATCATTGACACACATCTTTAAGCAACAAGCCATTTCATTCTTTATGTTTAAAATAAACATCCTGTTCTTTGACATCTTTACATATGCAATCAGTTCATTATTTTTGTCTCTTAACACAAGGCTAAGATCTTTCATGTGGATCGTATAACCTTTCTCAAGAAATTATCCCAAACTCAAAATATTGCTTGATATTTTTGGAATATAATAACATTAGTAATAAATTAATGTGTACCATTCTTCAATCGAATCATAATTATACCTTTACCTTAGACAAAAATTTTTGAATCATCACCGAACGATACTTTTCATTGGATTGTCTCGTCCAATTCAAACATCTCCTTTTAGCCACACATGTGGTTGCTTGCACCGGTGTCTAAGTACCACATATCACTTGGATTACCTTTGTCTTTTTTGAATGCCAATAAATAACGTCATCGGCATCATTCACCAAGTTCACCTTTTCATTTGCTCCATTATTTTTTTATGCCAAAAGTCAGAAGCATAATGACCAAGTTTATTGCAATGATAACATCGAATTTGAGATTTATCATACCATCGACCTCTCGAGTTTGATTCTCTTCCACGATTATCTCTTTGATTTTGGTATCAATTGTTATTTCAAGTGACGTCTCCTTTACTTCATCCACAACCTCTTCCTTGGAAGAAACCTTAGCCTCAACCTTGATTTTGCACATTGCTTCCAATATGCATAGTAGTTTGACTTTGCTCTTTCTCATCTCGAATGGTTAATCGAGTTTGGAGTACTTCCTTCACTGACTCATGCTTTTTTCTTCTAAATCTTTCTTCATGGGCTTGCAACAAACCTAAAAGCTCATCGATTGTCATAGTGTCCAAGTCTTTGGCTCTTCAATTGCAACGATGATGTGATCATACTTTTTGTCTAACGAACGAAGTATTTTCTTGACAATTCGAACATTTTTGTTGTTCCTTTTCATCTGGTTTACAATTGCCAAAATTCTTGTGAAATAATCAATAATCAACTCAGATTCTTTTATATGAATTACTTCAAATTCGCCTTGCAATGTATGAAGATGAATCTTTTAAACTTTTTGTAATCCTTGGTGAGAATTATGAAGAATCTCCCAAACCTCCTTTCATGTAGTAGCATTCGACACCTTTTTGAACATTGAATCATCTAAGCTTTGATAGATGATCGATAGGACATGTTGATCTTTTACTCGAACTTTCTCCAAGGCACTTTTATGATTTTGCATCAAGGTAGCTTCATTTGGCTTCTCATAGCCAGTGTTGACCACTTCCCATACGCTATAGGCATCAAGTAGGGCTTTCATTTTAATAGCCCAATTTCCATAGTTTTCTTTGGTAAGGCAAGGATATTAAAAAGGAAGGTGAGTGTTTGTCAAGGCCATGATCACGAACTGTGTGCTCTAATATTAAATTTGTTGAAGAAATTTTGAAAGTTAAACTCTAATGACTCGCCCAAACCAGGAATATTATAAAGTATTTATTATCATCGAAATATGAAATAGACAAAATATAAAAAGACTTTTTACGTACAATATTAACCGTTTTAGAAGTTGATGAAATATCGATATCTTAGGAATTGAAAGGTCATAAATATCCTATATTTACGAATTTGGTTTAATTTTTAACATTTGTAAGCATAATATATGAAACCATTAGGTTTGAATCGTTGTTAATGTGTCACATCACGTCGCGTCGGCAATGATCGATCAGACTCTTTTGCCTGCTAAATGCGCGGGGCCCTCTTTGTTTCCTGTTTTTGTGTGTGTAGATTCGGGTGAATTAGATTGACAGTCGTGGGCAGATTGCAATACTAATAACCAGATGTTGACAGGGATGATAATGAAGATTTAATTTGCTCTATTTTCCTGGTGGTTGCTGAGTTTGGATCCTTGGGAGGCCATAAATATGCTGAGTTTAGTGTAAATTAAACTGTCAACTCCCTTGCTCAGCATGATAAATTGTAAATTCTAATTAAATACGCAATTAAAGACCAAAAGCATTTTTGTTTGCTTATCGTGAGGAGGACGAAAGTACGTACGAGTTCAAACCAGCAGCCGAAAAGGACTGTACTCCTCATCCGCATACCTTTCCTATTGAATTTTCCAATCTTCCCAAGTCATCTTCTTCGAGGAGTCATCTTGTTATAGTCCTTTTAATTTGTTTTTTTTTTTACTTCAATTTTACCTGAAGATTCAGAGTGATATTCTAGCTGTCTCAATTTCTGCTTTTTTGGTGACAGACGTGCGAGTCTCATCGCACAATTTCAAGTTTTTTTAGGTTTCTGCTTATCATTGCACTAACCACGAGTATAGATGACGAAGAGACGTGGATAGATGCTCGAGATTCCTTTTCTGAACATCCATCTTCATTCACATAGTAAAAGGAAAATAAAAATAAAATAAAAAATATATAGTATATTTACAAAGAAATCATGCAAACACTTCATTAATGTGGTGGTTCAAAAATGATGTAACTTGGTAAAAAGAGATGCAATGCTAGAAACATACCAAAAGAGTCTCCAAGAATTATTTGCCTTATTAGTGAAGTAGTTGTGCTTTGTGCTCTTTACTTCTGTTGATGATTAATGTCGGGTTATAAGTAGTAACGAAGTAAGTTTTCCAATGTACATCTGTATTCCCATCTTTGGATGATTTGCCTTTAATCGACTCTGGATGGTGAATCTAACAGGGTACGCTAACATTTTACCAACGTCAAAATTTTCAGGTCCATATGATGGAGCTCTCTCTCTCTCTCTCTCTCTCTCTCTCTCTCTCTCTCTCTCT
>CM038602.1:11217791-11298259 GCA_021533255.1 Ceriops tagal
AAAAAAAAAAAAAAGTTGCGGAGGCAAAAAGATAAATGAACGTAGAGGACCCATAAATATGCAGTCATAATAATGACAACGTTTTTTCTATGTATAATAACCAATGATTATGGACGAGTAATGTAAGGGAGTGTCCAACCGTATCCATTTAGCCGTATTTTCTGTAATGAAGCTCTTCCACGATTATTTTTTTCACTGGAAGAGATACTCATTCTTTCTCCAGCTCAATAAAGGTTGAGCAGACCCACTTTGAGAAATGGACTTGGCAGACAACAAACTACTTAAAACCATGTAATAGATTGCCATGGATTCTGAATCCCCCAATCCTGTGTAACCAAGCCAGTTTGTGTTTAGATTTTTTTTTTCTTTTTTTAAAAAAAGGTTGAATTTTAGTGCAAGTTAAGCGTTCTCACTGCATATCGCAAGCTCTTCAGGGGTTTCAACAAAAGAATAGAAAAAGTAAAGGGATTATGCTATGCTCTCACTTTAATTGTTTTGCCATGTCTGCAGACTTTCAGCTTCTGTTTCAAATGGCATGGCTGCAGCTGGACTCCTCGTGTCTATCGGAGCATGTAAACATAGTTGTACAACTTGGGTTTCTTGGGGTCCTTTTACTCCATTGTCTACAACAATGTGTGAGGGTAATATGCAAATGGAGAAAAAGGAACTCAGATCAAGGCCAAGAGAAGCACCCTGTTGCAGTGAAGTTCAACATCTCTTACAAAGCCAGTATAGTTTGTTCTACTCTGATGCTGGGAGTTCATTTTTTCATGATGCTTATGCTTCTAAATGGCCATCAGACGCATTGCAGCTCTAGATTTCTATCCTATTCATCAGAGATTTTGCAAGTGGTATCTTGGGCAGCTGCACTGGTAGCAGTATACAGAATTCTGAGTAAAAAGAACATCAAGTTTCCATGGATTCTAAGAGCATGGTGGTTTTGCAGCTTCTTCTTGTCCACTTTCAGCACAATCATTGACGTCTATTTACAAATCATAAACCATGATCGTCTTAAAGTGCATGTTTATGCAGAGTTCCTTGGCATCCTCCCATCTGCCATCTTATTGGGTCTATCAATCCACGGGAAGACAGGAATAGTCATGAGTGCGTCTACCGGCATGACTGAACCACTTCTCCATGGTAAAACTGATAAACCTTGTGAAGACAAAAGGGACTCTCCATATGGAAATGCTACTTTTCTTCAGCTAATCACCTTCTCCTGGCTCAACCCATTGTTTGCTGTTGGTATCAAGAAACCTCTTCAACAAGAAGACATCCCAGATGTTGATACCAAAGACTCTGCTGGATTTGTCTCCAGGTCCTTTGATCAGAGGCTAAATGAAGTCAAGAAGACAGACAGAACCACCAGACCCTCAGTGTACAAGGCAATCTTTTTATTCATCAGAAAAAAGGCTGCAATTAATGCATTATTTGCAGTTATCACCGCCATAGCATCATATGCTGGTCCATACCTCATTAATGACCTTGTGATCTTTCTTATGAACAAAGAAAACCGGAGCTTGGAGAGTGGATACCTTCTTGCATTAGCATTTCTTGGTGCCAAGATGGTAGAAACAATAATGCAGAGGCAGTGGATATTTGGGGCCCGCCAGCTAGGCCTTCGCCTTAGAGCGGCTTTGATATCACAAATTTATAAAAAAGGCCTGCTCCTATCAAGCCAATCTCGCCAAAGCCGCACCAGTGGAGAGATCATCAACTACATGAGTGTAGACATCCAAAGAATTACAGATTTAGTCTGGTACCTGAACGTCATATGCATGTTGCCTGTACAACTTTCCTTAGCAATCTACATCCTTAAGACAAACCTAGGTTTGGGTTCACTTGCAGCATTAGCAGCAACTTTAGCAGTGATGGCTTGCAACATTCCCATAACGAGAATTCAGAAAAGGTATCAGTCCAAGATCATGCAAGCCAAGGATGAAAGAATGAGATCTACTACCGAAATTCTTCGAAACATGAAGATAATAAAACTTCAAGCATGGGACAGCCAATTCCTTCATAAACTGGAAAGCTTGCGGCAAATAGAATATAAATGGCTGTGGAAATCTCTTAGACTTGCAGCAATTTCAGCTTTCATCTTCTGGGGCTCCCCTACATTAATCTCTACGGTGACATTTGGTACATGCGTGCTGATGGGAATTGAACTGACAGCTGGAAGAGTCCTATCTGCATTGGCCACCTTCAGAATGCTGCAGGACCCCATTTTCAGTTTACCTGATCTCCTCAATGTGATTGCTCAAGGAAAAGTGTCAGCAGATAGAATTGCTTCTTACCTTCAGGAGGATGAAGTTCAGTATGGTGCCATTGAGTATATTCCAAAAGATCAAACAGAGTTTGATGTGGAGATTGATGGTGGACAATTCAGCTGGAACCCTGAGTCAAGCGGCCCAACACTTGATGGAATAGAATTGAAAGTGAAAAGGGGAATGAAGGTGGCAATTTGTGGGACAGTAGGGTCTGGAAAATCTAGCTTTCTTTCTTGCATTCTTGGAGAAACACATAAGATGTCGGGGCATGTCAAGATCAGTGGTACCAAGGCTTATGTTCCCCAGTCCCCGTGGATATTGACAGGAAATATAAGGGAGAACATTTTATTCGGGAATGCATACGATGGTCCCAAGTATTACAGGACAGTCAAAGCATGCGCATTGACAAAGGATTTTGAGCTTTTGCCTTGTGGTGACCTAACAGAGATTGGCGAAAGAGGGATAAATGTGAGCGGAGGACAGAAGCAAAGGATCCAAATTGCTCGTGCAGTTTACCAGGATGCTGACATATATCTCCTTGATGACCCTTTCAGCGCTGTTGATGCCCATACAGGCACACAACTCTTTCAGGTTCATACTGCCCTTGTAAACAGTTTTTATCAGAACACTCTTGAGATTATGTACTAACAAAGCATCTTCTGGCTTTTGCATTCTTTCACGGCTCCAAAAGACCTTAGTACTGATTGCTGTCTTTATTTACTCTTTCCAGGACTGCCTAATGGGTGTTCTCAAGCACAAGACAGTTGTTTATGTCACCCACCAAGTGGAGTTTCTTCCTGCAGCAGATCTCATTCTGGTAAGAGAGATGCAGTGCACTCAACTCTACGATCTAATTTCAGCCATTTAGGCTCCATAACTTAGGGGAAACAGATAAATTGATATAAGCAGTATCTGATTCTAAGAAAAAATCACTTTGGGATATTAATCAGTTATCAAGAAGCAAAACTTTTGCTGAAATAAATCTGGACAGGTGATGCAAAATGGGACAATAGCTCAGGCCGGAACATTCAATGAGCTTTTAGAACAGAATATAGGATTTGAAGTTCTAGTTGGTGCCCATAACCAAGCTCTTGAGTCTGTCCTCAAAATTGAAAATTCAAGAAGAACATCTCAGGACCAAGTAGACAGAGAAACGACCAGTACAGATTCTACTTCAAATGCAGATCCTTCAGATGCACAGCATGATCCCTCTGAAAACACAACAGGAAAGGGAGGAAAACTGGTGCAAGATGAAGAGAGAGAAACAGGAAGTATTGGAAAAGAGATTTATTGGTCGTATTTGACCATTGTGAAGGGTGGAGCCCTGGTTCCTATCATAATCTTGGCACAATCATCGTTCCAAGTGTTACAGATTGCTAGTAATTTTTGGATGGCATGGGCATCTCCTCCTACAAGTGAGAGTGGGCCAGTATTGGGGATGAATATCATACTACTTGTTTATGTGCTACTTGCCGTTGGCAGTTCACTTTGCGTGCTGGTCCGGGCCATGCTTGTGGCAATAGCAGGACTTTCAACAGCACAAAAGCTCTTCACAAACATGCTACATAGTGTGCTCCGGGCTCCGATGGCATTTTTTGATTCAACCCCCACTGGAAGAATCTTGAACCGGGTAAGCAATATACAGATCAGCACTTTTTTTTTTTTTTTTAAATTTTTATTTTTATCAGTTTCTCTGAAACAAAACATTACGGATTCTAACATTAAAGAAAATAACTTCTGTTGTGTCAATATTATGCAATTTGTGAGCACAATTAGATAGAGAATGTAAAAGTCAGAAACTCAGATTACATACTGGAATATAAAAACTAAATAGCATGCAGAGTCTCAAATGACAGAGTGAGGTGACTACACCATACCCAAATGAGAAAAAAGAACTTATTGCACGACAAAACACCAAAAATTTATATCAACAACTGTTTGAGGAACTCGCAAGGGACAAGCAAAGGAGCCATATATAAATCACTTAAAATTAGCATGCCGACAATATGACTACTAGGCAGTATTAGTGTTGGAGTATAATATATGATCCATATATCCTATGCCTCACCTAACAGCTTAAACATCTAAGTAGAATGGTTTCTTGACACGGTATCAGAGCCTTCATGACCATTTGATCTCACGTTAATTATGAATTTCTAGTTTGTTCCTACTTCAGGCTCAAGTGAGCCTGGCTTGTTTACGCTACCAGCCCAAGTGAGTTGGGCTTTTGCATTGTGCCTCCTCGTCTAACAACTTAAGCCTTTAGGTAAAATACTTTCTTGACAATGGGTACCCAAAATAATAGAAAATTTATATGTTCCTCAAACATGTCTAATTTGACATTGAACATTGAAACAACCCCTTAGATTTCACTAAGAGTTCCTAAGCGATCCATGATAGACTTTGAACCAGGTTCATCAGATATCATTATTCTTTGACCACGGCTTTTAAGAGCATGAGGATAATTTTTCAGAATCCTCCACCAGACTGAAAAGGAAGTATACTAAATGAAAGGTGAAGAATTTTTCATGCAAGGCTCACTCTTATAAAATACCTGAAATGATGTAAGATTCTTGCATGAAAAATTATCATTTAGTATACTTCCTTTTCTTGCATGAAAACCTCAACTTTGAGTAACCATCAAATTACATGTCAAGATTCTTAATCATAGCATCAAATTAATTTTTCGAACGCCAATATAGATACAAAAGGTACAATAGCCAACAAGCAACAATGAAAGTAACAAGAACACAGAAAAAAGCTATCATTTTCAACTTTCCTTATGTTTAGAATTATTAGCAATGTCAGACAATTCTGTATCAAATATAAGACTCTGGGGATGTGCTGTTTATAATCCAAAAAGAATTGTACACTTTTGCAGGCATCTACAGATCAGAGTGTTGTGGACTTGGAAATGGCAAAGAGACTAGGTTGGTGTGCTTTCTCGACTATACAAATTCTAGGGACAATTGCAGTGATGTCACATGTTGCATGGCAAGTATTTGTAATCTTCATTCCAGTAACTGCCATCTGCATATGGTACCAGGTAAGCAAGCTATTTCAACTGTATTGGCCACCCAAAGATCAATATTCATTTGTGTGCAATTATATCATTTGTCCAAGATCCAAATATACATATTCATTTGTGTTAAAGGAACACAAAGGAGTAAACAATTTCAATCTTGTGATACTAGAGTCATCATTTGACAACAATTCTTGAGGACAAAGGCATAAATAAAAGAGGAAAATAGGGACATACAAAAATTGGTAAGCAAGATATTCTTTACCTAAAAAGTTGGATGTCATAAAAATAACACAAATCCTTTTACACTTATATGCCTTACTGAGATTCTGTCCTGTGATGGAATTGGATCTATAAGTAAATGGGTTCTTTGCAGCAATATTACATCCCTACTGCAAGAGAACTAGCTCGCTTAGCAGGGATCCAAAGAGCCCCAATCCTCCACCACTTTGCAGAATCACTGGCTGGATCAGCAATAATTCGTGCTTTTGACCAAGAAGAACGTTTTATTGACGCAAACCTCAATCTTATAGACCACCACTCAAGGCCATGGTTTCATAATGTCTCTGCAATGGAATGGCTTTCTTTCAGGCTGAATTTATTGTCCAACTTCGTATTTGCCTTTTCATTGGTTTTGTTGGTGACTCTTCCTGAAGGAATTATCAGTCCAAGTGAGTATAACATTTGATTTAGAACAACTGACAACAATTGACCTCGAAAGTCATATATTTCATTACATCATGCGCCTCTTTAGACTTATTTGGTAGACAATGTCATAAGAACAATCAGAAAGTGGAGTAATCAAGCGATTATCCCACACATATTTTGATAAAAATAAATATGCATGTGTTCTAATCCTCAATGGAACCTTCTTCTTCTGCAGGCATTGCAGGATTAGCTGTGACATATGGAATAAATTTGAATGTTTTGCAAGCTCAGGTTATATGGAACATATGCAATGCAGAAAATAAAATGATCTCAGTAGAAAGAATACTCCAGTATTCAAATATAGCAAGTGAAGCTCCCCTTGTGATTGAAGAGTGCAGACCTCCAAACAACTGGCCAGAAGTTGGAATGATATGCTTCAAAAATTTGCAGGTAATTCTACTGCCAAGTTTATGGAATTTTGAAGAGGAAAGTACTTCAATTTCTAATTTGATATGCCAAATAATTCAAAACCTTTACAGATTACATGGAATTCCAGCTAATACCTTAGCAATGGATATTTAGAAAAAAGAAATGAAAAGGCAAACTAAACTATAAATGTTGTTGTTATCAAATGCCAATCACATCCAGTGATTCAAATATCACTAACACATGAATTTGACTGTCTTGTAGATTCGATATGCAGAGCATCTGCCATCCGTCCTGAACAACATTAACTGCATAGTTCCAGGAAGAAAAAAGGTTGGTGTCGTTGGAAGGACAGGAAGTGGGAAGTCAACCCTGATACACGCAATTTTCAGGATTGTTGAACCCAAAGAAGGAAGAATTATAATTGATGATGTGGACATTTCTGAGATAGGCCTTCATGATTTGAGATCAAGGCTCAGTATCATTCCACAGGATCCAACAATGTTTGAAGGAACAGTTAGAGGAAATCTTGA
The DNA here is from genome assembly GCA_021533255.1 of Ceriops tagal. NCBI lineage: Eukaryota > Viridiplantae > Streptophyta > Magnoliopsida > Malpighiales > Rhizophoraceae > Ceriops > Ceriops tagal. The sequence continues at coordinate 11,224,688 of CM038602.1, forward strand.
CCCACTGGAGCAATACTCTGAAAGCGAAATATGGGAGGTAAATACCGTTACTACTAATAGAAAGTAATATTATAGTGACAAGAAGGAAGAAATGTCAGATGGAAATCTTGGAACATTTCTTGTCAAGATCATCCTATTTCATGTTCAACATGACATGATAACCATGGAAAAAATTTGCATGTTCCAGGCTCTAGATAAAAGTCAACTGGGTGATTTGGTACGTGCAAAAGATGAGAAGTTGGATGCTGCAGGTATTTTGCCATCTATAAATGGCTAATTTTGTGTCTTTGCCTATAGAAGTTATTAAGATGTTTGCCTGACAGTGGTTGAAAACGGGGAGAATTGGAGCATGGGACAAAGGCAGTTATTTTGCTTGGGAAGAGCATTGCTAAAGAAAAGCAGCATTCTTGTGCTAGATGAAGCAACGGCATCAGTTGATTCAGCAACTGATGGTGTGATACAGAAGATCATTGGTCAAGAGTTCAAAGACAGGACAGTAGTAACAATAGCTCACAGAATTCACACGGTTATAGATAGTGATCTTGTTTTAGTCCTTAGCGATGGTAAATACAAAACACATGCATTACTGAAAAAGAGCAAGACACGTGAATGCATCCGCGCACACAAGCACAGCCAGTATACACGCTTCCCATTTCCTGGGATTTGGGAAGTGATCACATATAAATACCCACACCCTTATTTACACTTATATAATACTCAGGTCACTGTAGGAGAGTTTACATTTTTACTTTTGCGTCAACAGGAAGGATTGCAGAATATGACACGCCAGCAAGGTTGCTAGAAAGAGATGGCTCTTTCTTCTCAAAACTTATAAGAGAGTACTCCATAAGATCACAGGGCTTTCACCAGCTTGGCAAATCTGCATAACTTAGAGGTGGCTCAAAGAATATCTAGACAAATATTTTGTAGACTAAAGAATGAAAACCCATCCAGCAATTGTTCGTGGATAGAAATAAAGCATGAATAATTTCTTTATAATGCAAGGCAATGTTTCAGTCATCCCCCGTTCATGGCATGGACAATGATTAGCAGGAAACAGAATGAAGTGCCTATAGGTGATATTGATAATAGCCATTTAAGCGACCTGACCTCCACAATTAGCAAGTGGTTGGCAGTGCCAATGTGCGACATTGATGCATTATTATCATGTAATAATGAAGGAAAGATACTCCTCCTGAAGCTATAATACTGAGCCTAAACAGCTGATAGAATAAGTGATTATACGTGTGTAAGGCTCTATCTGTAACCCTTGTTCCTTTAGTTAAATGGCTAATAATAAAGGAGTCTCAAGTATCAGCAAATTCGTGAACCAGAACTTCAACTATGTTGCTTTAATTATGGATCAAAATGTACCAACTTGTTGGACCCAGAAGCAGAAGAAACTGGACAAGCTGTAATATAGTTCGGCCAGGGAAAAGAAAAACTCCATAGGCATGGACAGGCCTCATAATTTGGGAATCGCATTATGTACAAGAAATGAAACATTTTTCATCATCATCAACTTCTTCCCATTCTGCAAGCACTTGTTGACTTCTTTCTGCTAGGCTACCGAACTAACCTTTTAGTTTTGGTTTTTGAGTTTCTCAAATCTACATTTTTTCAGAAAAATAAATCATCACCATCTTCTTCTTCCTATAATCATTAACAGTAGCGGGAAAAAGCACAAAATTCAACGCTTCCACCCCATGCATAGTGGAGTTCTCAAGAGTAGAGTACAACAAGAAACGAGCTGTAATAAATGCTAAAACATGAAAGATAAGTAAAGCATAAGCAGAACCTTAATTCAGCTTTCAAGTTGCAGTGTAAGAGAGAAACACCATCTGGGGTCTCCATTGTTGCCTTTGTTCCTTCTGGAAGTATAAGAGAAGAAGCGAAAAATGGAAGTATGGCTAAGCCGCTAAGGCTAGCCATGATGTTTTTGTCTTTGGTCAGACAAAAACAGAAAGTGGGGTTTGGGCCTGGGGTGGGGGGCGCGAGCCTTTGGGAATGGGCTTGAATCTTATTACGTCCCACAAAGTCCATGCGATAGACCAATTGTACCACTAATAAGAAGAGGTAGCAGAGGAGGATGTCAAATGGCGGTCAGGGCGGCAGCGGCGGCTTGTCTGTTAACGACCGTACGATTGGAACTGGAAAATAGCAGCAACAGTAAGAAGGAGAACGGAAAGGAGGGTCTTGGGAATAGGATTGGTCCTTCTAAAAACTCAACACTGCCACTCTTCTCTGTCTCCAAGCCATCTTGGGTCGTCAAAACTGAGGCAATTCTATAATTCACTTCTTTTTGTAACTTGTGGTTGGGCTTTTTGTGTTCTTTATCTGGGATTTTAAGATTTTTTTTTCTTTCTTCTTTTTTTTTTTATTTCATATTTTGCTTGTTTGTAGGTGTATCCATTACCATGAGTGGAGTGTTGCACTAGACAATTATGATTGACTTAGAGTTAGAACCACTGAGCGTAGCAAATAAGGCTTTGTTTAAAAAGAAAAAAAAATTCTTTTCTTTGGATTGATGCACTCTAGAGCAGTAAAAATTTTGAGTCTTGAACTTACATGTCCACAAAGGCATGTAAATTGTTGAATCCCTCCCTAAGTGCTTTTAAGATATTTGAATAGAGAAAGTACAAATCTTTTTCTTTTTGGAAAATCGTCTTGAACATGAGATTATTTCTTCTATTGTTTCTGGAATCCTTGATTTATAAATCTGTTTGGAGTATTTGTTATGTTTAGCTGCAAATGTCAGTAGTAGGAAATTAAAAGGAAGGCTTGGATTTATTGCTTGTTGCCATTGTATTTCCATTTCTTTGTGCAGTCAAATGTCTGGAAAGAAACAAGAAAGAAACCCGATCCGCCATGTGTGGTCTGCAAAGGCAGTGGAAGAGTTCCTTGCCACCATTGTTCTGGAACAGGTCTCTCTCTCTCTCTCTCTCTCTCTCTCTCCACGACACAAGCAAGCACTGATGCATATCATTGAGGCATGATCCATTATCTGAATTATAGGGTTATGAATGGGTTATACTGCAATTTATGACAAGTTTCCCTAACTTATTGTCTCCTAAACCCAAGATCATCCTATCCTGCTGCTGCTCAGAGTAGGCATTTGCCCCTAATAGGTTTCTGTGCTCTATGCCTTTTAATAGCGTTCAGTGCAATTTATGTGTGGCAAAAAGTTGTTTGTCAATGTCTGTGACAGTAGATCCTTTCAACTGAGCTGCTGATGCCTGTTGCATGTTGTGACGTTGTTGCATCTGAAAATTGGAGTAGACTGTTGCTTTCATAGAAATAATTAGTGGCATAATACCCTTCAAACTTCCAAACTTCAGTAGTGCTTAATCATTGCAGATTGGTGGAATTGTAAGCCATTTCTCTTTCATTCTGTGTCTTTGATGGGATTCCATGTGTTAACCATCTGGATTGGAAAGATACTGTTTTGAAACCAAGTCATTAATCTTAATTCATGTACTGCCCTGTTTATACAACTCTTCAGCACTTCTGATTTAAAAAATGGGACTCCATGGGTGTGTTAATTCTTGTTCGGAGATTAGCAGAGTCCAGATTCTGATGATCATAGTTGCAAGCTTTGGGATGGTGGATCAGATGTGAGATGTGTGCCTGCCAAAATAATATGAACTATGTAATCTATTGTTATCTATTTTCTTCTTCTTTTTCACATTTGGAAATCAAACCTACATGGAATATTGCAGGCAGGACAAACTACGCACATTTAGCTATGCTTCCAAAAGGGAAATGGCCAAAATGGTGAGGTATCAACAACATTTTACTCTTTCCATTCCCATAAATTTCAGTTAGCTTGAAGTTTCTTAAGTGACGAATTCTATTATTCTTTACTAACAGACCGTACAATTGCAATAACTTTGGCAGGTGCAGGACCTGTCATGGTAGTGGCCTCGACTATTGCTCCCGTTGCCTAGGTACTGGGGAGTACAGGTATATAATGGGTTTCCGTTTCATGAAGATGGATATTGAGGACACTCGAGGTCAAAAGAATCACCAACATGACGATAGGCCAAGACCAAATGGTGCAGCTGAGCAGTTCCTCGATGGAGGGCACTTAACTTCAAACTTTGGTACATAATGTTCCTATAAAGAGGGTTGAAGCGAGAGGCATCCAAAGAGGCTTTCAGTAAGATGTTTTAGCTGAAAGCAGCTGCTCCTAATGTCAACTTCACCAGCATACAAAGGACTGAGGCGCCCAAACAACAGCAAATAAGGGTCACTGTCTGGAAAATTGCTCTTCAATAAGATGGCTTATGATTCTTCACAGATAGTGGCGCTTCTTTCGCTTCTTTTAGTTGTCACCAGGTTTTTGGGTCGTCTTCTTTTTTGGGTTTCTTTTTCTGGTTACTTGATAATAAGCTGTTTCACAGGCCAGTTGAAGGACTCATTTTCCCATTTCGGCTTCCGAGTATTCAGGATTTTACTCTTAGGATGCTCCAGGAAATGGAGCTATTCATTTGTTGAATTTGAGATACTGGCATAATTCTTTAAAGCTTTAAAGAGGTAAATTAAAGAGGAGAAATTTCCCAACCCGCTCGCCCCTTTTCGCTGTCAACGGCATGGTAGGTGTATCCCAGTCCTCTGGGTCATGGTGCCGCTCACAGCGAAATCCCATGGGCCCAAAGTGAAAGATTGGACTTGGGCTTAAAGGAAACACATGTTCTATCTAGTATGAACCGTCAATTCCCAGTCCATCCTCTACATTAACTAATAATGAGATTGGCTCCAAAAATAGTACCATGCCGTACCACAATATAGGCAGAAAGCCAGAAACAAGACAATTCCTCAATGAGGTTCCAGATTGGCTTCATAAGGTAGAAGCCAGTAAACAACTCGGGGGTCTCGAGCGCCCTAAGGAGCTATGGGCTCCCTGGGAAAGTGGAAGTTCGACTCCTGCCTCCTTCAACTTCTTCTACAAATTGGGGGCTTGTCTCTTGAGATGCAAAGCATTTTCTGCAATGTGTTCCCACCCAGAAAAAAAGACAGGCAGAAGCCAGTATTGCTAGTGCTAGGAAGGCAGCAGCCACAATATTATTACATTATAACTCACAGAATATAGTTGCTGTTAGAAGCAGTTCACAGACGACCGTCATAACATCATTTATACAGATAAAAGCAAAAAGGTTGAGAGATGGAACACATCAAAGACCTAATCAAGAAGCCCGACTCAAGCTATCAGAAATTCTCCCATCAATCCCACGTCCATGTTGCATCAAAGCTCAGCATGCAAAACAAAAGATGCCGTTTCTCTGACCATGTAACTCTGACTAGGCTGAAATTTCATCACTCTTAGGTAAGGTAGGTAGAAATTGGTGTCGAGGAAGCTAGGAGATGCATGATACTGATGTAAAAATTGGTCAATCAATGCCCAAGCTTGAGTAGGGTTCAAAGCCACCCTGACAATGAGAAAACATGTCGGCAATGAATTGATGTTTGTAAGGTTATTGTTTCCCAAGCATTTTAAAGGCCAATACATAGATTATCTCAACTCCCAAAGCCAGGATAACTTGGTTTGACATACCCATATTGCAAGTATTAGAGAAGGAAGTATAAAGGTGAATAGCTACACTAAGAAACTAATTAAAAGAATTTTACACTTTTCCTTTCATTCTCTTTCAGCCCAATAAGGGGACCATCTCTGTGTCTAATAATTTGTTGTCTATTTGAATTTATTGCCATTCACTCAATTTCGTCAAAAAATTCAGCCTACAGTACGCTGTCATACTTTTGTCATTCCATATGGAAGAATCACTGGTGAAGAAATAATTAGCAAACATGAAATAATATAATGCTTGCATAATAAATGAACTGAGAACGTTCTTCCAATTTGAGCAATTAATCAATTTTTTGATTATCATATCAATCCAAGTTCAATGAAAGATGCTACTCACAGAGCAGTCATCATGAACCCGCCATATGGTCTCTCCCAGGAGGTTTGCCACTGACAAAACTGTAAGCTGAGGAAAGTAGTTCTGTTCTGAAACTGGAATGGTATTTGTTATGATGACCTCTTGGAAAATTCCACTTGATAACCTCTCTATTGCAGGAGGACTGCAAACAGAAAAACAGGTACTAGTAAAAATCTGCCTAAACTACCATCATTTGCACTGCCCATATGTGCCACTGTAGATTTTATCCAAAGAATTGACAATTGTTGGTTGTGCAACAATTGGAAATTCAAACTATGCATGATCACACAAAGAAAATGTTTTGAACAAGTAATATACAAATTATTGGTCACTTGATTAGTGGTTGAGGCCAAACTTGTGGTCTAATTGCTGTCCAGGCTTCTACATAATCTTCATTGAGATAGAAGACCACAATTAACAAAAAAGTGTAATGACCTTACCACCAACACTATTTACATTCTATGGATATAATGAATTAGAAGCTCTCAAGGCTGTTGCACTAATTCTTAATCCATCTCCAAAACTGTCCTAAGTATTTATTATATACACAATACTTCCACAGAGAAATTGATGGCAGTGGTTGGCATTCTGCATCCCAGCTTTTCAGATTTAGATGATCATAAAATCCATGTTACACCATAAAAGATAGAGGTACCTGAAAACAGCATGCGTACTGCAAGCATAAACCTCCCTAGCCCCCTCTTGATGTAATAGAGCTGCACCTTTAGAAATAGTCCCTGCAATGAACCATGCAATAAGTTACATTTAATCAACAAACAGTTGAACAAATAAACTAATATGGCCGTCCTCAGCTTAATTATTGGCACGGGTCTTTTAGGAATGGCTAGAACCCATTCCTTAGACATGATTAAAAAGCCAATAGAGCATTCATTTGCATATTGATGAGAAATAATATCAAATTATATTCAAGAAAAACTCACCTGCAGTGTCAATCATGTCATCCACCATGACAGCAACTTTCCCCCTTACATCACCAATCAAGTTCATCACCTGCAAGATGACATTTAGCAGGCAATAACAAAACATAGAATGGATGATTTTGAGCTCTAAGTGAGAATGAAAAAGGAAACAAAAGAAAGAGAACAAAAAGTATGTGCCAATGTCAGCTCTGAAATATGGACAATATAAAGTTGCAGTGCATTGGAACCACCAAAGCACTTTGTCTTCAGCTTTTGCAAAATGACTCACATACTATACCTACAATGCCCCAATCCCCCTTTCTTGCACATGCACAAATGTGCATGCAGGCAGCTCCCAACAAATATAGGGGTGCTGACACAGACAAGGACAACAAATCAAACTTTTCAGGCTGCAAACATTTGATACTACACAAAATTATTGCATATCCTGCAACACACCATGAGGAAGTATAAAAGGCAGCATACATTAGAGCATACCTCTGCAACATTGTGGCCATGACGCCTCTTATCGACAATGGCTAGAGGAGCATCAGACAATTTCTTAGCGAAAGCACGTGCTCTAGCCACACCACCAACATCAGGAGAGACCACCACCAAGTCATCAGAGCATATTGTCTTGCTAGCAAGGTAATCAAGAATCACAGGCTAATGGTGCAAAAAAAGACAATGGTAACAAATGGAGGAATGAGTTTCTGGGCATTTCACTGGACCATACAAGAAAACATGCACTTAGGTGTTCACACACTGTACCAACATGCAAGCAACATATACGGCTTGGAAACAACGGCAATATAAATTCATATTCAGGATGTGACAAAGCAATCACTAAATTCTCTTCCAACTACTTCAACAATGCCAATCATCATATATTTTCAACTATAAGTTATGTTGGGTGAAAGATGTTGATCATTTGTCAAACAACAAAAGCCGTCTAAAGTAGGCACATGTCGAGTTGATTCATTACCTGGCCATATACATGGTCCACAGGAATGTCAAAATATCCCATGGACTGCCCAGAATGAAGATCACAAGCAAGAACACGGTTTGCACCAGCTTCAGTAATCAGATTTGCAACCAATTTGGCAGCAATGGACTCACGCCCTTGAGTCTGAAATTGCAGTCAATGCAAAAGCTGATTATCAAAAGCTGCAGTAATACTGACTAATCTGCACAACCATATGCAGATGAACCAGCTGCGAAGGTTATAAAATAAAAAAGGAGTGGCAATTATTTTAAGTGTTCAAGTTGCTTTAACTGCACCTACAGTGGTTCATTCTTATCTAAATTCAGCCTTTAATTGCAGTAGTTATTACCTTTCTATCAGCCCTGGCATAACCAAAATATGGAATGACAGCAGTGATATTTTTGGCTGAAGCCCTTCGACAAGCATCAATCATAATCAAAAGCTCCATAAGATTCTCATTTGCGGGAGGGCATGTGGGTTGAACAAGATAAACGTCACAACCTCTAACACTTTCTTGCAAATGAACATAAATTTCCCCATCAGCGAACCTTTTTATCTTAATCTGTCCAAGCTCCAGACCCATGTAGCAAGCAATTTCCTATCGTATAATTTAACAACCACAAACGATAAGCAAGGAGGGGAAAAAAAAAAAAAAGAGGAAGTTAATTGAGCGTCAAATTGCATGGGAATTAAATTATAAGAATTAACAAAAGCCCAACCTGAGAGAGGGAAGGATTGGCAGTGCCAGAGAAAATGCGGAGCCTTGTGTCATTTTTGTTTGTAAAGGCGTTTTCCAAAGAAGGGTGGGCGGTGGTTGTTGAAGAAGCTGAGAAGCCCACTGAAGACGATGATGGGTCACAGCTAGTAGTAGAAGAAGAAGAAGAAGAAAGCAAAGGGATGCTGCTCCTCCATGATGGCTTCCCGTTATTATCAAACTTGATGGGCTCCACCAGATTACACCTCTGAATTCAAATAGCCCCCACATGCCATGAATGAATGAATCCAATTTGCTGAGTGCTTTGAGATTGCCATCCATCCATCCATAATTGAAGAAAGAATAAACGAAGAAAAGGGACCGCGGGGGGTGGGGATAGTTAAAAGGGTTTAACTTACAACGAGGGCTGCGAGAGCGGCGGCGCGTCGACGGCTGAAGCTGAGAAAGAAAGGCGAGACAGAAGCAACCGAAGATGGTTGATGCAGCAGACGGGAAGACAGAGGAAGAGAAGGAGATGACACCACCACCACCTCCACCATGCTTATAGCTCCGTTATTTCTTCAACCGACCTATCTAGTAGCCCACGCACGCTATATCCAACCCTAGCTGGCAAGAGTAACAGTCCGGGGGTAGAAAATATAGCTTTTCGATTTATTTTTTCAACTTTTCCTTAATGAAACCCCTGTTCTCATCATTGCAATCTAGGGCGCCCCCACCATTGAAGCGAAAGAGGTTAGAAAAGATTTCCGCAAAAGGTGCCAACATCTTTACAGTCTTTCATTTCGCATGGGGAAAAATTAAAACTCAAAACAAACATGTACGAATCGCATTCGCATGCACATGCACAAGTCCTAATCTTATTTTCAAATTATCACCTCAAACAGTCCGTCACAAATTATGACTCACTTTTTATGTTATAGCCAATGCCTTTAGCAGACAATACAAGACCCACAAAACAAGTACAATTACAGGCTATGTTCCCATGTTCCACAGCCAAGCCATTCGCCGAATGGCACAGAGCTTCTTTACATTTTAAGATTTGAACCAACTGGAGTTAAATGCGTATGGCTAGAAATATTAAGGCAAGACCCAAATCATGCCAATGGATCAACCAAAACGATATAGGTTTGTTCACAAGAAAAACAAAAAAATAAAAATAAAATTGCCTACTTCTACCCATTTCAATACAAGGACGATGCTAATTGAGTGATTAAACCGTTCAAGGACTTACAGTGTACACATCGAACATACATTACATAATGAATCTACATAGATTATGTATTCCAATCAGCACCATTACACATAACCCTCTTAGAGAAATTCAATTTTGGGGTCTATCCCACGACGAGCTTCATCTTCGAGTGCCAAACTCAGCATTTCGGTGCAAAACTGATCATCTGCTTTCAGCCACAAAGCCTGTTCCGAAGCCCAAAAGATCAAAATAAAATAAGGCTTGCCGTTAAGTGAAAGCAAAACAAATGATCCTTCAAATTCAGAGGGTTTCCAATTTCAGATTCCCCTTAGTCATCAAATTAGGAAGACAGCTTAGTGAAGAAAGCCAAAAACGTAATGATGCAGCACACTTGTCCCATTCCAAAGGCAAAGCAGAAGCTTTGTTGCACAATAAATGAAGTGGCAGCAAAGGAAATTCCAGATAGTGTACCTTGTGGTAGTATGTAATGGCAGCAGAATAATTATCCTACAGATAGGAAGACAAGAGAAAAAGAAAACATTATCATGTGTCTTCAATCAAAACAGACAACAAAGTTAAGAGTTCAACATTTCCAAGTCATGATACCAGAACAACTTCTAACTTTCAGCTGAAACTATGGAAATTTAGTTACTTTTTATTATGGGGCAAGTTAGCTTATTCTTCCACTTTGCTACCATCAATTGCTGGACACATGCAAGCAGTAAGTACAAAAGCATTACCACATGGATAAAGAATGGACAGGCACACAAAAGGGCAACATAACGATTTTTGTGACATTTCACAAAAACTAATTCATCGTTAACTTATCCAAAATGCCACTTTAACAAATAAGTCATTCAAATTTTTTATTACCATACAAGGTGGCATGGCATCTAAAGGAAAAAAAAGGGAAAAAATGTATACAATAGAAGGAACTCAAGATACCTGCAGATGATAAGTGTATGCAAGCCCAGAATAAGTGCTCAAGCTTCTGGTCGACAATGTAAGTGCTCTCTCATAGTATGATATTGCTTCATTGTACATCCTGAAACATTAAGGATGGACACTCATGTATCATATAATGTGTATGTAATTCATGCTCCAGAAGTTCATCTACCCCGGAGGATGTAGATTAGAACAATGTACAAAAAGGAGATGCTATTCATACCAAGCACTAATCAACTTTACATACAAGCCTGCTGCTGCATGGTAAAAATTTTGAAATGTCCATTATGTTTGTAAAATATTTCTGTAGGAATTTATAATTGTTTTGCTCCATCAGAACCCCCATTGGGATGTGAGCTACACACAATAAATCCTACACCTCCTCCCAGGATTTGAACCTAAGACCTCCAAGATGAATTTTTGACATTTAATTCCACAGAAAAAAGAAATGGCATTCATTCCACAAAAAGAAATTTCATAGGGAGCACAAGTGAGATAGTGATAATGGGAATACACAAAACCTACAATCAAAATAAATCCAAAATAAATGTCATCACATCAGCATTTGCAGCACCACCTAAAGATGCCACAAACCTTTAGTTAACCACACAAATTTAACTTGAAATTGTTTTCAAGTCTTCATGAGCATTTAATAACATTAGGACCAGCTGGTCTCCTTTTAATGTAATTATAACATTTTAGCAGTCAGTTGCAATAACAATATGCTGGATTCCTCCGCTTTGCATTTCTACAAAGCCCACCAGAAACAAAAGAAGAGGACTTGAGCTTTAGCCTAAGGTCAGCAATTGTGACCAAGAGGTCCAAACAAAGGGTATCCAACAAGTTTCAAAATGTTATCTGCAACTCTGGAAACAAGCTTCCTACAAAGTATCCTGCTGCAAAATGGCAAGACTCCCACTTCCACGAGAAAGTAGTGTTATTCACTAGCATCTACAAACTATTGCATGATAAGAGCATTTAACTGCCATGCTTTCGCACACAGTTTCCCTAGACCCAGGCCAATAAGTGAGCACAGCAATCCTGAAATAACCTTTACACAAGGTATCGAATGAAGTGCCTGAAGTTGAGAAAATTACTACATTTGCTAGTTGAGAAGCCAAAAAACACAGAAACACCCATCCTGAGGTACTCAAAATGCAACAATTAACCAAAAAATGTAAGCAAACAAATATACGTAACGTACTTTAACTTCCGGTATGCATGGGCAAGATTAACTATTGTGGGTTCCCACAGTTGACTTAAGGAAGGAACGAGAGCCAATGTCTTTTCAAACCACATCACAGCCTTATTATACCTGAAATGTTTCAGGGGGCAAAATTACATAGCTTCAAAGGTTAACACTCAAATGCCAAAAGAAAGAGAAATATATGCTTAAACAACTGAAGTAATGGCAACTTAGTCTTTTTTTTTTTTCTCCCTAACATAGATAGCTGCATACTGGTAGGACAAAGCAATAAACTAATGATCCAGAAAAAGTGCACAGTAATACCACAACAGTCAACTGGATATGGAAGTTCTTTTTAGTAGTAGGAGTTGTGTGAAACTCCTAAAAAATGAATGATGAAAATAACAACAGGATCATGGTGATGACACAATAACTGTAGTAACAAGCAATGGAATAGACTTACTCCTTCATATGAAAGGCAACAACTCCAAGTTCATTGTATACAAGTGGATCTGAAGGGCAAATTGCCTTTGCCTGCATAAAAAACTGGAAAACAAAGGATGAACCATAATCTTAACTGTGAAATACAACTTCATGAACAGGTGCAATGAAGCAATAGCTCTATACTTAAGGGGTCCAAAAAGGCAATTAAGAAGAAGTTGAACAGTTACATAGCATATCATGCACTCCTGTAAACCAAACACTACCTATTTAATCGACCCAGGCTAATTTACAGTTGACAGAAGCAAGGAAAATTTTCTTTAGCTCACAGCATTTAGGCACAACCAAAAATGCTCAAAGGGTAATTAGATTACTGCAGCTGTCTGTACTAAACAGTGTGTTTCAGTGACCTAATCACCCAGATGAATTCATGATCATGATAAAAGAAACAAATCCATCATTTTTATCATCTTCCAACTTCACATTTCTAAATGTCCTTCCAAGCATCACAAAATGCCTTGTCAAGGTTTATTCTGTTCAAACAATCAACAAATTCAACTAGTTGGTATAAATTTCCAGTCACATAAGTCATAATCCATTTTTTTTTGTTCTTATTCTTAAAAGGGCAGTTTAAAAGATCTCTCCTTGGGCACCTCATCAAACCATTATTGCAATATTCTTGGGACTATTTGCTGTGTCTTGCAAGAGAATTGTACACAAATTTGTTGGTCATGTAGGTCTAATTATGATCAGTACCATTCTTAGATCATTGGCCATCACAGCATTCCCATCCAAAGATAAGAAAGGCCCTCAAGTTATGAAGCAATTCTTTTCTCTGAAAGTGCAATGCTAGGACCATGGACCATGGACTATCCTTAATCGAGAAATCAATGATAGGAACCTTAACTCCAGAAGCATTACATACAGAATTCAAACAATAGTACTTCCCAATAATTAGCGAAAAATCAACAATGTAAATTAAAAGACACATAGTTTGTTAATGAAAAGACATACATAATATTATGATTCTTCATTAATAAACTAGTGATGGAAATTTTCCCAGGTTCAAACAAATACCTGCACAGCCAGCTTATAGCTGTGGGTGCGCATGTACTCCATTCCTATGTACAAAGTTGGTAAATGGCACCTAGAATAACAGGACTATTATTCAACATGTAAAAAGTCAAGCATTTGAACCCTATTAAAATAACATGGTATCATTATTGAAAAGCATGGCATATAGTGAAGATAACTCTAAGTTCCAGTAACAATCCATTTATCTTCTTGGGGAGTTCAGGAAATCTAATGACCCCAAATTGACAAGTTTGTCTGACCATAAATACATCTGAAAAATATGCAAAAAAGCAAGAAATGAACTACCGTAACTCCAAACAAACATGAAATCACTTTTCATCTCCTCTTCCACTTAACAGTGATTTAAAAAAGAAAAGGAAAAAATTCCTTAGCATAACTTCATAGCCATGAAAAAATATAAGGTGTATATGCGATATATAGTAACAACATAAATTTATGCAAGCTGACATTTTGACACAAAAAAATACCCTTTAGCTGTAGGAACAATTACATTTGTAATTAGACATTCATTTAATATTCAATTTAAAGAACATAAAATAACAGCATAAATTACCCAGGGAATCAACTGTCAGCAGTGCTGGCACCTGACCATTAGTCGTATCAATAACTATATTTGAACCAAATTACACACTTAACATTCAACCTAAAGAACTGCATAAAGTAACAGAAAAAATTACCCAGGGAATAGGCGACCAGCAGTGCGATAAGCTGACATGGCTTGATCACCCTCTTCCTGAGCAGCATAAGCATTCCCATATCCCACCCAGGCAGGTACAAAGGTTCCATCTAGACTTGTAGCCTTGCTGAGGCATATAAAAAAGAGAAGGAAATTATATATATTCAATGACTAGATAGACAGAGTACAATACACATGACACATGGTTTGTGTAGCAGCATAGCAAACAATCTCTTAATTCAGCCAAAAATATTAAAATTGAAAAATTTGCCAAACAACGGTAAAGAGATTGTCCATTCAGTAATTATGGTACAAGAGCTAAAAATGTAGTATTCCTTTTTTTTTTTTTTTTTTTTGTGTTTCTGTGGAGTTAATATGTCTGAATTACTATTTCCTAGAGAAGAAGGGTTAAGCATCATCAAATGCTAATGAATAAAAATTTCCAAAGTTCAACCCATATTCATAGCACTCTTGCTTAATGGTAAATGAATAAATTGTTTCCTGTTCTACTCTGCATTCTGCATATGTATACTTGGTGGGTTTCCTCCTCTTTTAACCAAATATTTTTATTTGTCATATATTTGATCAGAATGAATGTATGATTTCGAGGTAACTTAAACTGTGCAAACCAACATCAAATTTTCCCCTTTCTAAGACTAAAATAGTTTATACTCTCAGCAAGAAGTAAAAGCATCTCAAAGTCAAACTGCAGATAATTAGCATTCATCAGATCAACCAGAATAATGCAACATTTACCTGAAATAACGCCGTGATTGGTCATACTTTTTGATACAGTGGTAGTAGCAGCCAACTGCAAACCATGAAAGGGCCCTAAAAGATAAGAAGCCCCAATAAGCAAACAGCTTTAATGCACAAAAGAAACAAAACACAAACAAGTTCACATCACACTCATGGAGGATTACTGTTACATATATGTGGAAACGCAATTGCTTTTTCTGCCCTTAATTTGGAGAAAAAAAAAACATTTTACTGGCCTTAATTTGGAAAAGAGAAGCTTTGTAGGTGCAGGCTACAAGCATATCCAACTTCCTCAGACTGATTTAAAAAAAAATAGGATACATTTTCATGTATAACACAAATACATTCCAAGTTCTTAAAAACTCTTTCTTATCTTTGTTCTAGAACTCTAAATAGCCATGTCAGTTCTAGGTGCCCTATACATATATAAAACTGATACCTTCCAGCAAAGTTTAAAATGACAAGATATAAGAAGCAAATTGCTTTTTAACATGGGCTAATGATTTCAGACTTATATTTTTTTACACACATGGAGCAAAGACCATTGCAGGCAGCTGTTATCAGGTATTTTAAGCTTCGGCAGTCATTGTCATTGCCAACGGCAAGTTGGTTCAATTCCATATTCATGTTTGATCAAGGCAACAAAGTAGATGTTTTGTTTAGTGGATGGAGGGCTGCTATAAGTTGTTCGATAGCACCAGCTAAACTTTTTTTTTTAACAAGTAGTACCAGTTTTGCCAAACACTATTGGTTTTATA
Source organism: Ceriops tagal (assembly GCA_021533255.1). NCBI lineage: Eukaryota > Viridiplantae > Streptophyta > Magnoliopsida > Malpighiales > Rhizophoraceae > Ceriops > Ceriops tagal. The sequence goes on from CM038602.1 coordinate 11,240,302, forward strand.
GCTGACAAAATTATCAACCCTTAACTGTCAGTCAATAGCTAGCTGTGGGACTAAACAAGTCCAAACTCATTTTGTTTCATCCAGAGGGACAAAGAGAGGGTAAACACAAATTAATAAAAGTTCAGTTCAGATGCTAACATTGTAATGAAGAGAAGAAGATATATGACAGTATATATGATCTTGAGGGGACCATGACTATAAACTCACTTTTGAGGATAATCCTTCACCAAATTACATGCCATAAGATAAAGCTCATTCGCATTTCCGAGCTCCAAAGCTGCAGCTAAATGCACCAAGGTACATTTCAAATGGAAAGGATCCTTCTCAAGCAGTCTGCAAGAGCAAACCAAATGAGTGTGAAAGGTCCAACTCATTTCTGTGTTTTGATACAATCAATTAAAAACTTACACAGAAGTAAGTTCAAAACATTTTTGGTATTCACCACACTGATGGTAGTACTCCGCTTTGCAGGCCAAAAGATCAGTGTTGTTCTTCAATGTATGGATGAATGATGCGCTGAAACGGTTACTGTTGCAACTTTCCTTTTCAACTTCCCTAAATTTGGCCTCTACAACGCTTTCTTTGTCATACTGGACAACACAGAAGCATATAGAATTACTAAAACGACTGAGTGTACACAGACTTCAGAACTCCTTTTTAACAGGTTTACCTTCTTTATCAAGCAAGAGTAGAATGAGGACAGCCACCCCTCTTCAGGACCAACTTGCAATGATGAAAGGAGACTTGTTTCTAGAATTCAGTAGCAAATATAAAAAATTTAGGGATCATCACTAGAACCAAATATACATAATAAATCAAATTCAACAAAAGAGCTTAGAGAAGTCCATAAAAAAAAAAAAAAACTTATGACTTGTAACTATCAGATAATTTTCTCCTCCTATATGGCAAACAAAGCTAACACAACAAAGACTCAAGCAAAAGGAGTTAGAAGACTCGTTACCTTCATCACATGTTAGCATGTGGTTGTCAACCAGGCATTCCAAAGCCTTAAAGATGAAAAAACAGTCATTCAAACCACAATAAGGTTAAAAAGAATCACCATGTCCAGTCAAGAAACAAAATCAAGTCCATAATACAAATGGAAAAGGACTAGATTGATCATCAATGAGAACGAAGAATATTTATCTAGTTCTTAACCACAGTTTTCCAAATTCTACATTGAAAGCTTACCCATGCTTTCTGCAGACATAAATCCTATACACAAATTCTGTTATTAACAAAAATTCTAAGAGAGTGGGAGTGGGGGAAGGAGTGAGGGAACAGTAAAATTTATTGACTGACATACCTCATAACAAAAAGGATCAGCCTTGATAGCAGCTTTGTACCTTACATGATCAGAGAGTAGGAGAGAAATGAGAACCAAAAAAAGGCCAAGTTGGAGAGATGAAAAATAAACAGCAAAAGCTAAGCTTGCGAAAAGGTTAATAACTAAAAATTTTGTAATGTATACACAAGGATAACATGGGACTGGCATAATTTAAGAAATTGTACACAGAATGGAAGGATCAAGAGTCATAAAAATATTCAACATTGCAGTTAAGATGTAGGGTTTTGATATTTGCCTTACTTCAAGCTGTCACTGAAATTGCATACACGCACAATGTTAAACTTCAGACCATATGTAGAAAATAGGCAAAAAGCAAAATACACAAATGTTGGAACCAGATTAAAATGATCAATGGGATTCATGGCAGCCCATAAACTAGCCACAATGTTCTTACACTTGGAAGCATTTTGCTGATTATTGCAATTTACTTCAGTTTACAAAATTAGGGTGAGCAAGGAAAGAGTGCTACCCTACACCATGTGCTGAACTGGCTCTAATGGGGTCAGGTACAATACAAGAATCATGCCACTTAATATAATAATTTGGACCTGAACTGAAGAGGAAAAAAAATCATAGCTTTCCAGTGCACAGCCAATAAAAAAGCATGTCCTTTTCACATTGGGGTATTTAATTTTTGAATATAAAGTGATGCCTTAAAATCAGGCCATTCATGCATTCAGAAATGATCAATATGTTTGTGTAATAGACTTTGAACTCGAAACATAACCTAAAAGAACTTTTGAAAAAAGACCATAGGTCATAAAATAGAAAAGAATAGGTCAACATTTTAATCCTTCGAATTTTCCTTAATTCCTCATAAAAAAATTGCAGGAATTAAATTCCACAATTTTGGCCTCTTTCTACAGCTAACAATAATGTAGTGCCATTCTGTAAGAGCCACCTTAACAAAACCAAACTAAAATGCTGAAAAAAATTTGGCTAAACAATTAAAAAGAATACAGATTTATGGTCTTAAAAGTTAACAGCATGCCGCTGTGCAACATATTGCCTGCACACAATTCTTTGGCATGTTAAGTTTCCAATCCTAGGAACTTTCTCTTAGCAATTAAGACAGAGGAAAGAGTCCTATAGGACATATGCAGACAAAATTGTGTATTACTGCTGTTGAGATCCAAAGAGCCAGCTTTCCCATTGACATTTTTGGCCTATTTTAATTTCTCTATTTCTCCTTGCAGGGATTTTTTTCCAGCTTTGTATTATCCATTGGATGGTCTGCAATATCTCACTCTAGAAAACTAAACCTACAATTGCAAAACATCTTCTACAGATATAAACGGAAGCAATGGTTCCACGCTATAGCCATCCAACCATCAATATCTAATGAATGAAATGAACTTCATTTATGATGCTATAAGCTAAACATCAAGATATGGAAGAATATATTGCTCTTTTAACCTTTTTCTGAAAAATAACTTTACTTTTTTTTTTCAGTATAATTTTCTTTTATCACAGGAAATTAGCTCACAACAGCATGAGTTTTGTGAAAAAAAAAATCCTTTTATATATAAGATGGCTGAGAAAAACTAACCATTGCCGAGCTTGTGCACGATTTTCTAAAGCTTCATAAGCCCTACCTCTTAGAAAGCATATTGCTGAAGTTATCTGCCACAGATAGAAAGCAATTTTTCACCAAGCAAGAGTTTCAGCAATAATCACATACTGAAATTGACTAATACTGAAGAAATGCATGTCACTTGCCAATCAAAACAAAGCAATCAAGAGTTTCTAAAGCTTATTGTTCTTGACAAACAATGAGCTAGCAAGTTAAAGCTAGTGAGCAGAAGAACAAAGCACACATGTGGAAGAAGTAAAAAGGTGTATGTTGTGCACAAGGGTCTTTGCTTTGGGAGGTTTGGGGGCAGTCCATCTATTGTACACAAGCTCCTTGCAGCAAAGAGACTATTTCCATGGCTCAAACTCGTGGCCTTCTGGTCACAAGAAAGCAACCTTACTGTTGAGCTAAGGTCTCCACTCTAGAAAAATATGCAAGCAGATGTTATAAAATAACCCCAAGCATAACCAAGGCAGATGACAACAGACAACATGCAGTGTCTGCATAAGACATTCTTCTTCATGATGTTCTGGTTAAAATCGTTCACCAAGCTTTACTCAAGGCTACAAGCACATAATCAACTAAACAACATAAACAAAGGATTTATCTCCATATGATGTAAGTCAAGAAGAAGATTAAGTTCAAAAGCGTCATAATGTCAACAAGTCACAGGCTCACTGTGCTGCAATGGCTAGCCTTGACAGCCTAGACATCTGCAGCCAAAAAAAATTTAGGACATTTACCAGATGGAAGCAGATCATATTGAGAGCACTGCAAGACTTTTAATATTCAATATTCTCTGGCTTAGTAGAGAGCTTAGCAAAACTTAATGCTCAGACAAAGAGAACAAACATTAACAAAAACATCATTCAATCAGATCAAGGCAGCTCAGGTACAGTTTATGTTTGGCTTTCTAAGAAAGAACAGAAAATAAAATAGATAGAAAGACAACTGTAGGATTCAAAACCTTCAACAATTTAAATTATTGCCTGTGGGGAGAAGTAAAGACAATTTAAATGATCATTGAAAAAAAGAAAAAAGAAAAAAGCTAAACAAGGTCTTGGTCTCTCCCATTTTTCTGTTCCCTGTACCTTTCTTTGGCAGAAAAATTAAAGATTGAATGAGAGAGACAAATCCTGTGTGCTGACAAGGCTTTCAGCAGCAAGTTACAAGCGTCAGTACCGACATTCCTAACCACCCATTCTTCTAATAAAGGAGGAAGGGAAGAAATAAATGAGGAAGCATACATTGATTTCACGATATTCAGCATCCTTATCCAAAGACAGAGGATTGCAATCTTTGGTGTCGAACACATTTCCATGATCATCAACCTTAGCATCGCCGAGCATTAGCAGACATTGATCCCACTCTTTCAATTCCTCCTGATCTTAAAAACACCAACAACAAGAAAAGAGCAGCCCGGCCCTACCCCCAGTTAGCCATCAATTCAAATCAAATTGAAGCCTCCGCCTCCTTCCCCCTCTCTACCTCCCACAAAAAAAAAGAAAAAACAAGAAGAAGAAGAAGAAGAAATTTGGAGGAGAGAGGGAGATTTACGAGGCATTTGGCGGCGAGGAAGCGGAAGCGGAGGTCGCGGAGGACGATGTGGGAGGAGTTGAGAAGGTGGAAGGCACGGCGGAAGTGGCGGGCGAGGAAGAGGGCTTGTGCCTGCATGTAGACGTCAGCGGGGTCGTTGGTGAGGGCGGCGACCTTGTCGGCGAAGAATATGGCGGAGGAGTAGAGGTGCTTGCTCACGCAGTCCCTCACCACTCCCCTCATCTTCTCTATTTCCTCTTCTCTCATTCTTCTACTTCTTCTTCTTTCTTTTTCTTTATCTCCTCTTCGAATCCCCACGGACCGACGCAGCCAGCTTATGGATGGAACTCCAAACTGCAAGCAGAGCTTCTTGTCGCCGTTGGGATGGGAGTGCAGGTGAAATTGAATTTGAGGGTTTCTACTCTTTCTTTCTTTTGTTTTTTTTTTTTTTTTCCCCCTTTTTTCTTTTTTTCAGTCAAGAATAGGCGGGATCACGCGGATGGCTTCGTCCTTCTTGTTTTTGTTTTGTTTTGGAGGGGCTTTGCGGTACGGGCTTTTGGAAAGCCCAACCGTTTGGGTTCCTAAAGGCCATCAAAACCCAACTGAATGGGCTTGAACTCTTAATGTTATATGGCTATAATTTTCGGTTTTTCTGATTCTCATTTGTTTTCTTTTGTTTCTTTACTTGAGTGTATATACATATACATACATATAAATAGATATACACATTATTTTTTTTTTTTTAATATATTCAAAACCACAATATCTAAAGGTAAAAGCAATTACTATGTGAGAAACTAAATGTTTTAATTAAACTATCAATTAGTTCAATTAATGAGAAGATTGTGGAGTTAATCCAAACGGCGAGCCTTCCTATAACGCCACTCCATGATCATCGTGATTCACACAAAACATTTGAAAAGGATCAAATTCTAAGCTAACTTAGACAGACTGTTGAAACAACATTACAACAAGATAAGTTGGATGATAAAAGCCGAATACCCGTGACCCCAGGGATTTACAACAGGAAAGCCCCGGCAGCTTAGACAATAAAATATGGCAACAGCTTTGAATATCCCTTTTGGTAGACGACGAGAGTTTACACCCATAGCATTACAAGGTCTCTACATTCCCCCGTCCGCAATTATTCAAACTCGCAGAAATAAATTTTAGCAAACTCCCAATGCCAAGTTCCTTCCCTCTCCCCCTGTGAATTCAGAAGCCATCTGACATTCGACTGCTTATATTATCAAAAGTCCAACAAGAAAAGAGATTTGCTTGCCAACAAACAAGTTTCATTTGGTTGGGGAATGGATACAAAAAGCAACTCCAAGAATGAAAGAAGGAAAGCCCCTGTCACAAAAAGCCCTTCTTCTTTATTGATATCATGCAAAGCCCTTCTACGTTACCCAGCACCATACGATGGAGCAGGCAAAAAGGGAAATGGTGCAATGGAGGCATGGGACACTGGTGACCGTGCTTGTGTGCTAACATTTAAAAGCCCTTCCTTGTTCTTCTTCCCTTTAATATTCCCACTGTCCCCATCTTCTGTTTCCAAGGGCGACAACACATCACCAATCAATTTCGACCTGTCTTCTGCAACAAACTGCTCATCATCCAAGATCCGGTGGAATAGTAGCCCAGACATAAATACAGGAAGATACAAAAGGCTCGCATAAAACATCCATTTTGCCTTCTGCACGGTTCGCTCCCGGTAAAATGAAAATGCTGAAGCACTTATTGCAAGGGTCAGGAGCGATGATTCAATACAAAACCATCCAGAAGTCACACCCCCTGCATACAGCACCCAGTAACTCTAATGACTGGATGAAAAGAAGTCTACTCTTATGTCATCTGGACACATTAAGCATGTAACATTCATTTCATACCAACGCGGTGCTGGCAAGTTGGTAATTGCTACTAATTCATGCCATAAAGCTTATTTGAGAAAGTGTGGGGAAATGCGGCAGAATTACACATCTAATTTCCCATTTATGCATACAATTTTAATTTTCTTCTACGTGGATAGCTAAACTAACAAATCAATATAACAAGATCAACAATCACACGCACCAGATATCAGGGAACGATTAGCATATAACAAATGAACCACCTGTCAAAATGCTACAATTATAACAGCAGTCAGCATGCAAGTATTTTTCCTTGCATATGATTGAAAATGTCCAACAGTAGATCAATTACTGGAGGTTCAAAGACAGAACATGCATCCTCAAAAAGTAATGGCATGTCCAATTATCATTTCAAGTTCATCACAATCTCACATTTTATGATATAAAAGTCAAAATGAATTCACTAAATGTGTCACAAATCTACACAGGAAATGGCAAGAAATAAATGGATCATATTTCTGAAAAAGAAAAAAAACTAACAACCTGAATAAGTCTAATTATTTACTAATCGTATCCCTGAAATTTTGGCTGACTGCATATGCGTTTGTTTAAAATATGAAAACTGCAGATAGTAGAGATCCCGGCAGAGATCAAACTACAAGGAAAAGTTAAATGCATATGTGCATATTAACAAAAAGAAAATGACAGTCACATCTGCTACTGTTGTCTGGAACTTACAGTCATAGGCTAAGAAACCCAATGGCACAAGATATAGGCAGTTCCTCAAAGCCACTGAAGCAGTTCTCTGACCAGAGGCATCAGCAAGAGAAAACATTTTGAACCTGAAAATGTAATAAAAATGTAAGTGGGGTGGCAAAAAATTTGGAAAAAGATCCAGAATTATATTATATAGAAGTTTGTCAAAACTAACGAAGAATTGAAAAGCCACTAATTATGATCATATGTGATAAATTCCATTCAAAATACACGCACATACCCTCCAGCAGCATAATCATTGCGGCACATATATGCAAGGGCCATAAAGTGGGGTATTTGCCAAAAATAGAGAGCAGCAGGAAGAATCATTGCATTGAGTGAAACCTGGCCACAAGCTGCAGCCCACCTGATTATGTAGACCAAAAAAGTAATTACTTGGGTGTGGGACAAGAAGGATAATGGTAGGACTAGATTTTGCCATGAAATTCCAAAGATGCAAAATCCTTTTCTAGGAGGAAGTTATGCACATGTATATGTTCGTGTAGTGCTTTCTATGAAGTTCCATATCCAGGTTTTGACCAACCATGTAAAACAAGAAATTCTCCTTCGTACATATTTCAAGTGAAATGGAGAACATACACTATTTTTAGAGGTACCCCATACAAGATTTGGAGATATAATACTGTCATATAATAGACATATAATACAAGATTTGAAGATCCAGAACAATCATTCAAAAGATGAAGTGGAGGGCAAATATTATAGTTAGAGATGCCCCATTCATAACACCAATGGAGAGCTTGATTTTTCATTTATGTTCAACCATCATTTTGAATTTCATCACAAAATCTTATGCATACGACGAAGCCTCAGATAGCTGACTAAATTTGACATAATAGAAAATCAGCTGGTAATTCCAACTAAAAAAAGTGCAGTCAGCATATGCTTAAAACAATGTGTGCATCATGCAGAAGAATATTTAGCTTCTTTAGTGCATGCCACAAAAGTGCCTGTTAGCTATACTTTATTTGTTGCCACTGTTTTAGAAAAACAGTCTTAAATCTTGCTAATAAAATTAGAAAGCAAAAATCAACTAATTGTCCCCTAGCGGTTTACTGCTGATACCACCAGTGGCGATGGCAATTGTATTGGAGCATGCCTTGGACTCTGCTGCCCTTTACGCAGACATTAGGGACCAATAATGAGACTCATTATTCATAAGGCTGACTCCCCCATGATAGTGGATTTGATGAAACCACCCTCCGGGCTTCAAATGATTGGTACAAGATATAAAGGGAGAAGAGAAGTTGCATGGAAAGGCTCTGAAAAGTTGTATGTTACTTTACTAACTCCTAGAAGTTGAAAAAAGAGAGAGAGAGACCAAAAGAAAAATAGAGAAAAATACCCTAGAAAAGGCGGAATAGCACCAACAACAGCCCCAACCCATGTATTGACAGGGTGGATCTGCTTCAATGGTGTATAGACAAATGCGTAGAGGACAAGATTGGAAGCTGCAAGTCCAGCTGCCAACATATTAGTCTGCAACAACCTTGTCATAGATGATGCAACATTAGTTACTCTCCTCACAGAAAATTAAACAAAAAACAACAACAAAAGGTTAAATGTGTGAAACAAGAATAAAAAGGATAGATGAGGCAATTTAGTTGGTCACCTTGCTTGCTAATATAGCAGTGCCAGCTAATCCAACAAAAGATGCCCAAGTGACCGCATGAGGTACTGTAATACGGTTTGAAGGTAGTGGTCTTTGCCTTGTCCTTTTCATTCTGGTGTCATTACTGATCTCCAACACCTGCTAGCATACAATAAGCAATTGACTGGGTGACAGCCAAAACAAATCAATCTAGCTTATTTCTGAACAGAACTATAAGATGACAAGACAATATCAGTCCTCAAGCACTTAGAATAGAAAGACTATCTTCCCATACAAGGACAGACAAGGCAACTAGCAGGAACTAAGCTTATATAATGATTCATAAGGCAACCGGCTTGAGCTCCTATAAAACCACCAATGTCTACCATAAGGTCTTCCTTTTATTTCAATGAAATGATGACATGCTACTTTGGATATCAAACATGAAATTCATGAGGAGGCTTGAACAAAAATCAACATAAAAGCACTTGCAAGAATCGGGCAGGTCAATTCTCTTGTCATCTTATGAAGTGACTTGCTCTCAGAAGTTCCATGAAGAAATGCCCATCCATCAATAACCCCCACACCCACATTATATTATGGGCACCCATCTTCAAGTAACTCATACAAGAACACTCGGGAATTAATTATGCATCTAAATTAATTTTTTGCCTGATTCAAGGAGTTAGCAGCTGCTGCAACCATCATTGTACCAGCACAAGTGTAAAAAAGCCCGGCCATATCAACGGCACTGCCACTCCCAAGTACGTATCCAGTCCCAGAAGTTGCAACGACTAGCATGCTGCAATGGAGGAATTTAATTTCACAAATTTTGTTTTGAAATTGGAAAACCAAAAAGAAAAGAAAAAGAAAAGGAAAAAAAAAAGAAGAAGAAAGAAAATTGTGAGAATTGGCCTTAAAATAAGTAAAGTAGCAGAGGAGAAGGTGGCAAGGAGTGAGATGACCTGAGGCGGGCTTTGGAGAGCTCCCAATAGCAGCGAGCATAATGACGAACGGAGGCCAGAGGAGAGAGACCAACGGCGGTGGCGGTGGCGGTGGCGGACAGTGAGGATGTGGAGGAGGAGGAGAAAGCTGGAATTCCATCGGAGGAGGATTGGTTGTTATTGGTGGCGCTGCAGCTGAGGGACCCTAACTTGAAGAAGGAATCTGAAGCGGAAAATGAGGACGGGGACGAGGAGTAGCGATGGAGTGGCGGCGGCGATCCCAAAACGACACCGTCGTTTGCAACACTTAAAACGGAACTTGAAGACGACGACGATGATGATACATGATGATGATGGTGATGATGGTGATGATGGTTATACCGAGATGGGAAATTCCTTCGGAAACAGCTTCTCCACATGGCTGCCGCCGCTCGGTTCAGAGATTCAATCTGCTTGGCGGAACGTTCTTTGTATTATTATTATTATTATTATTATTATTATTATTATGCTAATGATGGCGATTAAGGTTTTTTTTTAAAAAAAATATATATATTAAAAAGTTTAAACGAAGGATGGGAAGTAGAATTAGAATAAGAATCTTGTTCTTTCTTTCTTTCTTTTTTGAATGTTTTTATTTTATTAAATGAAATATGTTCACATCATTTTTTTTTTATAAATTATTATTACAAATTAGTTAAATAGTTTTATTTTATTAGTTGTCAAAATTAAATAATTTAATCGAATAAAAAGAATATCATTACTCAAATATAATAAAGGTATTATCGTGTGAACGAAGAAAATGCTAACCCTCCTCCTTTTCTTCCTTCCTTCCTTTACTGCCGCGAGCGGATGCACAGGCGGCTCCACGCTTGTGTTTTTTTTTTTTTTTCTTTTCTTTTCTTTCAGACAACACGGCCATAATTTTATCTACAGTAACGAACGGTGCTATCTTTGGTGCAAGAAGAACAAAGAATCGATTTGTGGGAAATTGAGGGTTAAATTTTAAATTTAAAGTTACTCTATTATTAAATTTTATGAGTAATGGTTAAAACAACAGTGAAAAAGAAAAAGGACTTATTGAATTCTTGACTTGGCTCCTAATTTATTTATTTATTCAAGAATACCGAGTTTAGAGGCTCCTTCCACTTGTCACGCCGCCGACCCAAACATTTTTCGTGTCAAACGCCGCCGAGAAAAAGGACTTAATGTTTAATAAGCAAATTTAAATATATTTTGAATAATAATAATAATACAAGTAACAAAATGTAATAAGAAATATTGAACAATTTTTTTAATCAAAAAAGAAACACATAGAAATATATTAAAATACTAGTCGAAGAATTTTCTTATATGAACATTCGTATTTGCTAAGTATTGAATAAAAAAAATATTAAAACTAAATGCTTATTTCTAGGTGAAGCATTTTAGAAAACTAAATGATATTTCCGTCTTGAAATCTTGATCTGATACAAGAAAATTTGGCAGCTACCACGAGTCATTACATTGTGCTTGTAAGGGGGAGAAAGAATGAGGTGAAGAAAATATGAGAAAAATGACCTATACTTGTATTTAAAAAAAAAAAAAAACATTTTTGAGAAAGAAGAAAATTAATTTTCTTTCTTAACCCGCTAAATCCATTCCTTACGATATTAAGAGAAAAATTATTGACTTTTTTTTTTATATTAACAATCAGCAATTTTAGTATAAAGATAAAATTATAATTATAACAAATAATATTTTTTCTTTTAAATTTTTTTTCTTTTTTACATTACATTTTCCTAGAAAAAAATATGACAAAAAATATTCCTCTACTCTAATTTTTCTCTCTCTCTTTTTTTTTATTTACTTTGTTCTCTAAAATATATTTAGTCACCAATATAGTGGAATTTTTTGCAATTCACATCGACTCATTATTTATAATTGTTGGCTTAAGGAGGAATCAAGAAAGGAGTTAATGTGCATATAAATTAGTCGTCTCGTTATTTATTGATTAATGGTTAGTGATAAAAATTCTCGTAATTAAGAGATTTTATTGCATTATATTATATTTTCAACGTTAATGTGCACGATAGTTGAGAAGGGGGTTTTCAAAAATATATTATGGTATAGCAAACAGGCTTTCTTTAAATTGTCGTCACAGTTTACTTGTAAAGTGATGTAGGACACGCTATAAATCCACATTAATGGATTGAAGGATTCTTTGGATACAGTCTATGTTTACCGTTGCTGGAACGGGAATGGACAGTGACTTCACCTATCAACAGAACCTAGTAAACCATATAGGCCAACCTTAACCAAGCAATTATCCAAAAAGTAAAAAAAAAAAAAAAAAAAAAAAAAGATGTTTGTTTGACAAATTCTAGTGGGGTTGAAGTTGTGATTGTTTCCTAGCAAGATGATTAATTTTACATACATAAGATTGAGATTGACGTGGGGTGACAAACGCAGGAGTAGCAGACTGTCATTTTATGGATAAAACTGAAACAGGCAAGAAGGCCCTCGAGGAAGTGACAAGGCAGTCACTGATTGCTCTATCCTATTCTTTACCAGAAAAGGGAGAATCTGGTTGAAGGGATAGATGGTGAAGGTGATGGAGCAGACAAGTGCAGGTCTGAGCTGATCTCCACATCCTATCTGCAGTCACCTGATGTCCAGGGCCTACCAGTTGTTCCATGTGGGGAAACTGAAGGCTTAGGTCCTCTGCCCTGTCCATCCATCACCTAAAACTCCTTCCCCCCCAGCCCCTCTCCTTTGGTGTCAATTCATCCTTTTTCTGTTTTGTTAGGTTGGGAAAACCTGCTTACAACTGGAATGATAATTCTGGTGAGATTCACTACTGATATGATATGTGTGCTCCATGGCATCTGGTCTATGATTGGAATCCATTTTCTGCAATCCAGAGGACTCGGTTTTTGGATCATTTTTGGCAGAGAAAAAAAATTGCATTATTCATCTGATCTCGCATGTAGGATTGACATTATCCCCGCTCTGAATTAATCAAAGTGGAAATGCATTATTTCTTGCACCTAATGAATGTATAAATCCGTTGACAAGTTTTTCTTACGGATAACGAGAGCAGCACCACCAAGTGTAAGTTAAGGAGATGTAAATCAAAAGTCGAGTGCTACTTAGTGCCTTCAAATATCCACATCCACGAGATTACGTGTCTTTGTATTTTATGAATTTTGTAGGTGTAAGATTTATGGATTAATAACGGGCATTCCTGTGGTCATGACGTCAAAAATAATGTTCTAATAAACATATATCTTAATCCCATGCTCAATATATCAATTAAAACATCCATAGAAGATGTCAAATAATACATGGGAACATCAATAAATGGCTTCTTTTTTTTAATTATTTTTTATTTATCGGGACGCTAATAAAGCATATGGACCCCCAGCTTTCTGGCAGGCCTGATAAGTTTTTAATGCCATCCTCGTAGTACCTAAGGCCTGGAATAATGTCACCATGTGCAAGCCTAGAAGCTTAGTTGGATGTTTACATTTAATGTTTTAAAAATTAAAGTTAGAGACCGTATAATTTAAAAATTCAACTACTTAACCGTCTTCATTTCTATATTTTTCTTTCCCGTCCTTGCCACCGTCTTCACCGTTGTCTTTTTTCTTGAATCCCTACTAAAATAAGGGCGGCTGAGACGTCGGAAGAGAGAAGCACATCACGAAGAAAAGCAGTCTCTCTAAAATAGTCCTTAATTTTTTCAATTTACAGCTAACAGTCTCTTTATATGTCTTGTTCTCACACATTTTTATATGAGGTGTCAATATATCTTACCCCCTTTTTTCCGTCTTAGAAAAAGGGATTATTATCTTTATTATTTTACTTATATTTCTCTGATTAAATACTAATTAATTTTCTAAATTCCAATCGAACTTTTAAGTCAAATGGATACCCCAGTTGGTTAGAAAAATTACGCCGGGATCAAATATTATGAATTAACCTGCGATGGCTTCTATTTGTGTTCTATAGGTTTGATTTTTCTATGTAGTTTTTTGTTATTATGATTGCAAATCCCATACTTATCATAATATTACTTAATTTCTATGACACAATAGAAAATTAAAAAATTTGAACATTAAAAGCATTCATTAATTATATTTTTAAAACATTGAAATTAAAACCCGTATTTCGTGAAAATTTGAACAAGTTGAGGTTGGAATCCCCAATCTCATTTTTGGAATTTAACATATGATTTATTTTAAAATTTTACATGATAACTTGAGCTTTTAGATTCACTATTTTATTAAAATGATATCATGACCTTTATAATCAACAAGTCATTAATTTAAACCACACACCTAATGGGATTATGCATAAGTAAATTTGTTGGGGTTTAAATATGTGATCTATTATTTAAGAGCATAAGTCAATAATTCAAAATTTTAAATTGACTGATTTTATGACACTTGCCATAAAAATTTAATCTTGTGATCAACCAAACAATCATCAGATTAAAATACTTGTTAATTATGTGCAACATATGTGTACACACAAAATGCCATGGATGGAAAATGAAGAAATCGTTTCCACCTGAAAATTTATTGTGCTAATGCCTTCAAAGAATTATGTTCAGAATGCCCTTAAAAAAAAATTGAAGAAACTTGTAGAATGTAACAGATTAAAAAATCATGATAATAATATGAATACCTTTGGAAAAATAGGCCTAAAAAATGGGGGTACGAGGGGGATAGGTAGTTGAAAAGGAGGATGAAATTTTGAAAAATGCCTAATAGTTTTGGGAAAATGCTTATAAGTGGGCATGCATGTGCTCTTTAGGTCAGTTTAGTGGATTCGATTCCAGACTACTTTAAGTCAAGTTTCTGCTCAAATTCCGATGGCACAACGGACCCTAAGGTCTAAGCCAAGTGTTAGTGATTAAAATTAATTCGAAATTGCTTTTCTTTTCTTTTTTTTTTCAAATAATGACACGATATGTTAAATATGATGAATATTTAACAAAGAGAGCAAAATTTTTTTTTTTTTTAAAAAAAGGACTTAGACAATAAGAATGACGAAGAAATAAATATGGGCGGCCGAAATTGTCATTCTCTTCCTCAACTGATTATTAACACAAGGAATTAACCACTGGGTATGGTAATAGCGACTAATTCGGCCATTTTGTTTGGGGGGGGGTGAAATATGAGTTTGAACCGCTTATTATATCATCTCAAATAAAATGTCCTCCTCCAACTCAACTTTCAAGCTGCGGATTGGATTGTTGAGTGTCTTTGTTTTGTTTTGTTTCTTTTCTCTTGATCGGTGCCAATTTTTAAGACTCACAAGTGAATGAGCATAAACAAATTCACGAGACGACAGATATACAAACAAATATGGGCCGGCAAGGCTTTTCTCGGTATGCCTCATCGTGCAAAATTTTGATTCCATATTGCATATAAAGCCATATTATTACATTACCAATACAACCAACGCATGATATCAGTTTGCAATCTTTTTTTATCTTTTCACTGACTTTCCATTTTCATTTCCCTCTCTCTCTCTCTCTCTCTCTCTCTCTCTCTGTTTTTTTTCTTTTTCTTTTTGTTTGTCCCCTTGATGTCCTCTCCGTATATCATTCGGTTGCTATGTCAAGTCCAGCTTATGCTTATTTTTTCGGTCGTTACCCGTTATTACTAATCCCAAGCGTTGCTGCATTCGTTAAGTTGGAGGGGGGTGGGGGTTTATTTTTTATTTTATTTTATTTTATTTCAAGCAAAAAAATTGAAAAGACGATATTAGCCATCACCTTAACAAATTGAAGTCCAAGTCGGCATTTGTTTTCTTTATTCGACACCGGTAATAATTCTGAATCAAAGTTTTTTCATGTTTAGTTATAACGTATTAAATTTAAAATTCAATATTGCGTTTTCTTAATATTAAGAAAAACGAATGGAGGTGATTCGAATTGGAATAAAGATAACATAATGATAATCATAAATTACCACCAAACTCCAACTTTGGAATCCTGGTAAAAACGGGGGAAGATGCTCCTCACTTCGCTTCGTTTAATAGATCGAGATTGGGATCACCAAATCGCTTGTTCCGTATACGCTTTTACTTAGATAGAGTTGGACACAGGCGTGCGCGTGTGTATAGACGAGGAAAGGGACATAAAGTGGGGAGGAATTCATATTTAGGAAGGGGGGGGGGGCGGAAGTGGCAGCGCATCTGGAAAGTGAAAGGGACACAGAAAAGAGTCCGAAGAAGAGGATGTACGAGTGTGGGGTGTTTGCAGGGAGTGGGACTATAAAATACTGAAATCTAGCTTTATGAGATTTTTGGGTCAGAAGTTTTCCGCATCTCTCATCGATAGCACCAGTGCCAACGTCCACTCCATCAGGTGCTGCCTGCCGGGAAATTGAACTTGAAGAACGTGCAAGCTTTGGTGGCCACTTTAATTTGCTCATTAAAAGATCTTTTTTTTTTTAAAAAAAAAAGAGTTAATTATTTATGGAGATGGGGCTGCGGGGTTCTTTCTCCTTCTTCCCTGTGTGGATCATATTGATAGTTGTATTCGTTGTTGTGAGGGTTCTGAAATGGATGCTGAAGAAGACCAATTGTTGGCTCTATGAGACACAGCTGGGGGAAATGAAGTATTCACTACCTCCAGGTGACTTGGGCTGGCCTTTCATTGGCAATATGTGGTCCTTCCTCAGAGCTTTCAAATCCTCTGACCCTGATTCTTTCCTGCGCTCCTTTGTTACCAGGTAGCTCTCTCCTCTCTCTCTCTCTCTCTCTCTCTCTCTCTCTCTCTCGCTCTAGCTGTTCCTATTTCTCTTTATTTTTTGTTGTGTGTATCCATAGCTGATGATGATATGCATACACAAACACTCACACATGTGCTTGTTATGCCCTTGTTACACATTCTTATAGTTTAAGCTTTGCATAAGCAGCTTAAACCACAAGTACAATCCATTACACGGCCACCCACCCACCCACCCACCCACCACCACCCCCGCCGCCGCCGCCCATCACAATGTGCACTCTCACAGGAGGTAAGGGCATTTTGGTAAATTGATGATAAAAAATAATAATTCTAACATAATAGGTTCACTTTTATTTGATTTTTTTTACCGATACACGTTTAAACTTTAAACATCAATAATTTCATTCACATAAATCAAAATTTAAAACTTTGATGATAAAGATTTAATTTTTTTTAACTATTAAATATTACAAGATTTTTTGGAGGAACAGAACAATTCATATTTCGAATATAAAGAATTAAATGACCAAACAGGTCCCGAGTTTTAACAAAATTACCATGTCTGG
This sequence comes from Ceriops tagal, assembly GCA_021533255.1. Taxonomy (NCBI): domain Eukaryota; kingdom Viridiplantae; phylum Streptophyta; class Magnoliopsida; order Malpighiales; family Rhizophoraceae; genus Ceriops; species Ceriops tagal. The sequence goes on from CM038602.1 coordinate 11,257,211, forward strand.
GCTGTTCCTTGTTTTGTATCAAAAGTATGCACAAGTTTTACAAACAGTATCAAATTTAACCTGCCTCAAATTTTGTCCAATCTACGACGAAGTGTATGACTTCTTGGCCGCCAGTCCAACCACCACACATCACCTCTGCTTCAGATTGCATCCGTCGACCACCACCATTAACTCCACCGTAGTCATCAACAGCCGAAGACCAACTAGGACCATCTGCTGTAGTGCTTCAATAGCATAAGTATGACCCCACGAACCAAATTGCCCAAAAATAACCAAAGAGAAAATGATGATGATGATGATGATGATGATAATTAAGCGGCGACGAGAGTGTGCAAGTTAGTTAGTTATTGAATGTACGCCCGTGGGGTTATCTTGGGAATTTAGTTTAGATTTTGTGTTTTTCTTTAAACAATATATGAGTCAGCATAGCAATTACCTAAAAAGTGGGGTCATTGGTGCCACGTCGGATCACATTCCATTTGGTCGTCATTTTCCTAACAGTGGATTTGGTCAATGGAAGCTGAAGACTCGGCTAAATTTGATATCATCGTCTGGACAGAAAAAAAAAAAAAAAAAAGAGTTAAAACCCTGAAACGGTGTAGTCTACCCGTAAAGGAGTTAATAAAGGTTATGTGTTTGAATGTTTGCAGAGACATTCGATGAATTAAATATACATTATTAGAATTCACTCTTTTAGTAAAGTGGAATCTTCCTTAATGAAATTATGGGTTACCGTCCTTATCTTTCATTTTTACACCAAACAAAAAGTACATTATTTTGATACAAGATGGTAGTCCTGGTGGTAAGATTCATTTGCTCTTTTATTCTACTCTATTCTATAGAGCAACAACAATATTAATGATAACCTTATGATAATAATAATAATCCTATATTGAATAATAGCGGTTAGGAATAAGGATTATGGAGAATGGGAAATTTTCATTTTTTTCGAAGAGTGCACCGTCCAATTTCTGTGTTGTTACATTTGCACATTGATTGATGGGGAGGGGACAACAAAAATTAGTGTTTACGCCAACCAATACATCCAATGCTACACTCCCAATTCACTCCTGCTACTTTGTCTCTGCTATTTTCAACCACCGCATCCGCGCGGAGAATAAGTGGTCGTTTTTTGCTCAGAGAGGGGACCAACTAAGGAAATTACATTTTTGTGCAAGAAGGAGCTTTAAGAAAATTAAAGAACGAAAAAAAAAAAAATCCTCCTTAATTGGTGGCAGGCCCCCTCTTCAGATAGAAGTTTTATTTATTTATCTTCCTTATATATATATATGTGCAAGTTCTCCGTAACACAACAATTCCTGTAGAGCGAGAGAGAGAGAGAGTTGTTGCCTGCGCTTTCGACGTTGGAATTTGTTAAAGTTAATAGGAATTTAGTTATAAGTTGAGGGTAATGAGGTATGAAAAAAAAAACAAAAAAAAGGTCCGTAGGATTGCTAGTGCCTTGTACGTGAAATAGTTGTCGTTTACAAAGATATCAAAGCCCGTGCAGTCTATCCTCAGCCCTGGCGTGGCTAGTGTGTGTTTTTTTTTTTATTATTATTTTATTTTTTTCCCTGATGGAAGCCCACTTATTATCTGAAAACACTTCGCATATTCAGTGTGGGGGCTTTTTTTCTTTTTTTTTTTTTTGGTGTGTGTTTCCCGGTTTTCTTCTTACTAGAAGAGGAAGGGCATTGGATAATGACTATCGAGGCCATAGCCTCAGTTCTTCCCATGTCCCTTACAAACCTCTCATTTCGTCGAGTGGTCCAAATAAAAAAAAAATTGCGCAACTGTCAGCTGCTGAATGTCCACTCATCACTTACGACTTTTGTTTCCATTTTTGTGAAGTTGTTTGATACAAGATATCAGACAAGCAAACGCATCTAGAGTGAAGATGATGATGATTTTGATTTCCCACCCACCTCAGATAAGAGTCTGAAGATACGGAAGACCCGGCCACTCGGTGGGTAAAAGTCAAGTGAGTGTGGTTGGAGAAATTTCCAAAAGAATAAAATATATGTTTAGGCTTCGATCACCTATAATTAATTAATGCAGTGATAGAGACGAATTTAAAACAGTATGCATATGCTATCTAAATGGAATCTCTTAAGGTTGTATTTCATATTTCGAATAAAAGAATAATAACAGTAAAAACTCGGGCTAACAACTCAAAATTTATTCATCATGACAAGAACATAAATGTTTAGGCCTCAATCCCTGGTGGTCTGTCAAGTCATGGCTGACGATTAGTCGATAGCGTTGAAGTTGCACGTCCCTTAAAAGTCCTCTTTAATTAGTGGGGAACTGGTCCTCCGAAAGCTCATCTTTCTGTGGTGTTGTGCATTAGTACCCAGCTCAACTCAAAATGGTTTGGTGGTGGGTGTCGCTTATGTTTTGTTTTGGGTCTTTAATATTATATATTCATCTTATTTGTCTCTCCCGCGGGAAACCATTGAGCCATACATGATATTGACTCTATATATATATATATATATATATATATGATTAACTGCCCGAGATTCGAACCTAAAATTTTTGACATAAAGATATCCAAGAGATTTGGTTGCACAGATGCAAGATCTCGTATATTTATTTGAATATGATAAAATTCTATAATATATAAAAACTATTTTATATAATATAAAAAATTATATTAATATTTACTATATAAAATCCCTTTCATGGTGTAAAAAAAAAATTATTTATATAAAATAAAATGTTTTACATATAATATAAAATTATTTTATGCCTAAACTAATTGGAGAGTAGCATTACTTGAGTGACGAGAAGGAAAAAGAAAAGAAAAGAAAAGAACGGATGCCCGTAATCATTGCAAATTGTTTCAACGATTACTTGATAATCAAGAGATGTGGACGTGACTGGGTGGGGTGGATTTGATTGCATGCTTTTTAAGGTTTACTTGTCTTACTAAGCGCGGGGGTAGATTAGCCAGTCGAGTCCCTTGGCCGATTTTTAAAAGACCTTATAATGAACTTAATTACCAAAGACCCCCCGGGGGGGGGGCGCAATTTTGACTCAAGGCAGACGAGAATATTAATTTTATAATTATAATTGTATTTTTGAGTGATTTATAAATGATAATTACGATGGTATGACATGATCTTCCCTTTCTTTTTTTTCTTTTTTTATTTATTTATAGCGGGGGGTGGGGAGGGAGGAGGGGTAAGATTTACATACATTCAGCGCCAATAAACCGCATTTATATAACATTTTTGCCCTATAATAGTCCATCGATTAGGGTTTTCAGGTGACTAAAAAGAAATGAAGAAAGGGCTTCGAGCAAATAGGTAAATTGCACACTATTTTATTTTATATTCATGATACCCGATAGTTGTTTTTTTTTTCAAAAAAAAAAACCACTCTACTTATTAAAATTTTAAATTTTCATTTAGAGATCATAAATTTTAATACTAAAAAAAAAAGGGTTATAAAATTTATATCAACGAGGAGAATTATTTTTGTTATACTCGTAATTAATGAATCACTCAATCGATAAAAAATAATGTTCAGGTAGGTAGCTGAACACTGGGCGCATTTGGAGGCTTACATAGTTTGGCAACATTTGGACATTTTTTTTTCAACTTAAACACCCCATACCAAATGCTAATTCAAGCAATAGCAGCACACGTATACCTTGCTAATACAAAATTGTTTCAATCATTAGTTTCAGACACAGGTCATTGATAGTAATCAACTCGATTTTATTATTATTATTATTATTATTATTATTTTAACCAAATGCAGATTTGGACGTACTGGAATCTACAAGGGCTTCATGTTCGGTAGACCTTGTGCATTTGTAACCTCACCTGAAACTTGCAGACGAGTCCTGAGTGATGATGAAGCATTCCAGCCCGGTTGGCCTCTTGCCACAATGAAGCTCATTGGAAAGAAATCCTTCATTTGCATCTCGTATGAAGAACACAAGCGTCTTCGTCGCCTCACTGCTGCTCCGATCAATGGTCACGAAGCGCTTTCTGTCTACATGAACTATATAGAAGAAATTGTGATATCTGCCTTGGAAAATTGGGCCACTATGGGAGAATTTGAGTTCTTGACTCATCTCAGGAAACTTACTTTCAGAATTATAATGTATATCTTTCTCAGCTCAGAGAGTGAGCCGATCATGGAGGCTTTGGAGAAGGAGTATACAAAACTCAATTGTGGAGTTAGAGCCATGGCAATAAATCTCCCTGGATTTGCATACCATAAAGCACTCAAGGTCATCTTCATTTACTTTCTATCCTCACACATTCGTAGACGTCAATTCGCACAATGCATGACTTGCTCTAGTTTTGTGCTAGAAACACTAAAAATTAAATATGTGAAGGCTTAAGTTGTTGTGGTTAATTGCATTATTATGTTCTCATTTTTTATAAAATGGATTTTTTTTTCAGGCCCGCAAAACACTCGTGGCTTTATTGCAGTCTGCAGTGACCGATCGAAGAAATCAGAAAAAGGGTGGTGTTTTGAGTAAGAAGAAAGACATGATGGATGCTCTGATGGATGTGGAAGATGAAAATGGCAGAAAATTGAGCAACGAGGAAATCGTTGACGTGCTGCTCATGTACTTGAATGCAGGCCACGAATCTTCTGGCCATATCACCATGTGGGCTACCATTTTCCTTCAGGAACATCCTGAATTTCTCAGGCAAGCTAAGGTACCAGACTCATTCAAACTATGGCTTTTAGTCCTGTAGTAATTCAGTTTAGCACGATACTTGTCAACCTTAATTGGTCATACTGCAGTATTCAAAATCAGACAACATGTTACTGGTGTTACGTCCGCTGTTATGTTTTTAGAACTTGCATTCTGATAAATCCATGACCCACAGAACATACATTGTAATCACTGTTGCATGTATCGGCGGTATACTGGCATACAGACGGCATTGTGCAATCTCAATCAAAGAAACTCTTTTGACTTCTTTTGCGCTTTATCATGCATTATGAAATATGGGGCAAGCTGTAGTTCTAGGTGATAAAGCAACGTTTCAGACCACATAATAGATAAAAGTCTGTGTTTCTTCTCTCAATTCATCGGACATCCCTTTTATCGTAGAATGAAATCTAGCTCTGCTGTCTCAGTTTATTGTGACTCCGGATTAAAGTTTTCAATTTTGATTACCTTATTATAGGAAGAGCAAGAGCAGATCATAAAAAGGAGGCCACCAGCACAGAAATGGATGACACTCAAGGAATTTCGAGAAATGCACTATCTTTCTAAGGTAATTTGATCATCAACTCTCATTTACATTCTTGTCGTCCCCATCCAGCAGCATTTACAGCACAATCTGTTCACATCACGAACTTTTGCAGGTGATTGATGAAACGCTCCGTTTGGTAACATTCTCCCTTGTGGTCTTCCGAGAAGCAAAAGCAGACATCAATGTAGGAGGTCAGTTCATAACTTGGATTTTGTTCTCACCTTACACTGATCTGTCATCTGTTTGTGGCTCTCGGCCATATAATGCCTCCTAACTACTGGACAATCTTGCATAGACTTGTTGTAGGGGTATAGTTTGACATGATGTCGAAGAAATAGAAATAAACAGAACGTCGAGTTGGAGTATCCAAGAAATACTATGTGCTGACTCTAAAAATGGTCTGTGCCTTCAGGTTATACCATTCCTAAGGGTTGGAGAGCTCTGGTATGGTTCAGGAATGTTCACTTGGATCCTGAGATCTATCCAAATCCAAGGGAATTCAATCCTTCCAGATGGGATGTAAGCCAATTAACTTTTGATCTTACCAATGGCTACAAATTAATTGGTACACCGGCATTTAAATGTGTATGCATTATGCAGATGTAGATTCTTCCATGTTCTGCATGATTTATTAAGTATGTGCTGCAATCTAACATTGTCCTTTGCTTGAAATTGGATGCAGAATTTTACACCCAAAGCAGGATCCTTCCTTCCCTTTGGAGCTGGAAGCAGATTGTGTCCTGGACAAGATCTCGCCAAGCTTGAAATCTCAGTCTTTCTGCATCATTTCCTCCTAAACTACCAGTACGTCCAAACCTTCTGTCAGCCATTTGTTTCAACTTCGTTTAACATGTTCATAGACCAAACGCTAGTCCATAGAAATAAATGATGAGGAGCGCGACAGAAATTTGAGACAAAAGAAAATGAGATGTTGCGCATCCTACTGATGACAAAGATGAACTCACACGACCGATAGATTGCAGTTCACTTCTCTTGCTTCTCCGCAGATCCGAATGGCCTACAGATTGTCATACATGAGTAAACTGCATGAAAATTGGCAAATGAATGTTACTTTTAGTTGATCCCTTTTCTTGTGTGTGTGTGTGTGTGTGTGGTTGATGTTGCAGAGTCGAACGGTGCAATCCCGGATGCGCTCTGATGTACTTGCCTCATTCAAGACCAAAAGACAACTGCTTGGCAAGAATCAAGAAAATTTCATCTTCACCTGTTGTACAATACAGGCAGAGAGAGAGGGAGAGGGAGAGGGAGAGGGAGAGGGAGAGGGAGAGAGAGAGAGAGAGATTAAATAAAACCATTCTACAAGCCTCTAATTTTAAGTTAATTAACATTGGAAGGCTGTTAGGCTAATTTGAAAGTCAAAAGGGAAGCATGGTTATCTTTGAGGCTCTCTTGCTATCTTTTCTCTTGTTTTTATATCATTATTTAAACCCCCCAAGTTGGTTGATGTTGATCCAGGCAGACAATAGACCGAGTGGTGTTCTATTATATTTTGCAATTTTATTTCATTTTAGTTCCTCCTTTAAAAGCCATGGATCCAGGCAGACAAGACTCTTTTATCATTTTGGTATTGCAGTTGTTATTATGGTAATGCAAAGGGCGGCAGAGGCTAAGCTCATCGCAATTATCTACAAGCCCAGGACTTCCGCTTTGACTCGGAGCCCAACAAAACAAGTAGGAATAACACGTACAATTGGTTCCTCGCCGTGTGTTCAATTGCACTTATTGATTGTGTGTACGAGCATTTTCGGTGTCTGCTCTGCTCTTAAAATCCTTGAGGAAAAAAAAAAAAAAACGGGGGGGGGGGGGGGGGGGGAGGCCAAAGTTGTCGAGAAAAAAAATGTAAAAACGATGAAATTAAGACAAAATAAATAAATGAATAAATAAAAACTTTTGAACTTGAAATAAATGCCAAAGCATCCTTGGTCTCATTGTTCATGGAGAGGTTGCAATATTATCAGCAACAAACAAATTAAAAAAAAAAAAAAAAACAAGAAGAAGAAAATTTACCACCTTATATTGTAATAATATAGTGATCGTTCGTTCGTTCATTGTTATTTCAATGCCATAGTTTCGTTTCAGTGGAACAATATTGTAATTTTTCTTTTCTTTTCTTTTCTTTTGGCCGTTTTCGATAGGTAACTAAAACGAAACTATGAGTACCACTACTACCCTTATACTCCTATTGTTGTTATTATTTTTTATTTTTTTAAATGTAAAAAAAAAAAAAAAGAAAGAAAGAAAAAGGGAAAAGCAAAAGGAAAAATTTTTCTGCGTGTGAAAATCAATAGAAGACATAAGGAACAGGAATGGGAGAAGGAATGATTAGTATGTAATATGTTATTCTATTCTATAAACGACGGATAATCATGTGGGGAACGTGTTGGGGTTGCAAATGGAAAGCATAGCAAGGGAAATAGGAAATGCAGTGAAGAAAGCGGCAACTGCTGCTGCTGCTGCTGCTGCAAGTAGTCGTAGAGGAGGAGGAGGAGGAGGAGGGTATTGGTACGGACCTCACATGGCGGCTGCGTCTCGAGCCATTGCCCAGCGCATCCCTCTGGTTGATTTCGTTCTCGAAGTCAGAGACGCCAGAGTTGTGTTTTGCTTCTTCTTCTTCTTCTTCTTCTTCTTTTCATACTGCATGTCTTGTCTACCACTGCTTTTTGTTCGACTGCCAACCGCTTGTTAATATGTCTGAACCGAACTCAAAAACATTTCCGACAAATTCAATTGGCAGATTCCTTTGTCGTCTGAGTTTCGCTTGCTGGAACCGGCTTCTGCTCGCCGGAGGATCATTGTCCTTAACAAGATGGACCTTGCTAATCCTTTCCAGCTCAAGGTCCGTCCTTACTCCCTAATTCACTGCACTCCGCTCCTCTCTACTCATTCATCACCTGCATTGAAAATATTGTTTCTTCTTCTTCTTCTTTTTTATTTATTTTTATTTTTAAATTTAATTATCATTTTCTAATACCCTGGCCAGGGGGCTTATGGGTTGTTTTGTCTATTATTTCGATTTCGTCAGGAGTGGATCAGACATTTTGAGCGACAGAACTGCATTGCTTTTGGTGTTAATTCCCATAATAAGGTCAATGTAAAACAGGTATACCCTTGACTTCTACTCTCCACTACACTACTATGATTCGACATTTTGGTTATTTCCTTCCGTCCAACATATCCATGATACTCGCCCCCCTCCCCCAAATCTTTGGTTTTTGGAATCAAAGGATTCCCTTGCATCTTGTGCACGTTGTCACGTTGAGGGGCGCATTTTCTCTCGGTGCACCAATGCCCATATATAATTTCCAGTTCAATTGGCTGCTCAGAGGACAGACACTAAATGCCTCTTCCAATTAGCTGTGCAAAGGAATACAAATGTTATTAAACTCTTTGATGGTGCTCTCTCTCTCTCTCTCTCTTGTTTAGTCTAAGTGTACAAACGCCCTTGATCATGAGGCAGGATTCGAATCTAGATTGAAAAACTTCAGTAGGTCTGAAGTCTGGCACTTTTGACCACTCAGCTGCTCCCTCCTTCCCGAGCCAAGGTGCCCCCCCCCCTTTGTGTTCTAGAAAGGAGGGCAATGCGTTGACTTGATCAAGTATCTTATTTTTATGATTTGAGGTGAACTAATAATATTTATTAGCTCATCATGATATTCTAAACTGAACTTCTGGTGTAACTTTCAATTGCTGTGCCAATCATGTGATCTAAAGTAGGTGGCATCATCTGCTGGCTCCTAAATGTTTTCAAACTCTTAAAATGAATCTTTTGGTGATGTTATGTTGACTTTCTTAGGGATTTTGTGATGATGAATATTATTATTTATATTTATATTTATATTTATTTACTTTTTAACAGTTCCTTAACTTTTTACAAGCCCAAGTCAGGGAATTGAAAAAAATTGATCAATCTAGTTCTGCCACAACAATGATGATAGTTGGGATACCAAATGTTGGTAAGTCAGCTCTGGCCAACTCCCTGCACCAGATTGGGAGAATCAGTGCAGCTGGTAATTCAATCTTATTTGAGATCTTCCCCTCTCCACCCTCCCTCTTCCAAATTTATGAATCTAAAAGGAATGTCTGTTTCCTTAGAGAAGGGAAAGTTGAAGCATGCAATAGTAAGCCCTCAACCGGGAGAGACAAAAGATATCAGCAGCTTGAAGGTAAGTAGCATTTCTATTCATTTTCATACTGCTTGGAGCCAATAGCCAAAAAGAGAGAATGTGTCTGTGTGTGAAAACTTAGATTTACATGGTTTGCAACAGATGGACATAATCATACACTTGAATCCCTATAATTTATGCTTTCTACACACTTTTTACAATCTTCCTGGAGCCGAGAACTGAGATCTGGTATTGCCCTTAGAAACATAGAACTGTTGAATAAGCCACAAACCTCATTTTGTTGGCCACTCACTGAGAACAAGCTTTTTAAAGCGACATTGGTTTTGGGAATAGGAAATAGTAGTCTTCTGAGTCTCCTTTCTTTTTCTAGAGCTGGAAAGGATTTTTTTTTTATTAAGTTGATATAATTGTGATGGGAATATAAAAAGATAAATATTAGAATCATTTTCTGTTTGTTTTTTTTTGGGGGTTGGGGGGGGGGGGAGGTCTTTCAGAGCAATAATGAATACCTATGATCAATAAGACCCTTTGGTTCCCGAAGCAGGTTACCTTCCCCCCTACAGTGGGATGTTTTCTCTGCACTTGTGGCATACCTTAATGCTATACTTGCATTTTGCTTCTAATTTGCAGATTGCTAGCCATCCCAATATATATGTGCTGGACACCCCCGGTGTTTTGCCTCCCAAGATTCTTGATGTTTTGGTTTACTCCAAGCTAGTTTTAACAGGTACAATCATTCCTGACTCTTTTATACCTGCTTTTCAACTGATGAAATGATTCAAAGCTGATCTTATTCAGTGGGTTAGGCTTTGAAGTTTGAATTCCTTTGGTTGCTGCTTGACTAGCCCATTTAGATTCTGTTTCTTGTGGTATAGGTAATATTTTTCAATTTTAGGATTTGTCCACAATGTTTTCTCCTTTCTCTGAAAAGCAGGAGCAATGCATGGTTGTTTGGTTGAGGAGCAAAAACTTGCACTATATTTTCTGGCCATTCTCAGCTCAAGTGATGAGTACAAGAAATGGGCAAAGTTGTATACTTATGGAAACGGTCAATCTTTCGTGGACCAGAAAACAGAGCATTCAAGTGGTTCTGAGTACACCACAAAACAGAAAAGACAAAATGTCACAGATCATACACAGGTATGAGCACCAACACACTTTTTAGTTCAATCATTCATTTCAAGAAATTATTCAACCCAAAAGGTTTAGCTGTTGGGTATTATCCAAAAATGTATTACATATTAAACTCTAACACTCACCCCTCACATGCAAGCCCTTTGGGCAGAAAGTGTGAAAAAAGGCAGAGACTCTTCTTACTTGCATAAGTCCATAATTACATGCAAGGACAATGTGGTATGAACTTAAAACCTCTTAGTCATAAAGCCTTAGCTCTAATACCATGTTGAGAAACAATTCTAGCCAAAAGTTTAACCTGTTGGATGTTTCAAGGATGTATCACATATTAATCTCTAACCTAACCTTTCAGAAGAAATTGATCCAAATGAGAATAGTGGCCGACAAATTTCCATCACAATGGGAGAGCATATGGCAATAAATGGTTGATAGCTTATTATGGTTGATAGAACTTCTTTTGGGGGTGCACAAAATTGAGCATATTGTTTTCTCAATTACCTGTCAGGAGTTAATCGTTTAGTATGTGCATTTGTGAAATTCATTTCTATTGCCTTCACTAGAGGATAATTTCTTGGAATTTAGAACTTCATCTCTTCAAGGAATTGTTACTTGAACAAAAGTACCATGTGTCTTTCAAAGTTGTAAGGGGATTTGGCCTGCCTTCTTGAACTATTTTCCCTATTGAAAGTCTCATCAGATTACCATTAGCTGTAGGCTATATGCAGTTGGTGGTAGTTCTCCTCTATCCCATAAATCCTCTTGCATTCCATCCATTTGCTTAAATGTGAGACCTCCAGTTTAAAAACTCAAACTCTCACTTGTTGCTTAGGAACTTGCTTTCCTGATTGTTAACCACTTAAATATTTTGTGCAAATTGTTGTTGGGATGGGAATATAACACTTACAAGCTAGTCAAAAGAATTTATTGATGTACAGGAAGTTTGGTAACAAAAAACAAAATTTGAACAAGGTCTTATTTTCTTTCCATACAAAATTTCATCGATGGGGAACTGCACGAGCTTGGATTATGCCAAGAGTTCATTTCCATGATCTATACAGAGCACTCAACGGATTGGAAAGAAAAAAAAAAGTAGGGTTAGTGAAGAAAAGAGTTGGAAGAAGAGAAGCCTTCACAGATCATTTGTATAACTAACTATGCACATGACGGGGATGGCCAATTGAACAAGAAGGAAAAGGAGACACAAGAAATGGTCTGTTCAACCTTTTTTGTGTAATAATTGCCCTCCTCCTAAAGAGGAAGAAGAAAGTAAAGTCTGGCATGATATTTTCTTCGTTTCTTATCATTTTTGGTAATAACATATGGTATTTCCGTGTAGGATTTTATAGTGCATGATGTTCGACGGGCCCTCTCTTTGGCAATTTCATCTTTTGATGGTAACATGAAAAATGGAAAGGACCTGGAGAAACTCTTTGAGATGCAGTTCACATCCTTAAAAGAAGCTTTCCGGTTATGTGCAGACAATGATGCCCAGAACAAAGTTTGTGCTAAGTTGCTCAATCTTTATCGTACCGGAAGGCTTGGACATTATACTTTAGACCCCCCAGACCTGCAAAACGAATTTTCAGGGTGTGTACAGGACAGACAAAGGCTAGTGTAAGTTTAATTGGTTGACCTATGTATATATATTTTTCTCATCAATTTATATTTTTCAGTTCCTTCCAGGAGTGTGTGGTTTGCAAGTCTGAAGACTGCAATCTTCTCTCATCCTTTCCCTGAACATAATTGGTTTATTGTTTTGGGTTGGTGTAAAAGACGAAACATGCACGCACTTGCACATACGCGTGCGTGCGCACAGAGGAGTGGGGCATTGTAAACAGACTTGCACAAGATAAAATGCATAGTTGCCTTTCCTCCAATTGTATAGCATGTGGCAGCACAACCAACTCAGCTGCTGAGTTGGTTTGTCTTGACCAATTAGGGGACGGCATGTGAATACCTGGAAATCGGATTGGGCAACGCCATAAAGAGCTGAGGGTTAAATTATTTAAATTCTGAACTTGTTTACTTGGTCACTCTGTTATTGATCAGGACATTGAAACTCAACGCTTGGGTTGATGGGATTGTCACATCTTGCCATTTCGCAGTCTCTCCTTCGGAGGGTGATGGTTTATTTTTGTTTTGGATAATTAGTGCAACGTAGGCTTTCCTAAGATATGAAAGCCGGTTGGCTAGTGGGCCTAGTACATCGATCGGGATGTTTTAAATGGGAGAAAGCCTGCAGGCCTTGATTGAATCATACAATAGAACATCGAGAATTTCCCAATAGATTTGACCAGAACATAGCAAAAATTTTGGGGTTTAATGTATTACAAACAAGGACTCATTGCCGAATCTTTGAATCGCTTATATCTGTATTTCAAGACATTTGGCTAAACATGCGCTGTTAGGTATTGTTTATGATTATTTACAAGGCAGCCAATTGAGCAAGTTCGGCCGGTGAGAAACCTATTTTGACTCTACAGAATAGAAGTATTCCTCATGTGCCCACACTTTTGACGTAATCACACCTAGAACTAGAAAATAAATGAGCCAGTTTGGCATTTTACCGGCGAAATGCTTTGCTAGAATTGTTCCAAAAAATAAAAAAATTAAAAAATAATTAAACGCTTTGCTAGAGTGGAATCTTATTGGCTTCTTCCCACCACCACCACCACCACCACCACCCACCGGGGCTTTTGCATCAAAAGTCAACCTTTCAACACGTAAAACTTAATGAGAGGAATGGCTACGCATGCATGGTTGTCAACAAGTGTAAACAGCCATGATTATATAGATACCTTGATTTAATTTCCTCCCATTTATGACCTCAGTGTAGCTCACACGTGGATCTTTTTTCTTCGTCTCCTCCGCCTCCTCCTCCTCCTCTCAACAACGAAATGGAGAAGGAACACGCAAAACCTCGAATTCCCCGCCGTTGTTTTAGTATTTGAAGAAGTCGAGGTTTTTGAATAACGTTTTTTTTTTTAAAAAAAAAGAATCTCATCTTCCGTTGACATTTCTCCTCTACTCTTTCACAAAGTCAACCCCAGCCCACGTACCGTCGGCAACTGTTAATTTGATTTCTAGCTCTCTTTATTTTTTTATTTTTTTAGGCATAAATATATTGCCCTTCATAAGTTCAGAATTTTCTTACTCTGCCGCCCATTTAATGATTTTAAGGCGTGTATATTTATTGATCTACGAAATGGACGTGAACTTTTGTTTTCTTCACCATTTTCTATCTTCCCATAAATGCTTTTAATGTTGCTGAAATCTATATGTATATTACTATTATTGTAATGAAAAAAAGTCGATAATTTTAAGCATTTTTTTAAAATAATGTCTACATAGTGACATTTGTTTACTTCTAAATTTTTTTTTTTAAAGAGTTCCATAGTTTGTGATATTTAATATTATGATCTGTAATATTTAACATTGTTTAGTGTTTTGTTTATAGTTTTTTTTTTAAAATATTTTAATAAAATTAAAATTTTAAGTTACATTTAATTTTTTTACATTATAAAATCACGTATACTTAATTTATATTATTATTATTATTATTATTTCTTTTTCTCAAATAAATTATGCAATTTCAAATGTTAATATTTTATATGAATATTTTTTTTAAAGATTAAGTTTGTTGTTGATTATAATAATATTATTTTTTAAAATTTTGATTATCAATTTAGTTATATTTAGTATACAACAATAAAATTTACATTATTTTTTAGCAAGTCATTTAGTTTTTATTTCATTTAACACAAAATTAAATTTAAAAACTCATATATTAGTTCAGGTATTAAGTATAATTAATAATAAAATTAATTTTATTTTATTTAACTATCTTTATAAATCTAAATTAAAAGTAAATTAATTTAATTAATACTATTAGAAACATAATTTAAATTTTGTTATTTTAATACTCTATATTAGACATCTAGAATTCACTTAATACATAGGGTTAAGCCTTATATAAGTATATATTATCAAATATAAGAAAATTTAGTTGTTTTTTTTTTTCATGTTGATTTTGCTTATATGATAACATTTGTTTAATTTTATAACCTTTTTACTAGATTTTTATAATTTTTGATATTTGATATTAATTTAATATAGTTTGTTTACGATTTTTTTAATATTTAAATAGAATTATTATATATACATATATATATCTAGTCTTTTTTTATATAGTATAAAATTAAATTTGTTTAACTTATATTATTATTATTATTATTATTTCTATCAACTATATTTTTCAATTTTAGATACTAATTTTTCCAACTGAGCAATTTTGTTAGTCATAATATCAATTTTGCTATTGTGATATTTTCTATTTAAGGGAAATAAATGACAAAAAAGGAAAAAAATTATTCCAAATATTCAAATTTATTTTTTATTTAAAAATATTCATAATTTTAATCTCTTCTTAATTTTTCTATTTAACTAAAATATACATAAAAATATATTTCTTAATAAATGAGATAAATCTATATATCACGTGGATTTAATACTAATTAAACGAATTTTGCTTGACATTCAAATATGGTTGGCCGGCAGACGAACGTGGAAAATAAACAATTAAAGAAATGGGTGAAATGGAAAATTGCAGCTAACGATAACAAGTGTCATAAATAGATATCTCCATTTGCAATAATATATATCGTAATATAAATAAAGTACAGCTTGCGAGAGCATCTACGCAATTGCATTTGGCTACATATTTCTTCTTTAGACTTTCACAAATTTCTAATCTTAATTTAGTATTTTCTTCTTTAGACTTCCACAATTTTTTTTTTTTTAAAATCTCAAATCTTTCTATTCTGGTGCACTTCATGTCTTTATTCATTTTCTCTGAAGGCTTTGTGTAATGTGCATATATAAGCACATTAATGTCAGCATCCAATCTTCCCTGCCTTGGTTCTCTGGCTTCTTCCTCTCTGTATCTTCAACACACACACACACACACACACACACACACACATGGATATAAGGAGGAAGCTTTATAAGGGTGATCATCATTCCGCATTGAAGATGGAAGAAGAAGACCCTATAAACAATTGCCCTGCAGATTTCAGATGCCCAATTTCCATGGAGTTGATGAAAGACCCCGTCACCATCTCGACGGGTGTCACCTACGAGCGCAAGAACATTGAGAAATGGTTCTTCGCTTACAAGAAGAAGACCTGCCCTGCCACAATGCAATGCTTAGACAACTTTGACATCGCTCCTAACTCCACCCTCAAGCGCTTCATTCTTTCTTGGCTTAATAACATAAAGAACACATCTCGCACCGCCTCCCACGCGTCACCATCTACCAAGCACGGTGAGATTAAGTTGCTGATTAACGCAATCGAGTCGTCGCCTATTAAAGTAAGTCCTCTCAGGAAGCTCAGGTCCATTATAGAAGAAGCAGGCACTGCAGGCGCAAGTGAGGGTGGTGATATTAATATTATCAAAGAAGATTTGATTAGATCATGTGGAGTTGACGTGCTTGTTAAGATCCTTGTTAATGCATCAGAAAGCTCCGAATCCGAATATGTTACATTCAGGGCTTGTGAGGAGGCTTTGGCTGTCTTGCATCACCTGCCTTTGCTGTCCCACGAAGAGAAAGCTTTCCAACTATTGTCAAAACCTGAATCCATGAAGTCAATAGCAATCCTGCTTCAAAGAGGAAGTGTTGATGCCAGGCTTCACGCGATATCCATCTTTCGAAACATGGCGGATGAAACAGATTATGATTGGAGTTTTGTGATCCGAGACCAAAGCATAGACTTGCTCAAGTCAATGTTGGAGCTTGTATCAGATGAGATTTGCACCAAAGCAAGTTCATCAGCATTAGAACTTCTCATTGAGATGTTGACAGCTTCTATGAAAAGTAGGTTGAGGGCGATCGAGGCGGGCGCGATATGCGTGCTCGTGGAGCTACTGCCGGATTCGGGCAGATCAAAATCCGAGAAGATGTTGTTGCTGATCAAATTGTTGTGTGAATGTGCAGAGGGAAGGCTGGCCTTTGTGGAGCATGGCATAGGCATTGCTGCAGTGTCCAAGAAATTGTTGAATGTTTCCAACACTGCCACTAAGTTGGGTGTCAAGATCTTGTGGTTGATTTGCAATTTTCACCCAACAGAGAAGGTATTAGAGGAATTGCTGGTTTATGGTTCAGTGAAGAAACTTTCGGCTTTGATGCATATTAATGGAAGATCAACCACCAAGGATAAGGTGATTAGCATCCTCAAGTCACATGGGAAGTCATGGAAGCGCTATCCTTGTTTTCCTTACGAGTTGAGGGCTCATTTGGGTCTGGAAGATGACTCCAATTAATTGAATTACAAATGTCCAAAAGTTTGTATAAGAATCTAATTTCCTGTAAAACAGTTTTCTCTGTAATGGATTTCAATTTGAGAAACTGAAACATCGGTGCGATTTAATTTCTATATCCATTGACAATTTGGTTCGTGCCCCGGACTCACTCAAGGATTTGTTGTTGTTTTTCCTTTTTTCCTTCGTAGAACATTTGAGAATCACTTTGTGTAAAGCTTAAGTTGTCCAGCTCTATTGATGTTAGATAACTTAGTTATTAGTTGTTGCGTTTGGTTGCCGAACAAGATGTGTTTACCTCTACATTACATTTGGTTCACGGAATTTCAAGTACCTAAACGTACTTCCACAAATTTCAAACTTTTCTTGCGGTTCCTAAATTCCACGAAATAGGACATACAATAATGTTTGGTAATATTTTGATTCACTCCTGCATGCCATGAATTTTATCTCGAGTCTCTATAATAATTGTGGTAACGCGACCTAGAATATTACACCCAAACTTGTGTGTGAGTATAACCTTTCTGTAGAAAATAAAGAGTAAAGCTTCATCAAAACGCACAACGTGGAAGGATTGAGCTTCATCACACCATACGAGGTCGTAACACAGCACAATTGGCAAATGAAAATGAAAATTACACACGCACACACACTCTCTCTCTCTCTCTCTCGATATATATATATATATATAGATAATGGTTCTAGAAGCGAACAAAGTTTGGCTTGGCTCATGGCTCATGTTGGTGAAAGCCACAGCGGGCAGGGCAGTCGTGGGGGGGGGGTTTCATGATGGTGAAGCCATTCTGATGGTCAAGTTGAGTTTTCTGATTTGGACGAGGAAAGGGGGATCCTCAAATGAATTTTTAATTGGCTTTACGGGATGTACTCATCATCTTCCATCTCCTGGAGATCCTCGTGATTGCTTCCACCAGGGTAATTTGAACGTCCTTCTTCTACTGCGCAATATTTACTTATTTTGGAAGTCTGAACTTGCTTGCTATGCCCTTCCCCCGTCCCGTCCACACAATTTATTCTTGTGGCCAACCAACCATACGTCTAGTATTCTAAAATAAGAGTAATGAGCATATAATTATTATTCACTCAAAAGAAAAAAAAAAAAAACAAAAAACAAACAAACAAGGGTTTTTGAACGTAATATTCGATTAATTATTATTGATTATAAAACACACAAGGAAATTACTTTTCAACTTGAAGGATTTGACGTTGCCCAGTGGGATGAAGAGGTTAATTCTAGATTAACCTGATATAACTTTGCATTATCATTAATCGCCACTCTTTTTATATGCTTACAGTTACACGGGTAAATTTGTATATACTTTGCGGAGATAGAGACTATATCATCTATATTAAGCCTTTTATGATGTTTGAGATATAGAGACTATATCAAATCCCTTGGACCTCTCGCTTCATAATCAATGTGTTCATTTCTTATGGCATACCGGCTTGTCACTTGCCACGACCCATCACACTTTTTATATTTTAGGTTATATTTTAGATATGAAAGATTAATTTCATCACTTAGATTTTGATCGTGTTGTAAAGATTATATAATTATTAATAATTTTATATTTTAAAAATAATCATTAATTTAAAAAATTTGTTATTTTTCTGAAGTCAATTAGTTTAGAAATTGGTTTTCCAGCCCATAGTATCGTGGGCATTTACTTAAAAACTTTTGTTCAATGGTATGTATTATACTATATCTATGTAGTTTTTGGCTATAGCACTACTTGATATGCATATATAGCCTGAAGTTCCAATTCTTATATATTTTATTTTGACTGAGTTTGAGTAGTATTGGTTAATGAATCATTTTTTGATTGAAAAAAAAAACAATGAAAGATAAAATTTAATTGAAACATTTACTCATTTTATTAATCATTTTAATAGATGTAAAATGTCTGTATATATTTTGTAACCATTTTAGCCAAAGGTTAGGCTGTTGTCATCTAGCCATATGTTATATTCTATTACTAGACATATTGTACACCTAATTCACTTTCAATTTCCGAAGTCAAGCCATAAGATGTTCAATTCTTTCCAAACATTTAAATATGAGGCTGGTAGTATTTTTTCTAATTGTGGACTAATTATGGTTTGGGAAGAATGTTTTTTGGAACCTTCATTTATGCGTTTATGTAATATAGCTACAAGTTGATTATTTGAATCTTTCCCCACGAAAATCTTGTAGCAAATGAAAATAGGGTCATCATTTGCATGGGAGGCGAATAGCATTTTAGAGGGGTCTTGTGTACAAAAAAGAAAAAAAAAAAAAGCTTGTAGACACAGCACAATAAAGAGATCTCTAAACCAAAGAAGTTGAGAGTTTATTTCATCTTTTATTTGTGAGTGACATAGGTGCTGAGTGTACTTAAGTCAAAAAACCAAAGTACAAGATTACATACCCTAGACACATCATTTGTCCCACTCATATTTTTTCGAGATGGTGTTTGAAGTACGATTAAGAAAATATAAGCCGTCATCTTTGGCCACATAAGTGCAATTAGCGGGATAGAAGCGTCCACGACCACATGCATAGTTAAGTGTTCTACTGAACCTGTAGACCTGGTAGCCACCCCCATGTTTAGCAGGACCAAAGTTAAAATTACACCAAAATAATGTAGAGAAAACAAGATTCAAGCCAAACGTAAAGCGATAGTGATCATTGATTGCCACAGCATGGTCGCCGAGATGATCATCTTTGGAGGCACATCGGACGTTGAGAATATCACGACTTAAGTTGTTGACAATGTTAACAACGAAAGCACTGTAAGGAAAATGAGGTTTGTCAACGTAATCACTTGTGCCCGCATTGGACATGGCCCGATTTGGCCATGGTAACGCCAATACAAGTAAGAAAAAGATTGCGCAACTCTTTTGGTCTGCACTCATGATACGGGGTTTGTATTCTATTGTTGTTGCTCTTGCTGCCACTAATTAATGAAATGAAAAAAGGATTTTATATTACTAGTAGTGGTCCTCTACACTTTAAGGTAATAAATAAATTTATTGTATTTTCTTCTAAGGATTACACACTAGTTAAAGCTTTAAAAACTATTTAATGTTTTGATAGCAGTTATTATAATTTTTCTATATTTGTAATCACTTATCCTAATTTATTGAGTAATTTTGATAGCATTTCTTTCTCTATCCAATTTAATTTACTTTGTCCAATTTTGGAAATAGCTTCCTTTTTCATTTGTTTTTTTATATATAAAAAATTTCTTTACAATTTTATTAAATTAAAAACAAAAAAGTATCATGTAGTAACAAAAAGCGCACACACACACACAAAACACTTATACAAAGGGATTTATATTACAATACATAACCTTAGTGCTCATGGGCCTTATGATTCAAGCCACTGAGTTTATGTGGTGTGTTTTGCTTTGTTAAAGTATCTATAAAATATTTATACTTGTAAAATTGAAAGGCAAAAGAAAATCAATTTATTGTTTTATTGGTGATGTGATAAAATACTAATATGAATTTTTAAAGTATTTATTCTCAATTGTTTAGTCATATATATGACGTATGAGAGTCATTTTTAATAATCAGCGAAGCCTCACTTCCTTTATTCCACCAACACTACAGCTCCTGCCTCCCTAGTTGCAAATATCTCCACCTCATTGATACTAGTCGTTCTAATCATATGATTTTTCTATCATTGCCTCACAATATAACCCTTATGCTTGTCACCCCGTGCGCGTTGATTAAGCCAAAAGATCCCCACCAAGGAATCACTTTCAATGATTAACTTGCTATCTTGGGCATCACTCCAATTTACCCACAATTTAGTAGCTTCCCAGATGGCCTCCAATTCTGCCCCAATTGGATGTTGTCACACCAATTGCCTTGGAGAACAAACACCCTACTTTCCCAATCCTTCCATCTCAAATAATACTCGCTGGGCCAAGGGCTTACCATAAGAGCCCCGTTAGCGTCGAACTTAAAAATGATGCATCGGTGGAGGTTGCCACTCTATAAACTCTATCCTTCCATTTTGTTTAGTCCCCACCCTCAACTTCAAAAGTTCAAGCATGGAATCATTGATAGGATAATGGCAAGCTTGCTTTAATAAAATCTAAATAACTTAAAACCCAATAAATGAGAATCTAAAAAAATTTAAAAATGAAAACAGCTTAAACTAACAATTAATATCAAAATGAGATTATAAGTTGTTGAAGATTTTAAAATAAAACAAAAAATATGAAAGATTAATTTCATCATTGAAATTTTGATCGTGTTGTAAAGAATATATAATTATTAATAATTTTATATCTTAAAAATGATTGTTAATTTTAAAAATTTATTATTTTTCTAAAGTCAATTAGTTTAGAAACTAGTTCTCTAGCCCACGTTGTTGAGGGCATTTACTTAAAAGCTTTTGTTCAATTAGTATGTGCAGTGGTATGTGTTATACTATATCTGTGTAGTTTTTGGTTGTAGCGCTACTTGATATGCATATATAGCTTAGATTTCTAATTTTTATACATCTTATTTTGACTGGATTTGAGTAGCATTGATTAATGACTCATTTTTTGATTGAAAAAAAAGTAATGAAAGATAAAATCTAATTGAAATATTTATTCATTTTATTAACCATTTCAATAGATGTATAATGTCTGTGTATATTCTGTAACCATTTCGGCTAAAAATTAGGCTGTTGCCATCCAGCCATATGTTATATTCTATTACTAGACATATTATATGCCCAATTCACTTTTAATTCTCGAGGTCAAGCCATAAGGTGTCAAATTCTTTCCAAACATTTAAATATGAGACAAGTGACATTTTTTCTAATTGTTTCATAAATGCAGACTAATTATGGTTTAGGAAGAATGTTTTTTGGGACCCTCATTTATGCATTTATGTAATATAGTTGCAAGTTGATTATTTGAATCTTTCCTCATGAAAATCTGGTGGCAAATGAAAATAGAGTCATCATATACATGGAAGGCGAATAGCATTTTAGAGGGTTCCTGTGTACAAAAACAAAAAAAAAAAAGAAGGGAAAAGGTTGGTGGGCACAGTACAATAAAGAGAGTTCTAATTATCTCGTGAGACACAACCCAGATAACCAAAGAAGTTGAGAGTTTATTTCATCTTTTATTTGTGAGTAACATAGGTGCTAAGTGTACTTAAGTCGAAAAACCAAAGTACAAGATTACATACCCTAGAGACATCAATTTCGCCACTCACAGTGTTTCGAGGTGGTTTTTGAAGCATAATCATACAAATATAAGCTGTCATCTTTGGCCACCCAAGTGTAGTTAGTGGGATAGATGTCTTTATAACTACATGAATAGAAAAGTTCTGAACCGCACCAATAGATCTTGTAGCCATCCCTATGGTTAGCAGGACCAAAGTTGAAATGACACCAAAATAATGTCACTAATTGATAAAATGACATTTTTAAGAAGTGTTGTGGTGTTAAATATACTAACATATATTATATTGTAACATATAATTTTTGATTACTTTGTATTTTAAAATAATTTTTTAAAAGCAAATTTAAAAATTTATAATTTAAATAAAGATATGAAAAAATTTTAATTTAACTATAAAAATTCATAAAATGTTAAAAATACTTATTATTATTATTATTTTATTGCTTGTATATCCAGGAAGCACCGGTTCCATATTTTTCAAAGATTTGACATCATAAAACCGGATACAAACTATCAAAGAGGTTGATTACTGTATTTCTTCCTCAATCTAATTAAGGAACAAAGGAACAATGCGGTTAAGTGCCAAACACTTGAATACAATATTACATCAAAACACATTATCGTGTCCAACTGTAGGGGCTTCGAGTATTGTTTTCAAAGGATGATCACCAGAAAGTCCCCTGGACCGCTCCCGCAGACCCTGCAGCGAACACCTCCATGATTAGCATGCCATTATCATTGGCCATTTCTCTTCACATTTCCCTTTTTTTTTTTTTTTGAATTTTCCTCTTCGCATAACCAAAGAATTGCCAAATCCCTTGGACCTCTCGCTTCATAATCAATGTGTTCATTTCTTATGGCATACTAGGTTGTCACTTGCCATGGCCCATCACACTTTTTATATTTTAGGTTATATTATAGATATGAAAGATTAATTTCATCACTTAGATTTTGATCGTGTTGTAAAGATTATATAATTATTAATAATTTTATATCTTAAAAATAATCGTTGATTTAAAAATTTTGTTATTTTTTTGAAGTCAATTAGTTTAGAAACTGGTTTTCCAGCCCATAGTGTTGTGGTCATTTACTTAAAAACTTTTGTTCAATTAGTATGTGCAATGGTATGTATTGTACTGTATTTATATAGTTTTTGGCTGTAGCACTACTTGATATGCATATATAGCTTGGAGTTCCAATTCTTATATATCTTATTCTGATTGAGTTTGAGTAGTGAAGTTCCCGACTTCTCTCTAAGATCTACTAGTTTGTGATACTGAGAGGGGGGTGAATCAGTATCACCACAATTTGCAATTCGCAGGTAAGTGAACAACTTCAACCTCTTCTTAAAAGCAAACTCTTTCTCAGACTCGATTAAGGTAGATCTATTGCTACCTACTAATCCCCAAAGTCACCTTTTAGGTTATAGGTTGGCTGATACTTTAGCTGCGTTCACAACTCAATTCAAAGCACAAAACGTAAAGCAAATTAAGGACACACGAGATTTACGTGGTTCCGTTAACGTGACGTACATCCACGGTGGTAGGGACTCTCCCTCTACCGAGACTATCCACTATACTTGTGAATACAGGTTACAATGGATGTCTTTAATTCTCTACTCCTTTCAATATTGCAATTACTAAGCAAATACAATACAAAGAGTGTCACTTACTGTGTTTACTCTTCTTCTAGCTTGTCTTGCTTCTGTTGAATTGAAAGGCTGCTCCACTGCCGCTTAGAAGTTCACCGCAACGCTCTCTAACATCTCTTGAAGAAGTCTGGAAATACGTTGAGTTCAATGCTTCGCCGAATTTCTACGTTGTTTCATACAACTCTTGTTTTCACCGTCTTACGGTCTCACCCTCACAATCTCACTGTCTCACGGCTCGCCTGTCCGTTTCTCTCTCTCCTGCTGTCTAGCCGGATTTCTCTCTCCTACCGCCGGATTTCTCTCTCTTCACCGGATTTCTCTCTCTTCGCCGGATTTCACTTTTTCGTTCACCGTTGGGTTTCTCTCTCTTCCCTCCGGTCTGCTCTGATTTGGCCGTAGGGTTTCTCTCTCCTTCTGATCTGGCCGTATAGGTCTTTGCCGTCCACCCCGTCCAGCCGTGTCGTCTCCTCGCCGACCGCTGGTGTACCGGTGGTATGCCGTTCCTCACGGGTTTCTCTCCTTCTCCGGTCTGCGTTTTCTCTCTCTCTCGTCCGTCGGTTACGTTTTCTCTCTTGGTTCGCTTTTCCGTTCACCGTCGGATTCTCTTTCTTCCCACGTCTAGCCGTCGAATCTCTCTCACCCGTTACCGATCTAGTCTCGTCTCACCCGTTCCAGCTCGGATCTGGTCTCCGTTCCCGATCTGGTCTCGTTTCTCTCTCTTGCCGCGTCGTTCCCTCGCCGACCGGCGACGTTTTCTCTATCTCGACGCAACTGTTCACGGTGGTACTGTTCACGACGGCTCCTGTTCACTCGATTCGTCCGTCGGTTGCTCTCTTCGTCCTCGCCGGTGGTGTTCTTTTGGTGTTCTCTTTGGTTGGTCGGTTGTCTAGGTTTTTCTGAATGCTCAATACTGCCGACTTCCTGTTCTTTGTCTTTCAAGACCATTATATACTCTACTCCATGGAACCCTAATAGGGCTTACGCGATGAATTTACCTTTTTGCCTTTCCGCGTGGCTTCAATTTACTTGCACACGTAAAGCTAGTTGACAACAATTACAACCCATACAAGGCTATGGGAACAACAAGTAGTATTGGTTAATGAGTCATTTTTTGATTAAAAAAAAAAAACAATGAAAGATAAATGTTTTCAAGAGAATGAGGACCTGTCCAAAATGCCCATTCATTCAACATGTCCAATAAATATTTTCAGTGGCAAACTATTAGTTAATGGGTCCGCTATCATTAATTCAGTATCAATATGCTCAATAGACATTCTATGGTTTTGCACTTCTTCCTTAACATATAAGTATTTCAAATCCATATGTTTTGCACCTTTAGAATACCTATCATTCTTAGAAAAGAAAACAGCTGCGGAATTATCACAATAAATTCTTAACGACTTTCTTATACTGTCGACCAAACTAAGCCTTAAGATAAAATTACGTAACCATAATGCATGAACAGTAGCCTCAAAGCATGCTACAAATTCAGCCTCCATAATGGAAGTAGAAATGATAGACTGCTTCCCACTTTTCCATGAAATTGCTCCTCCATCCAGCAAAAACATGTAACCAAATGTAGATTTCCTTAAGTCTACACATCCAGCATAATCTGAATTCGAGTAGCCTACTACTTCAAGATGACTTGGTCTTTAATAAGTAAGCATATAATCCTTAATACCTTGTAAGTCCCTAAGTACTTTCTTTCTAGCTTTCCAATGATCTATTCCAGGATTACTTTGATATTGGCCTAACATTCCAACAGCGAAACTAATGTCTGGCCGAGTACATGTTTGAGCATACATCAAGCTTCCAACCAGCGATGCATAGGGAATGGATTCCATTGTTTTTCGTTCCAAATCATTCTTTGGACATTGCAATTCACTGAACTTATTCCCTTTCTGAATTGGAACTATTCCTATAGAGCAATTTTCCATTTTAAATCTCTCTAATACTTTATTGATATAACCTTTCTGAGACAATCCTAATAATCCCTGCGATCTATCACAAAATATCTCTATTCCTATCATATAGGATGCCTCATTTATATCTTTCATTTCAAAAGTTTCAGAGAGAAATTCCTTGACATCATGTAACAAACCCATATCATTAGCAGCCAAAAGAATGTCATTGACATATAAGACCAATATAATGAACTTGTTCGCATTGACCTTCATATAGATACACTGATCAACGGTGTTCTCTACAAAACCATATGACGTAATGGTATTATTGAACTTAATATACCATTGTCGGGAGGCTTGTTTCAGTCTATATATCGATTTCTTTAATTTACACACCAAATTTTCTTGCCCTGTGGTTATGAAACCTTTAGGTTGGTCCATATACATTTCCTTTTCTAAGTCACCATTTAGAAAGGCGGTCTTTACATCCATTTGGTGGAGCTCTAGGTCATTGTGAGCCACCAAAGCCATAATAATTCTTAAGGAGTCTTTCTTAGAGACTTGGAGAGAAAGTCTTCTTATAGTCAACACCATCCCTTTGAGTGAAACCTTTAGCAACAAGTTTGGCCTTATACCTTTCGATGTTACCTTTTGAGTTTCGCTTGGTCTTAAAGACCCACTTACGGCCAACTCGTTTTGATCCTTCAGGCAACTCTACTAGTTCCCAGACCTGATTTACATCCATCGATTTCATCTCTTCCTTCATGGTATTGAACCACTTTTTAGAATCATTACAATCCATGGCCTGCTTAAATGAGACTGGATCTTTATCAATGCTCAATTCCGATTCATGCTCAAGTGAGTAAACCACATAATCATTCGATACAGTTGGCCATTTCTGTCTTGTAGACCTTCGTAATGCCATTTCTTGTGGTATCACTTGTTCATTTGTAAATTGCACATTGTCACTTGGTTCATCTCTTATGTGTTCACTTTGCGTGTTTCGAGTATCAATTTGTTGTCCTTGCATGTCACGCAACTGTGATGCAACAAAAGGAATAACAATTGGAGTAGAAACACTGGGTGTGGGGATACCAACTTGAGCAGGAGTGCTCACTGTGGATTTTTCATTTTGTAATTCTTTAATATCCACCTTTCGTGATTCCCCACTCCCACTGAACTGACCATTTTCAATGAACCGAGCATTACCAGACTCAACTATTCTAGTACTATGGTTAGGACAATAGAACATATACCCTTTGGACTTTTCAGGATAGCCAATGAAGTGACCACTAATGGTTCTTGCATCAAGCTTTTCTTCATGTGGATTATGTATCCTCACTTTTGCTAAACAACCCCAAACATAAAGGTGTCTCAAACTGGGTTTCCTTCCTATCCATAACTCGTAAGGAGTCTTAGGGATAGCCTTACTAGGAACCCTGTTGAGTAGATATGCAGCAGTTCTTAACGCATACATCCATAAGGATAAAGGTACAGTACTGTAACTCAACATGCTCTTAACCACATCCATAAGTGTGCGATTCTACCTTCCTTCTACACCATTCTGTTGTGGTGTACCAGGCATTGTATATTGTGCACATATGCCTCAACTTTCAAGAAGTTTTGCAATGGACCAGGACATTGTCCACTTTCATTGAATTTTCCATAATATTCACCACCCCTATCTAACTTAATCACTTTTACTTTTCTATCTAACTGCCTTTCCACTTCATTAATAAACACCTCTAGGGTATTTACTGATTGGGACTTTTCATGCAGTAGATATAAGTAACAATACTGTGGGTAGTCATCTATAAACGTGATGAAATATTTCTCACCACCCCATGTTGGGATATCAAAGGGGTCACAAATATCAGTGTGTATCAATTCTAAAGGCTCACTACTTCTCATGGCTGGGTTCTTTGATGTATGTCTTGTTTGTTTCCTTTTTATACAATCAACACATACATCCCAATCAGTAAAATCCAATTGAGGCAGGACATGACCTTTCACCAACCTCAATATCCTTTCTTTGGATATATGATCCAATCTTTGATGCCATAAGAAAGCAGAACTATCATTATTCACATTACGTTTGTTACCTATACTATGCTCAACAAGAAAAAGGGAATCAACATACATAGCATCAAGATTAAAGTGGTACAAATCATCAATCAAAGTACTAGATCCATAATAGTACGAATGTCTATACAATGAAAATGTACCGTTTGCAATCTTAAAATTAAATCCTACTTCATCCAACTTTGCTACAGAAATTAAATTCCTAGCACATTCAGGAACATAGAGATACTTTTCTAGATCCAGGTGGCACTTAGTGTCCAAGATCAATCTGTACGTCCCAAATCCTTCTATTCGTGCCATCATTCTGTTTCCCATATAAAGGAACTTCTCAGTTCTTGTTATGGGTTGGATTGAAAGGAATCCCTGTATAATATGTGACACATGAATAGTAGCTCCAGAGTTTAACCACTAAGTATTATTGGGTACTTCAATTACATTTAATTCAAAACATACTGATATACAGTACATACCTTTCTTTTCGAACCAAGCCTTTCTTTTTGGACAATCTTTCTTTAAGTGACCTATCTTTTTGTAGAAGAAGCATTTCTGATCCTTTTGGATCTGACCTCCAGTGACTTTCATAGAGGCCTTGTCCTTCTTCTTACTTTTCTTATATGGTTTAGACTTGCTACCACTAGCATCATTACGAACAGCAAGATGAATGGAGTGATCCTTCATCTTCTTTAATCTCCCTTCTTCTTGAACTAACATGACCTTAATTTCTTGAAAGTTCCATTTCTCTTTAATAGTGTTATAATTCACTTGGAACTAGCCAAATTGAGGAGGCAGTGAGTTGATGAATTGAACCAAAAAGGATTCACTCACATCCATGCCCATTGTTTTCAACCTTGCTGCTAGATTAGCCATACTAGTCACATGATCATGAATAGGCTGTGACCAATCAAATTTCTTGGTCGTCAGCTTACACTTTAGGCTTCCTACAATGGATTTATCAGCTATATCTGATTGAGAGTATTCCTTAATTCTCATCATAAATTCCCTAGCATTTTTCGTCATAGGCATCGATGGCTTGACATTTTCAGCTATCGTCATTTGCATCAAATTCAAACTCAGCCTATTAGACCGTACCTAAGCCTCATGTAGAGACTTATCAGATTCTGTACTGGTCTCGGTAATGGCTGCAGGCTTTTCATCCAAGATGATTGCTAAGTCCAAGCCCAAAACACCTAAATGAAATTGAATATGCTCAGACCATTCTGCATAGTTCAGTCCATTGAATTTGATCATCGCATTGCCCAAGGTGAAAACATTATTGGAAGCTACAAATATGATCTAAATTTACACTTTAATGCTTTGAGTAAACTCAAATGGATTCAGATACATATATTATGAACTTTGATTATGTATTTAAGTTCACCTTTGGGTGATCCTCAAATACATAACTTTAATCAATGATGATGCTAATTTAGATATACTTTGATAGATCAATCAATCATACTAGAGTTAACATGAATGTTATCTTTAGATATACAATCGCGTTTACCCAGTATATCAATCAATCCCCTTTAATGTCATTAATTAGAAGTAATGATCCATCTTTGGATGATCCCCTAGCTTTATAATTAATAACCATAATTGTTCATTTCAATCTGTATAACATTTCATTAGCATCTAAAGAAATGAACAATTGAAATTCACAATCAACTATTCAAATCCTTTCAAACCAGGCCACTTTGGTGACTAACAAGCTTTCAATATTTGATTCATGTTGAAGTGATCTCAATAAACTTCAAAATCTTCAATTATGAAGATCATTCAATTTTACAAAATATCAATAAGCTATCATGATATTTAAATTTTTCATTCTGTGGGAGTCAACACTGGCCAATACGCCGTTGGCGTATTGCTTCAGTAGCCAACGCATTTTTCCACTTTTCCTTTTGACGCCCGCCTTTTCCCTTTATAGGCCCCAGCGTTCCGGTGCAAATAATAAAAAGAAAAAGCAAATTGCAGTATTTGCAGATTCACTCTGATACCAATTGTTAGACTTTTCTAAAATTTCTTTTAATGAAACTCTTATTTCTATAATGCATGATCTTTTTTTTATGCGAATACTAGCACACAAATTGTAATGAAATTAACGTACCGTTGTAATGAAACTTTTTCTCTTTTCTCTTACTCTTCCCTTTCTTTTCTTTTCGTTTTCTCTGATGGTGGAGAGGAGGAAAAGTGCGTAATGACAAAGGTTACCCCGTTACCTTAAATAGGGAGTCACTCCTCTTTTTTGTAACCGTTATCTTTAAATAGGGATTTTTCTCTTTTTTTTTTGTGACCGTTACCTTAAATAGGGAGTTACCCCTTTTTTCTATAACCGTTATGTTAAATAGGGAGTTACTTCTCTTTTCCTGTAACTGTTATTTTTAAATAGGGATAACCGTTACCTTAAATAGGGAGTTACTACCCTTTTCCTGTAACTGTTATCTTTAAATAGAGATTTACTCCTCTTTTTTGTAACCGTTACCTTAAGTAGGGAGTTACTCCTCTTTTCCTGTAACCATTATCTTTAAATAGGGATTTACTCATCTTTTCTGTAACCGTTACCTTAAATAGGGATTTACTCCTCTGTAACCGTTACCTTTAAATAGAGATTTACTCCTCTTTTCCTGTATCCTTTATCTTTAAATAGGGAGAGTGGAGGGATTTTAAATCCTATAACCCAAATTACCATTATGCCTAACCGACCATCATATTAGGCCTTTTATTTTGGGTCATACTTTAAATAACAAGGGTCATTCATGTTAATTAATTTAACAATATAGCTACAAGTTGATTATTTGAATCTTTCTCCACAAAAATCATGTGGCAAATGAAAATAGGGTCATCATTTACGTGGGAGGCGAATAGCATTTTAGAGGGGTCCTATGCACAAAAACTAAAAAAAAAAAATGGGAAAAGGCTTGTAGACACAGTACAACAAAGAGATCTCTAATTGTCTCGTGAGACACAACCCAAATAATCAAAGAAGTTGAGAATTTATTTCATTTTTTATTGGTGAGTGACATAAGTATTGAGTGTACTCAAGTCGAAAAACCAAAGTACAAGATTACATACCCTAGACACATCATTTTTGCCACTCATAGTATTTGAAGGTGGTTTCTGAAGGGTGATCATGCAAATATAAGCCGTCATCGTTGGCCACCCAAGTGCAATTAGCGGGATAGATGTTTCTAAAACCACATGAACGGCAAAGACCGCACCAATAAATCTTGTAGTCGCCCCCATGGTGAGCAGGACCAAAGTTAAAATTACACCAAAATAATGTAGAGCAAAGAAGATTCATGCCAAATGTAAAGCGATAATTATCATTGATTGCCACATCATGGTCACCGAGATGATCATCTTTGGAGGCACATTGGACGTTGAGAATATCACGACTTAAGTTGTTGACAATGTTAACAACGAATTTATCTTTGATATGAAAACGAAGTTTGTGAAAGTAATCACTTGTGCCCGCGTTGGACATGGCACGATTTGGCCATGGTAACGCCAATACAAGTATGAAAAAGATTACGTAACACTTTTGGTCTGCACTCATGATATGAGGTTTGTATTCTATTGTTGTTGCTCTTGTTGCCACAAAGTAATAAAATGAAAAAGGAATTTTATATTACTAATAGTGGTCCTTTACATTTTAAGGTAATAAACAAATTTATTGTATTTCCTTCTAAGGATTTACACGCTAGTCAAAGTTTTTAAAACTATTTAATGTTTTGACATTATAATGTAATTATTCTTTATGACAGTCATTATAATTTTTCTATATTTGTGATCCCTTATCCTAATTTATTGAGCAATTTTTACAGCATTTGGTTCTTTATCCAATTTAATTTACTTTGTCCAATTTTGAAAATAGTTTCCTTTTTAATTTGTTTTTTTTATATAAAAAAATTCTTTACAATTTTATTAAATTAAAAACCAAAAAAGTATCATGTAGCAACAAAAAACACATACACACACAAAACACTTATACAGAGTAATTTATATTTATAATACATACCCCTAGTGCTCATGGGCCTTATGATTCAAGCCACTGAGTTTATGTGGTGTGTTTTGCTTTGTTAAAGTATCTATAAAATATTTATATTCGTAAGATTGAAAGGCAAAAGAAAATCAGTTTATTGTTCTATTGGTGATGTGATAGAATACTAATATGAGTTTTCAAAGTATTTATTCTCAATTGTTTAGTCATATATTTGAGGTATCATAGTCATTTTTAATAATCAGTGAAGCCCTACTCCCTTTATTCCACTAACACTACAGCTCTCCTGCCTCCCTAATTGCAAATATCTTAACCTCATTAATACTAGTCGTTCTAATCATACGACTTTTCTATCATTGCCTCACAGTATAACCCTCGTGCCTGTCATGATTTGGCCATGGTAACGCCAATACAAGTAAGAAAAAGATTGCGTAACTCTTTTGGTCTGTACTCATGATACGGGGTTTGTATTCTATTGTTGTTGCTCCTGCTGCCA
The DNA here is from genome assembly GCA_021533255.1 of Ceriops tagal. Lineage (NCBI taxonomy): Eukaryota > Viridiplantae > Streptophyta > Magnoliopsida > Malpighiales > Rhizophoraceae > Ceriops > Ceriops tagal. The sequence continues at coordinate 11,289,364 of CM038602.1, forward strand.
CAAAGTCATGAAATGAAAAAAAGAATTTTATACTACTAATAGTTGTCCTCTACACTTTAAGGTAATAAACAAATTTATTATATTTCCTTCTAAGGATTTACGCGCTAGTCAAAGTTTTAAATACTATTTAATGTTTTGATATTATAATGTAATTATTCTTTATAACAGTCATTATAATTTTTCTATATTTGTAATCACTTATCCTAATTTATTGAGCAATTTTTACAGCATTTAGTTCTTTATCCAATTTAATTTACTTTGTCCAATTTTGAAAATAGTTTCCTTTTTCATTTGTTTTTTTTATATAAAAAAATTCTTTACAATTTTATTAAATTAAAAACAAAAAAAGTATCATGTAGCAACAAAAAACACATACACACATAAAACACTTATACAGAGTAATTTATATTTATAATACATAACCCTAGTGCTCATGGGCCTTACGATTCAAGCCACTGAGTTTATGTGGTGTGTTTTGCTTTGTTAAAGTATCTATAAAATATTTATATTCGTAAGATTGAAAGGCAAAAGAAAATCAGTTTATTGTTCTATTGGTGATGTGATAGAATACTAATATGACTTTTCAAAGTATTTATTCTCAATTGTTTAGTCATATATTTGAGGTATGAGAGTCATTTTTAATAATCAGCGAAGCCCTACTCCCTTTATTCCATTAACACTACAGCTCTCCTGCCTCCCTAATTGCAAATATCTTAACCTCATTAAAACTAGTCGTTCTAATCATACGACTTTTCTATCATTGCCTCACAGTATAACCCTTGTGCCTGTCACCCCGTGCGCGTTGATTAAGCCAAGAGATCCCCACCAAGGAATCGCTTTCAATGATTAACTTGCTACCTTGGGCATCACTCCAATTTACCCACAATTTAGTAGCTTCCCAGATGGCCTCCAATTCTGCCCCAATTGGATGTTGTCACACCAATTGCCTTGGAGAACAAACACCTTACTTTCCCAATCCTTCCATCTCAAATAATACCTGCTGGGCCAAGGGCTTACCATAAGAGCCCCGTTAGCGTTGAACTTAAAAATGATGCATCGGTGGAGGTTGACACTCCATAGCCTCTCTCCTTCCATTTTGTTTAGTCCCCACCCTCAACTTGAAAAGTTCAAGCATGGAATTATTGATAGAATAATGGCAAGCTTGCTTTAATAAACTCTAAATAACTTAAAACCCAATAAATGAGAATCTAAAAAAATTTAAAAATGAAAACAGCTTAAACTAACAATTAATGTCAAAATGAGATTATAAGTTGTTGAGGATTTTAAAATAAAACAAAAAATATGAAAGATTAATTTCATCATTGAAATTTTGATTGTGTTGTAAAGAATATATAATTATTAATAATTTTATATCTTAAAAATGATTGTTGATTTTAAAAATTTATTATTTTTCTAAAGTCAATCAGTTTAGAAACTAGTTCTCTAGCCCACGTTGTCGAGGGCATTTACTTAAAAGCTTTTGTTCAATTAGTATGTGCAGTGGTATGTGTTATACTATATCTGTGTAGTTTTTGGTTATAGCGCTGGTTGATATGCATATATAGCTTAGAGTTCTAATTTTTATACATTTTATTCTGATTGGATTTGAGTAGCATTGATTAATGACTTATTTTTTGATTGAAAAAAAAAAGTAATGAAAGATAAAATCTAATTGAAATATTTACTCATTTTATTAACCATTTCAATAGATGTATAATGTTTGTGTATATTCTGTAACCATTTTGGCTAAAAATTAGGTTGTTGCCATCCAACCATATGTTATATTCTATTACTAGACATATTATATGCCCAATTCACTTTTAATTCCCAATGTTAAGCCATAAGGTGTCAAATTCTTTCCAAACATTTAAATATGAGGCAAGTGACATTTTTTCTAATTGCTTCATAAATGCGGACTAATTATGGTTTAGGAAGAATGTTTTTTGGGACCCTCATTTATGCATTTATGTAATATAGTTGCAAGTTGATTATTTGAATCTTTTCTCATGAAAATCTGGTGGCAAATGAAAATAGAGTCATCATATACATGGGAGGCGAATAGCATTTTAGAGGGTTCTTGTGTACAAAAACAAAAAAAAAAAAGAAGGGAAAAGGTTGGTGAACACAGTACAATAAAGAGAGTTCTAATTATCTCGTGAGATACAACCCAGATAACCAAAGAAATTGAAAGTTTATTTCATCTTTTATTTGTGAGTATCATAGGTGCTGAGTGTACTTAAGTCGAAAAACCAAAGTACAAGATTACATACCCTAGAGACATCAATTTCGCCACTCACAGTGTTTTGAGGTGGTTTCTGAAGCATAATCATACAAATATAAGCCGTCATCTTTGGCCACCCAAGTGTAGTTAGTGGGATAGATGTCTTTATAACCACATGAATAGAAAAGTTCTGAACCGCACTAATAGATCTTGTAGCCACCCCCATGGTTAGCAGGACCAAAGTTGAAATGACACCAAAATAATGTCACTAATTGATAAAATGACATTTTTAAGAAGTGTTGTGGTGTTAAATATAGTAACATATATTATATTGTAACATATAATTTTTGATTACTTTGTATTTTAAAATAATTTTTTAAAAGCAAATTTAAAAATTTATAATTTAAATAAAGATATGAAAAAATTTTAATTTAACTATAAAAATTCATAAAATGTTAAAAATACTTATTATTATTATTTTTTTATTGCTTGTATATCCAGGAAGCACCGGTTCCATATTTTTCAAAGATTTGACATCATAAAACCAGATACAAACTATCAAAGAGGTTGATTACTATATTTCTTCCTCAATCTAATTAAGGAACAAAGGAACAATGCGGTTAAGTGCCAAACACTTGAATACAATATTACATCAAAACACATTATCGTGTCCAACTGTAGGGGCTTCGAGTATTGTTTTCAAAGGATGATCACCAGAAAGTCCCCTGGACCGCTCCCGCAGACCCTGTAGCGAACACCTCCATGATTAGCATGCCATTATCAGTGGCCATTTCTCTTCACATTTCCCTTTTTTTTTTTTTTTTTGAATTTTTCTCTTCGCATAACCAAGGAATTGACAAATCCCTTGGACCTCTCGCTTCATAATCAATGTGTTCATTTCTTATGGCATATCGAGTTGTCACTTGCCATGACCTATCACACTTTTTATATTTTAGGTTATATTTTAGATATGAAAGATTAATTTCATCACTTAGATTTTGATTATGTTGTAAAGATTATATAATTATTAAGAATTTTATATCTTAAAAATAATCGTTGATTTAAAAAATTTGTTATTTTTCTGAAGTCAATTAGTTTAAAAACTGGTTTTCCAGCCCATAGTGTCATGGTCATTTACTTAAAAACTTTTGTTCAATTAGTATGTGCAATGGTATGTATTGTACTGTATTTATGTAGTTTTTGGCTGTAGCACTATTTGATATGCATATATAGCCTGGAGTTCTAATTCTTATATATCTTATTTTGATTGAGTTTGAGTAGTATTGGTTAGAGTCATTTTTTGATTGAAAAAAAAAAACAATGAAAGATAATTGTTTTCAAGAGAATGAGGACCTCTCCAAAATGCCCATCCGTTCAACATGTCCTGTAAATGTTTTCGGTGGCAAACCATTAGTTAACGGGTCCGCTATCATTAATTTAGTATCAATATGCTTAATAGACACTCTATGGTTTTGCACTTCTTCCTTATCAGATAAGTATTTCAAATCCATATGTTTCGCACCTTTAGAATACCTATCATTCTTAGAGAAGAAAATAGCTGCGGAATTATCACAATAAATTCTTAACGTCTTTTCTATACTGTCGACCAAACTAAGCCTTAAGATAAAATTCCTAAACAGTAACCTCAAAGCATGCTACAAATTCAGCCTCCATAATGGAAGTAGAAATGACAGACTGCTGTCCACTTTTCCATGAAACTACTCCTCTATCCAGCAGAAACATGTAACCAAATGTAGATTTCCTGAAGTCTACACATCCAGCATAATCTGAATTCGAGTAGCCTACTACTTCAAGATGACTTGGTCTTTTATAAGTAAGCATATAATCCTTAGTGCCTTGTAAGTCCCTAAGTACTTTCTTTCTAGCTTTCCAATGATCTATTTTAGGATTACTTCGATATTGGCCTAACATTCCAACAGCGAAACTAATGTCTGGCCGAGTATATGTTTGAGCATACATCAAGCTTCCAACCAGCGATGCATAGGGGATGGATTCCATTGTTTTTCGTTCCAAATCATTCTTTGGACATTGCAATTCATTGAACTTATCCACTTTCTGAATTAGAACTATTCCTACAGAGCAATTTTCCATTTTAAATCTCTCTAATACTTTATTGATATAACCTTTCTGAGACAATCCTAACAATCCCTGCGATCTATCACGGAATATCTCTATTCCTATCATATAGGATGCCTCATTCATATCTTTCATTTCAAAAGTTTCAGAGAGAAATTCCTTGACATCATGTAACAAACCCATATCATTAGCAGCCAAAAGAATGTCATCGACATATAGGACCAATATAATGAACTTGCTCGCACTGACCTTCATATAGATACACCGATCAACGGTGTTCTCTACAAAACCATATGACGTAATGGTATTATTGAACTTAATATACCATTGTCGGGAGGCTTGTTTCAGTCTATATATCGATTTCTTTAATTTACATACCAAATTTTCTTGCCCTGTGGTTATGAAAACTTCAGGTTGGTCCATATACATTTCCTTTTCTAAGTCACCATTTAGAAAGGCGGTCTTTACATCCATTTGGTGGAGCTCTAGGTCATTGTGAGCCACCAAAGCCATAATAATTCTTAAGGAGTCTTTCTTAGAGACTTGGAGAGAAAGTCTTCTTATAGTCAAGACCATCCCTTTGAGTGAAACCTTTAGCAACAAGTTTGGCCTTATACCTTTCGATGTTACCTTTCGAGTTTGCTTGGTCTTAAAGACCCACTTACAGCCAACTCATTTTGATCCTTCAGGCAACTCTACTAGTTCCCAGACCTGATTTACATCCATCGATTTCATCTCTTCCTTCATGGCATTGAACCACTTTTCAGAATCATTACAATCCATGGCCTGCTTAAATGAGACTGGATCTTTATCAATGCTCAATTCCGATTCATGCTCAAGTGAGTAAACCACATAATCATTCGATACAGTTGGCCATTTCTGTCTTGTAGACCTCCGTAATGCCATTTCTTGTGGTATCACTTGTTCATTTGTAAATTGCACATTGTCACTTGGTTCATCTCTTATGTGTTCACTTTGCGTGTTTCGAGTATCAATTTGTTGTCCTTGCATGTCACGTGACTGTGATGCAACAAAAGGAACAACAATTAGAGTAGACACACTGGGTGTGGGGATACCAACTTGAGCAGGAGTGCTTACTGTGGATCATTCATTTTGTAATTCTCTAATATCCACCTTTCGTGATTCCCACTCCCACTGAACTGACCATTTTCAATGAACCGAGCATTACCAGACTCAACTATTTTAGTACTATGGTTAGGACAATAGGACATATACCTTTTAGACTTTTTAGGATAGCCAATGAAGTGACCATTAATGGTTCTTGCATTAAGCTTTTCTTCATGTGGAATATATATCCTTACTTTTGCTAAAGAACCCCAAACATGAAGGTGTCTCAAACTGGGTTTCCTTCCTATCCATAACTCGTAAAGAGTCTTAGGGACAACCTTACTGGGAACCCTGTTAAGCAAATATGCAGCAGTTCTTAACGCATACATCCACAAGGATAAAGGTACAGTACTGTAACTCAACATGCTCTTAACCATATCCATAAGTGTGCGATTCTGCCTTTCTGCTACACCATTCTGTTGTGGTGTACCAGGCATTGTATATTGTGCACATATGCCTTGACTTTCAAGAAGTTTTGCAAATGGATCAGGACATTGTCCACTTTCATTGAATTTTCCATAATATTCACCACCCCTATCTAATTTAATCACTTTTACTTTTTTATCTAACTGCCTTTCCACTTCATTAATAAACACCTCCAGGGTGTTTACTGACTGGGACTTTTCATGCAGTAGATATAAGTAACAATACCGTGAGTAGTCATCTATAAACGTGATGAAATATTTCTCACCACCCCATGTTGGGATATCAAAGGGGCCACAAATATCAGTGTGTATCAATTCTAAAGGCTCATTACTTCTCATGGCTGGGTTTTTTGATGTATGTCTTGTTTGTTTCCTTTTTATACAATCAACACATACATCCCAATCAGTAAAATCCAATTGAGGTAGGACATGACCTTTCACCAACCTCAATATCCTTTCTTTGGATATATGACCCAATCTTTGATGCCATAAGAAAGCAGAACTATCATTATGCACATTACGTTTATTACTTATACTATGCTCAACAAGAAAAAGGGAATCAACATACATAGCATCAAGATTAAAATGGTACAAATCATCAATCAAAGTACTAGATCCATAATAGTACGAATGTCTATACAATGAAAATGTACTGTTTGCAATCTTAAAGTTAAATCCTACTTCATCCAACTTTGCTACAGAAACTAAATTCCTAGCACATTCAGGAACATAGAGACACTTTTCTAAATCCAGGTGACACTTAGTGTCCAAGATCAATCTGTACATCCCAATTCCTTCTATTTGTGCCTTCATTCTGTTTCCCATATAAAGGAACTTCTTAGTTCCTGTTATGGGTTGGATTGAAAGGAATCCCTGCATAATATGTGACACATGAATAGTAGCTCCAGAGTCTAACCACCAAGTATTATTAGGTACTTCAATTACATTTAATTCACAATGTACTGATATACTGTATATACCTTTCTTTTCGAACCAAGCCTTTCTTTTTGGACAATCTTTCTTGAAGTGACCCATTTTTTTGCAGAAGAAGAATTTCTGATCCTTTTGGATTTGACCTCCAGTGACTTTCATAGAGGCCTTGTCCTTCTTCTTACTCTTCTTATATGGTTTAGACTTGCTACCACTAGCATCATTACGAACAGCAAGATGAATGGAGTGATCCTTCATCTTGTTTAATCTCCCTTCTTCCTGAACTAACATGGCCTTAATTTCTTGAAAGTTCCATTTCTTTTTAATAGTGTTATAATTCACTCGGAACTGGCCAAATTCAGAAGGCAGTGAGTTGATGATGAATTGAACCAAAAAGGATTCACTCACATCCATGCCCATTGTTTTCAACCTTGTTGCTAGATTAGCCATACTAGTCACATTATCATGAATAGGCTGTAACCAATCAAATTTCTTGGTCGTCAGCTCACTTATTAGGCTTCCTACAATGGATTTATCAGCTATATCTGATTGAGAGTATTCCTTAATTCTCATCATAAATTCCCTAGCATTTTTCGTCATAGGCATCGATGGCTTGACATTTTCAGCTATCGTCATTTGCATCAAATTCAAACTCAGCCTATTAGACCATACCCAAGCCTCATGTAGAGACTTATCAGATTCTGTACTGGTCTCGGTAATGGCTGTAGGCTTTTCATCCGAGATGACTGTTAAGTCCAAGCCCAAAACATCTATATGAAATTGAATATGCTCAGACCATTCCGCATAGTTCAGTCCATTGAATTTGATCATCGCATTGCCTAAGGTGAAAACATTATTGGAAGCTACAAACATGATCCAAATTTACACTTTAATGCTTTGAGTAAACTCAAATGGATTCAGATACATATATTACGAACTTTGATTATGTATTTAAGTTCACCTTTGGGTGATCCTGAAATACATAACTTTAATCAATGATGATGCTAATTTAGATATACTTTGATAGATCAATCAATCATACTAGAGTTAACATGAATGTTATCTTTGGATATACAATCACGTTTACCCAGTATATCAATCAATCCCCTTTAGTGTCATTAATTACAAGCAATGATCCATCTTTGGATGATCTCCTAACTTCATAATTAATAACCACAATTGTTCATTTCAATCTGTACAACATTTCATTAGCATCCAAAAAAATGAACAATTGAAATTCACAATCAACTATTCAAATCCTTTTAAGCCAGGCCACTTTTGGTGACTAACAAGTTTTTAATATTTTGATTCATGTTGATGTGATCTTAATAAACTTCAAAATCTTCAATTATGAAGATCATTCAATTTAACAAAATATCAATAAGCTATCATGATATTTAAATTTTCCATTTTGTGGGAGTCAACACTGGCCAATACACCGTCGGTGTACTGCTTCAGTAGCCGGCGCATTTTTCCACTTTTCCTTTCGACGCCGGCCTTTTCCCTTTATAGGCTCTCGTGTTCTGGCGTAAATAATAAAAAGAAAAAGCAAATTATAGTATTTGCAGACCCACTCTGATACCAATTGTTAGACTTTTCTTGAATTTCTTTTAATGAAACTCTTATTTCTATAATGCAGGATCTTTTCTTTATGTGAATACTAGCACACAAATTGTAATGAAATCAACGTACCGTTGTCCATTATGCTGATGTCCTGTTGCGAAGATGAGAATCCTCTTTTGATTTGTTCTTGAAAACTTTTTCTCTTTTCTCCTACTCTTCCCTTTCTTTTCTTTTCGTTTTCTCTGATGATGGAGAGGAGGAAAAGTCCGTAATGACGAAGGTTACCCCGTTACCTTAAATAGGAAGTCACTCCTCTTTTCTGTAACCGTTATCTTTAAATAGGGATTTTTCTCTTTTTTTCTGTGACCGTTACCTTAAATAGGGAGTTACCCCTCTTTTCTATAACCATTATGTTAAATAGGGAGTTACTTCTCTTTTCCTGTAACCATTATCTTTAAATAGGGATTTACTCCTCTTTTCTGTAACCGTTACCTTAAATAGGGATTTACTCCTATTCTGTCAAAAAAAAAAA